>OY390726.1:7063220-7191774 GCA_959613375.1 Heteropelma amictum | reverse complement strand
GATCGCAAATTTTTTCAAAATTTCTTTTTGTACCGGCGTTCTTTTTATATCTCAATATTATTGTTAAATTAACAAAGCTATTATTGTTAAATTAACAAAACTATTATTGTTAAATTAACAAAGCTATTATTGTTAAATTAACAAAACTGTTATTGTTAAATTAACTAAACCATTATTGTTATTATTTTTTTGTTGTATTAAATATTTTTCTAATAAAAAGTTGATGGGGTCCCGAAGATGATCCTTTATCGAAAAAATATCGCGGGATTGTTGTCATTTTATTCGGTTTTGCTTGAATTTGAGTGTTTTTTATGTATTTTCTTACTGATATTTCGAATTTTCGCGAAAAACTCGATCAGTTTTGCGATCGACGGAATATTTGTTTAACTGTTTAACTATCGAAAATTCGAAAAAAAATGTTTCCTTTATTTTGGCTAATTTTTCAGAACCGTCGAAATGCCAAAATTTTGAAAAGACTACAACTACGTTAAAAATCACGCTGCAAAGATTTGTCGGGAGTGTTTTGAGACGCTCTCGAGGAGACTTCACCCTCAAAATCGATGTCAGAAATTGCCAAAAAATTTCAATTTTTGAAATTTCGGTTCAAAAATAATTTTTAATGGTTCATATCGATGTATTTTTTCCCGCTGAATACGAAACACGACGGTATTTAATCGAGAACCCAATATTAAAGACTAAAAATTTGAAAAAAAAATCTTGACTCGTTTTTCGCCACTTCTCAAAAAACCTCAAAAATTCGAAATTTCGGAGGCTCGCAACACTTTTTGCTTTTTGGTGTGCGCGTTTGTTTTGTTTCAATTATTGAATGCGTATGATAAAATTACGTAAAAAATCTTATTCATTCACTCAATAAACCTTTTGTTGATTTATAACGTCAGTTAAGTGCTAAACATCGTGATTATACTGTCACTCAAGCGTTTTATGCGCGTTTGTTCACTACTCGCCTAAGTACGACGATAGCGCAGTGGTTGGCGCGCGGTATCAGTGACCCGAGAGTCCCGGGTTCGATTCCCGTCTCGTTTTTTTTTCATTTTTTTTTTTCGTCAAACTAATCTTTGACGAAAGCGATGACGATGTTTCTATATAATTTCTCCCTTTTGAAAGAATTAAGGAAAGAAAGCGGGCGCAAAACAACGTCTTAATGCTCGTTGCTCGCACTTTTTATCCACGATTTTATCCACGAGAGCGTCTCAAAACACTCCCGACAAATCTTTGCAGCGTGATTTTTAACGTAGTTATAGTCTTTTCAAAATTTTGGCATTTCGACGGTTCTGAAAAATTAGGCAAAATAAAGGAAACATTTTTTTTCGAATTTTCGATAGTTAAACAGGCTTATCCATCGCAAATATCCCGTCGATCGTAAAACTGATCGAGATTTTCGCGAAAATTCGAAATATCAGAAACAAAATACATAAAAAACACCCAAATTCAAGCAAAACCGAATAAAATGACAACAATCCCGCGATATTTTTTCGATAAAGGATCAACTTTGGAACCCCATCAACTTTTTATTAGAAAAATATTTAATAACAAAAAAAAAATTAATAACAATAATGGTTTAGTTAATTTAACAATAACAGTTTTGTTAATTTAACAATAATAGCTCTGTTAATTTAACAATAATAGTTTTGTTAATTTAACAATAATAGCTTTGTTAATTTAACAATAATAGTTTTGTTAATTTAACAATAATATTGAGATATAAAAAGAACGCCGGTACAAAAAGAAATTTTGAAAAAATTTGCGATCCTGCGATAATACGTGAGCTCGCGTTATGAGACTCCGGGCATGTGGTGGGGGCGCCCTCGATCGATTCCCCTCACGCGCTGTGCGCCGCCTGCGGTCCGCGGCCTCGCGCTCCCGTCGAGACCGAAAGCTGCTAAATTTTCATGCATTTTCAAAAGGAAATATCATCCCTTAAAAATTAGATTTTTGGGACTTTCAAGGGTGCATTTTAAAGGAAAAATCATCAGCTATTCAATGGAATAGATATTGTCGCAATGCGCGAACATTTTCATGTTCAAAATGGCGTCGGAAGCTCACGGTGCACCGCGATGATCTCTGGTTCTCGGCCGAGGGAGCATCCACGGGAAAAAGGACTTCACTTAGTTCTGGGGGATGGAAAAAGAATAGCTCATGCGAAAGCTGTGCGAATTCGGCCGGACGGTACTCGAGTTATCGTCGATAAACCGTTTTCGCTTCCTAGTGCTATATCTCCCTCTGGGATGATCGCACAGACTCCAGCTTGTGCGCATTTTTCTCGGGGTGAAATGCCCTTTCCAACGGTGTATGACAAATCACAGCGCCCTTCCCGGAAATACGAAATTTCAAGCCGAGCGTCGGGACCCGATTTTCATGATTTTACGTCGACTCCTGGTGCTCGGCCAATTCTAATCCAATCGGATTCGGACTAGGCTCATTCGAAAGCAAATAAAATTTGCAAGAAAGTGTTTTTTTGGTTTTTCGAAATCGATCGATTTACGCCGGAGATCGACAAAAATCAAAGTGTTCCACTTCAATTGGAACGCATATAAGCGAAAAACAAAAAGAATCACTGACTTCCGGCATTCAACCGCTATTTGTTGCTGAACGCACGGACAGAATCTGGCGCAAACTTTGGGGGATAATAGGGATACCTGTTTCTGCCGGAATCCACAGCTACTTTTCGGGTAGGCGAAAATCGTCATTTTGGGCTCTTGAACAGTTTATTTGACTGGACTACTTCCTCGTGGTGAGAATCGGGCAACAGCGGTTGAGTTCAACGATGACAAAGCATGGTATAGTTATACGATATCTGTTTAGTACCAACGTAATCAGTCGCACAAGCGAAATAATCGAAATCTCCTCTGTATCAATTTAATCTCTTTTCTCGTAGACTACGTTTCTGTGAACGAATCCGCAAAATTAATTTTTTTCCAAATTTGTTTAAATAAGTTATGTGAAAAAATTGATTTGGCAAAAACAATGTCTACTTTTTGACAACTCAAACAACTTTGAAAATCATATACAACCAATATATTAATATTTAAAAAGTCGTTTTAATCGCAAACTTCAAGTACTCTAAGAATTGATAAAATTTATAATTAGTTTTGCCGTTATTGTGCAGACGCATTTTAGAGAAAAAAAATATGAATACATGTGTAAAGTACAACTTCTGCGAACGCGATTCGTGCACTTCACAGTTGAGAAATGGTACGATAAGATTTTCAAAATATGCAATAAACAACATATGAGACTAAAAAATGTATACTTTTTCACTTACTTTTGCGGAAATATAATACAAATTGGGATTTTTCCGAAATTTCTATTATACCGTCGGAAAGAGCATCCGTCAAAATGTTGGAAATGATACCGTTCGAATGTTTGGATCGACGTTTGAAAAATACGTTTTCAAGAGGGCGGGTGCGAAACGTGTTTTCGTGATGTTAAAGGGTTAACAATGAATCCAGAAAGTTAAGTCGTTATCATGGTTTATGCTGTAAAACAGCATAGTTGGCTGCTTATTCGCACAATAGTTTCCGAGGTTATTCATGAGCGTCCACAAAATGCGAGTAAATGAAAAAAATATATTAAAAAGTGGATTAAGAAATCAAAGAGATTCGAATTCCCTTATTGGCAATCGCCGAAAACATCATGTTAAAAGAAAAAAAAAATTTTGCACTTTAAAACAAATCAAAATTTCGGTTCGAAACTAAAAATAAACGTTGAACGAAATCTTTTTTGATCTTTTTAATTACATTTCGATAAGTAACAAAAATGTACGCATTTCGAATATTTGTAGACAAAGGCCAAACCGTTTCCAAAGAAATTTATTTTATTATATAGAAGAACATTGTTAAATAACACTGAATCAAAATTGTGATTATAAAAACTAGGTTATTTGATATGGCTCATTCGTTGATCATTGATTGGAAAAATGGTATTACAATGCTAATACGATTTTTCAGTGTCAACAATATCAATAATTTGTTTAAAAGTATAATTACAATTCGTATTAAGTTACGTACATTATGAACAATGCAAATTACATAATTACAATAATTACAAGCAAGTTATTTGTGCTTTCATTTCTTTAAAACATTTTTGTACAACTTACCTTCACATCAATCACTGTATCTTTGTTATTCACTCTTCAAGCCTGAAATCTACTGTTCTTTGATCGAAAGCCGTGTAAATACAGGAAGAAAAAAATATTCACAAACTCGTGAAAAATGAACTTTTCATTACATTTCCAAATATTACGCGAAATAGTAATTTTGGTATATTACTCGAAAACATTTATCACTGATAAATTAAGACGTTTTAATTTATTGCAGTTTTCGAAATACACATAATACACATAATAATTTTTATTTCGGAGATGATGCTGTAAGTTGCATTGCAGTTACAGTTTCGGAGCATAATCTCCGAAATAAAAATTGGACACACATTTTTTGCACTATTGTTTTTCGTAGATTGCACTCTTGGAAGATTATGAAATTTTGTCACAATTTGTTGAAACAAATTAATTTTACAAAAATAATGCTAAATTCGTGACGAGCGGCCCAAAAAACTTTGGACACCATATACAGCATACATAGTGACAATGATTGTTTGAATAATTTGTTTAAACAAATTAATTCAGCAAAAACAATGTCAAATTCGTGACGAGCGACCCAAAAAACATCGGAAACCATATGCATCACACATAGTGACATTAACTGGTCAAGTAATTTCTTTAAACAAATTAGTGTTGCAAAAATAATATCAAATTCTTGGTCAGCGACCCGAAAAACCCCAAAAACGAGGGCCAATTTACATGTGACCGTAAAAGACTCGTTCCGATCACAATATTCGAGAACTCCAAAACAGAGGAAATTTGTTATTCTATTTGTTGTTATTTTTCGGGTATAACGTCAGAGAACTTTTTTTTTTGTTGCATATTTTGGAAGTACAACTATCAAGGACACCTTTAGAGTGGTTTATGGTCCGAAAATAATCCGATAGGACTTCCGAAATTCAAAATGAAAAAAAAATGTCACTCAAAGATTCGTGTCTTTTCAACTTAATTTGCAAAAATATGATATAAAAAAAAATGTCATCGAAATTTGAGTTGCGCCATTCGAAAGAGCACCCTCGAAAATAGTTGACAAGGTACTTTATGTATATTTTTACTAACATTTTCATAGTAGATAGTCTGGTAGAAAAGAATACACACGAAAAGAAGTTTCTTTGACGTTCATGAGTTCGTACAGCCTCTATTTGTAACATGAAAAAAGGGACACTCATTTCATTCAATTATTTGTACTGTAGAAAACGAATCTTTTTCAATTACCATGCATCGTGGTTAAAAAACGTCGTTTTACGAAATAAGTTACTGATAATCTACCAATATTACAATAATTAACGAAAACAAATAACATTGATATCATAACTATCTATCAACATACGTCAAGCACACAGATGTTTTTTTTCAATTGCTGTCTTGGAGTATATGTAAAATCTATGTATATCCCTCAACGATAGTCGTGTAAAAAACAAACGTGGACAATACAGCGTGTAGTAAAGTGTCGAAAATGTAAACAAACGGTCGCGTGGAACCGAAAGGTTCGAGTAGACAGACTTCGTGTCTCCTCTCAATCAATTCGAAACGATCATCGAGGAACGACGAAAAGAAAAAGTGAGTAAAAATGGCAGAAATTTGGTGGTATCGTAATTTTTTTGACTATAGCAAAACGTGTAACAAGAAGAGATAGAATGAAAATGTCAAAAATGAAATGATCGAAAATAGTGGACATATAATGCAAAAGGCGGCAAGAAAATTAGTGAATTATTGCAAAAAGTGAAACCTGTTCAGATTTCACCATTTGATACGAATAATATTTCATATTGTAGCGAAAAAAGACGAATTCTCCCTTGTTAACAACTGCTTATTCGTAGAAATTTATTTAAAAAATATCTACCGATAAGATTTTCCCACAAAAGATCTATTGGCAAAAGTTTGGAACAAGACAAGATTGACAAGATTTTTTGAAAAAAGTGTTATCAACAGAAGTTTTGAGGAAAAATAGATGGACAATATTTTTCGTTAAAATTCAGCCGATACAAGTTGAAAAAACTCTCCATAAACAAGATATTTTTATAAAAATTCTTATCAACAAAGTTTTCTTGAAAACTTGTGTCGATAGAAATTTGACAAGATAATTTGGTAAAAATTCTTATCAACAAAGTTTTCTTGAAAGCTTGTGTCGATAGAAGTTTGATAAAAATTTTTATCGACAAAGTTTTCTTGAAACTTGTGTTGATAGAGTTTTGATAAAAGTTTTATGGACACAAGTTTTGAACAAAGTTTGCCGAAAAGTTTCTTATTATTATATCGATAGAAGAATTTTTTCCAAGCTGTTGCCAATATTATTGATGGAGGGGAATTTTTCTTTTTTTCTTATCACGATAAACATCATTTCAATCAAATGATGAAATACAAAAAGGTTTCGCTTTTTGTAACAATTCACTTATTTTTTTCTATTGACGCATATTACCTGTTCACTTTTTTCAACCATTCTATTTTTGATAACTTTTTCATTCTATTTCGTCTTTGATCACCTTTCGCTCAGTAATTTATTCCACTTTTCATCTGATGGCTACCCAGGTAGCAGTAATGTCTCTTCGCTATCTATTAGATGACGTTTCACGGATATCATTTAGACATTGCTGTAAGATAACTATTGGGTATCATTTAATTGATATCTCTTTATTGTTATCCGAAAAGTTACTTTTTGTAGATAACAAAAAGGAGAGAAAAATTGTTGCCGAATAGTGCGGACGCTATGTTGTCCGAAAGATGGCGGTTTTAAGGCATCGAAAAGTTATCAATTTACTGGCATCCTAGGGATCTGTAAAAAAAGTTAACTAAAAGATATCTTTTAACCTCGGTGTTTTTGTCTCTTATTCTTATCCAAAAGATGTCGCCCGTTAGAGATCGTTTTCATGGATATCTCTCTGGTGCTGCCAATATGTTGTCTAAAAGTTGACTCAAATTTTGGCGGGAGAGTATAAAAGATGTTATCCAAATGTTGTCTAATTGATGACATATTTCAGATACCCTTTTCTCCATTATAGTATTTACAAACGTTAAACTTAAAACGTAAACGTCGTAAAATTGTCTGGTGGTATAATAAAATAAATAAAATTTTACTCTGTCGATCATAAATCAAATTTACAAAATACGTAAGTATATACATACAGATTTGTACACGCTTTATATTTCAATTATAAATTTTTTTATTTGACGAAAATCTGTACAATAATAAAATACTTCATTTTTTTAGGTTACGGTTAAAATAAACCTTTATTTTCGGCTTTATTTTTATATTTGTCACAATCATTCGGGAGAATACGTAAGTACATAATTATAACTGTTTATTCATTTTATAAATGCATTCTTGCAAACGCCGTAGAGATTTAGATTAAACCATGTCGCGTCCGCTGAAGCCGTTTATTGAACTTTCGCGAAGGCAACAAAGTCGGCGGATACGCGTACTTGTCGAGCATGATTTGAATTTATTGGAAAATGTGCTGGAAAATGTACCAAATAATGGTGCACGTAGTCCGCCTATTATTGTTTCCGCTTCTACTGCTGGTAACGTAGCTGATGAAATTAATGATGTTTTGGATGAGTTCTTCGCCGCTGAACAGGATGTTACGGAACTAGGAGATGAAGACTTTCTTGCAGCGGTCCCTACACATACAGAGATGGGAGTTGACGATGGAATGCAGGAGGCTGATAATGCTACAGATTTTCGAAATTTTTTAGCTAGCTGGGTTATCGAAAATAAAATACCTCAATCCACGGCGAATAAACTTTTAAAAGGATTGCAGAAATTTGGTCATCCTGAGATTCCGTCCGATGCCAGAACATTGTGTAGCACACCTGTCAGAATTAATATTCAGCCTATCGCTGGAGGTATGTATGCACACTACGGTTTAACCAAAGCTCTCACCGAAACACTGCGATGCAAGAAAGCTGACGCGCTGCTCCAAGGTATTGATGACATCGAATTACCTACAATCATTCACATTAATATTAATATCGATGGATTACCTCTGTCGAAAAGTTCGAAGAGTCAGTTTTGGCCCATATTAGGGAAAGTTATCGAAAATGGAAATTCTGACCCATTTGTTATAGGAGTTTTTCACGGTGATACAAAACCTTCGTCCGTTGGTGAGTTTCTACAACCGTTTCTCACGGAGTACGTTGAGTTGAACACTAACGGATTCATTCATAATAACCATTCTCATACGGTGCAACTGAATGCAGTTTTAGCTGACACTCCGGCTCGCAATTTCATCTGTGCTTTTCCAGCTCACAATAGTCGCTGCGGTAAATGTACTCAAGTTGGTGAAACTACTAACGGACGGCGGATATTTTTGGCAAAAGATCCGATTTTAAGGACAAACGAAACGTTCAGAGAAGACTTACCCCTCGCTTTTCAGGATGTTGTTTCTCCTTTTGAAATTCTTGGTGCGGATATGATTAAGCAATTTCCTCTTGACTATATGCATTTGTTGTGTTTAGGAGTGATGAAAAAACTCCTCTCGATGTGGATTGGTGCTATGGGGAAATCCAAACAAACATTAGCTCGACTTGCTGCATTGAATGACTATTATCAAGGTTTCACAAAGTTTATTCCAGTGGAATTTTCTCGAGGCCCTCGATCGATTGGAGACGTCTCTTTATGGAAAGCGACAGAATTTCGATTATTTTTATTATATTTGGGCCCCATAGTAGTTCAAGATTTTTTAGCAGAACCTCAGATAATTCACTTCAACGCTTTAAACTGTGCTGTTAGAATTCTATGTGATTCGAAAGAGTGTCTGCGTAACAATGAGTATGCACAAGATCTCATGCTTTACTTCGTAGAAAACATGCAGCTCTTATACGGCAGTGACACTATGACTTACAACATGCACAATTTAACTCACATTGCAAAAGACGTTCTAAATCACGGGCCACTTGATGCTTTCAGCTGTTTTCCATTTGAAAATTATTTGTTCCAAATCAAATCAATGATAAAAGGTGGGGCACGGCCTTTAGCACAAATTATGAAGCGAGTATCGGAACGCTCAATTCATCTCTCATCTTCAGCCAACGCAACTTGTGAGGGTTTTAAATTGAAAAAAAAAGCATGATCAATGAGCAGCTTCCAGAAGGATGTATCAATTCACATCATGAAGTTCAATTTCCGGATTTTCTGTTAACAAACAAAAGTCCTAACAATTGTTGTTATTTATCAAATAACGTTGTTGTTGTCATACAACACATATGTTATCGCGAAAACATCCCTGTCATAGTTGGACGTAGATTTATTAATACTCACCCTATTCGTAATTATCCTTGTGATTCTCGAAACCTCGGAATTTTTGAAGCCAGCGAACTTTCTGAATCCGGAACATGGGATGTTGAGCAAATAATCAAGAAGGGTTTTATTGTGCCAACGAAATATACATCTGCGTATATTTTTCCTCTCATACACAGAGATCCATGAAACGAGGTTGTATATCCCGCAGCTTTTTTATATCTATGCTTCTAATCACGTCATCACAGTCTGCAATGCTTTGCGCTACGTAATAGACTATACATATAATGCATAAAATTAATTTCTTAGATATTATACAGATTTCTTAGATTAATTAATAGATGCTTACATCGCATGAAACGCTGTAATTGTTCCCGACTTTTTTCCGATTTTCAGGGAACCAATATTTGTCGTCATAACTTCATATTTCACTAAACATTGACAAAGTTGATTGACACACTTTTGTGGATGTGAATGCTTTTTATTTTGATTTCAATTAATAGTCTTTTCGTATCTTTTATAGCATTCTACATTTTAAAGGAACACTATAGAATTTCACATCGTCAATGTTTCTTCTTCATTTAATTATTTACATTTTTTCCTTTCGTTATATTATTGTCTTTCCCAAAGATTAGTTTGTTGAAACTGATGATTGTGCTGTTTTCTTGTATAATATGCACTGTTTAGAACATGGCAGCTCAACAAAAACGCGTCCACTCGAAGCATTCGACACGAATTCGACAAGATGCGTGTGGAGAATCGCGCGAAGGTAGCAGCATATGTAAGTTATATTATCTCGTTTCCTCTGCCTTTTAGCAGAAAATTATTCTTCTGAATGATGCGCGAAATCTTGAATGATCCATTTCTCAATTGATTTTTTATTTTTCGAGATGAATAGTTATTATTCGAATAACTATTATTATTAGAGATGAATAGTAATAGAATACTTATTATTCATAACTATCGCATGGAGAAAACTACACATTAAAAATTTCATTTATGTTAAACAAGATTGTTTTGCCTGCTGAATTTCAGTATTTTCCATTGACTCCTTCTTCAAAATAATAATCAATATTTGGCTTCATTTTGTAGATAACCCAAAAAGGATGTGCTTGCCGCCAAATAATTTTTTAGGTACGAACATTATGGATTCAATAGAGAAATAACGATATCAAAGTAAAAAAGTACGGATCTTTATGATTTACATCTTCTACATGATTAACAAGAATCGTTTTATATTTCAGAGAGTTCAGTGAATTCAGAAGAGCTACTGGCTCTTCTGAACAGTGGAATAATTCGACTCCAACCACCTGACGACGCCGCCGCTTTTACGTCCACGCCAGCCGACAATCCTCCGCCAGATCTTGATAATAATGGTGAAATTAGCATGATTGTATTGCTTCAATATTCATTTGGACTTTAAAATATAAATTTGAAATATTTAGCAATGCTATAAAACTCTGAAGAAAAAAAATAATTATATGAACGATACTGAATGTACATGAATTTTTCCAGAATTGTTCTGTTTCAACATTTTTTTTACTTTTGGAAAATTTGTAAAAGATTTAAATTATTGTTAAATTTTAATGTACAAATTCCTTTGGTTCCTTCATTATTTATGAGAAATTTCCGATGTGTTGCACGAACAGTTTTTTTTACATGGTTATAAAAAGTGAAAAAAATTCTGATTTTTTAAACAATTCTTCATAACTTTTCGATATTATTGTTATTTAAATTTAATGTGCTCGGTACTTTCTATACGAATAATTTAGTTACATTTTTATAGCATTGCCCAGTACTAGAATTCCGTATTCGAACTATTTTTATTGCGACTTCTCCGTGCTACACATCCTTCAATTGCCATAATCTTCGTTTGCAAACCAAAACATTTTATTGCAAGATTTTTCATTATTTTCAATAGAGTACATCGCTGAAGATAGCGAAGGTGACAACACTCCACTGCCCGAAGCGGAAGCAACAGAGGATGGCGGTAATCGCCATACTTCTGCGTTATGTTGCCATAAGCTGATAAGAGACTTTTTTACCCCGATCATTAATTATAGGTTTCCTTAACGTTTAGTGTTGTAATTCACTCTTTATTTTCTTTATTAGCTGACTGCAGGGAAGAAAGGGAGTTATTCGAGATAAAAATGCTCCGAAAAATGAATGAGCTTCTCGAAATAGAGGCCCGGATTTCTCGCTGTTGCCCCCGATGCCATTCACAACGGTTGAGACGCTAAAAAAATTCGACAAGGACTTGAGGGATCACCCGGAAATGAGAGATCAATTTGTAAGTATACAATTTTTCTAAACACCCACTGAATCCCTGGCGGTTTTGCCAACCACGATTTCGTGGTAGGTATGTTATTTGTCCAAAACATACCTTCCACGAAATCGTGGTTGGCAAATCCGCCAGGGATCATCTGAGAATTTTAAGATATTTGAAAAATTAATATTTCAATATCCGGCTTGCTAGGTAAGAAAAATTGAAAATATCGGAGGCAAAACGCTTCAAAAGGCCGTAAGGTTTTCAATGGAAGCTGTCATCGCCGATGAGCTGAGCCAGAACGTTGTGTGGATATTGGGTGGCGCTAATATTCCAAAAATATCTGGCTTCAAATTCCCATTTTTGATTATCGGTACGTTTATTAGTATTTTTTTTCGACAGAGTAAATTAGTGATAGTGATCTTGAAAAATACACACGCAATGATCAAATCTGCCTAACATAGAATGTTCAATTCATTTTCCAGACATTCTTCAAAAACAGTTTGGCGGAACCAAAAAAAAGGCCATCGAGGATCGCATCGCAGACTGGCTTCGCCGCCGCGGGGATAGACTGCGACTATCTCGTCGGACCGCAGAAAGGAATAGAGAACGCGAGGAGCCGCGTGAGGAGCCGGAACTTCCCGCTGAGCGGCAATAAAAAGAAAAAAAAAATTCGAAAATTAAAAATTGTAATAATTATTTTTTACACCCTAGCTACCCAACTATATGGATAGTTCATCATTAAGAACTATCATGCATTATGCAATAGTTCTTAATGATAAACACGATATACTTTCACGATGTATAGAATGTGTCAGCCAAGGATAACATATATTCCATCAGAAAAATGCATGTTTATAATAATTAATACATATTTATTATAAACATGCAGTTTTCTGATGCAATATGTTATCCTTGGCTAACATATTCTATACATCTCGAAAATAGATGTCTTTACGGTATCTTTTTTTAAATGTTTTATGTTATCGCGAAATGGATATCTATAAGACACCAGTAAAAAGATATCTTTAAGTTACCAGTAAAAGGGTATCTAGAAGTTACCAGTAAATAGTTATCTAGAAGTTGACAGTACAAAGTTATCTTTTTGCTGTGCTAATTGGTCAAGTTTCCGTTGACTTAGCGACGATCGAAATAGTTAGCATATCGTTAACAATAAGTTAACTGCTATCAGTTACCGAATAGTTAACATTCGAGCATCTGTGAGTTATCTGCCAAACGGACATTCGTGACACACTTTGCCATCTAAACGGTATCTTTTCCGACAACTAAAAAGTTATCCATATCTTTTCTTGGTCACCTTTCCGGTAACTTTCAGACGACATTTTGCTACCTGGGTACATGCATATCGAAAAACATTCAGACTTAAATCTGAAAAGGTTCGAAAGACTTAGGCACTTCGAACTGACGTTTTAATTTTTCGTTGATTTGTCTATTTTCCTTCGCCTGCATTAAAAAGATATGCGACGATTGCGATACAATGTATCGTTTTGAAATTAAACGAGGAAAAAGTCAGCTTCAATTTATGACTTTCCATATATCTGCTGAACGAGTTATACGAGTAAATCAAATATTACATAATATGTAATGTACGTGTATAAAATATATTTCATAATATAATTTATAAAGACGATTCGCGCCAAACTGTCTTTCTAAACAGAACCCCTATTGATTTTGCTAAAAAAATTTCAATTCATTCTACCGCAGTTACATGTTTTTTCTCAAAATTTCAATTCTTCCACAACTTTGATTAATTGAAACATTTTCCAATGGAAATCATAAATTTATCAATGTGCAGCATATCCTGTATTATCTGGAAAACTTCGATTTTTCAAGAGGTTTATATCGCAAATCCCATAGTGGAACAAATTTCTTTCTAGCTTTTGTTAAATTAAACATTTTTCTACATCTCCTTGCAATTTTATTTTGTTTTCAAAATAAAATAATTTTTCATATATTAATTTCAATCAGAAATGGGTAATTACGGCGGCTCATTTATTGAGAAAGAGGCGGAAAGAAAAGCGAATGAGGAAAAGAACACGGAAGAAGAATATGAAATGAAGAAAAAAGAGGAAGAGGAAAAAAGGAAAAAAGAAGAGGAGAACGAAAAACGAAAAAAAGAGGAGGAAGAGAATAAGAAAGAAGAAGAGAAGAAAAGAGGAGAAACAAAAAAAGAAAGATGAGAAAAGAAAAAGAAAAATGGAGATGGAGCTGCTATCTTTGCAGCTGTAAGCGCAGCAACAGCAGCAACAACAGCAACAGCAGCAGCAGCAGCAGGAAGCATTCCCCCCGCCACCGTTACTGCCATACGCGGTAGATTTCGAGCACGAAATTATCATCCGTGAGTTTTCATTTATTGTTTCCGTACTTGATCATTGTTTACATACACTTTGCTCGAAAATGAGGAGATGTAGGAAAAATTCGGAATTTTTCGTGCATTTCAATTATCGTTTTTCTCCAAAAAATGGTTATAGGGAAATAAATGAAAAAGCAAATTCATAATTGAAATATTTGTATCACCAACAATCATAAAATACTCATAAGAAATTCAATAAAGGAAATACTTTCTAAAACTTGCTCAATTGTCGAAAGATCCGCAGCTTTAACAATTTTTTTCATCAAGCTTACTTAAAAACTCTATTGTTATTTTCTATCTTCTTACATTTTATTTTTTGGTGAGTTTTATACGACAATTTTTTGCACAAATATTTTAGTTGAAACCAACTGTTCGAACAATTGATCTCTCGAGGGCTAATGGACATGCAAAAAATTATCTCGATATATATCGATTACGGTATATATCCAATTTCTTTTCATTATTTGCAGGGCGCCACAGATCCGCCGGACGGAGTCGGGCCGCCTGGTATCGGCGTAGAAGTGCGCCATACCAAAACCGACAATTTTTTTATTAAGCATAAAAAAGAAAAATAATAAAAACATTAAATTTAAAAAAAATAATAATAATAATAATAATATAAATAACATTACAAAAATATATATAAAAATACATTCTTGAAACTGAAACTCATTTTCCAGCTAAAGATTTCCCATCACTCCGTATACAAAAACAGTTCGATACTTTTGTATCGAACTACAAGTAGCGCGCGATACAAACTTTGCAAATCTCTGATTCTGAGATTATCTAAGAATTTTATCCCACCATATTCGATCCGCCATTTTGAATTTGGAAAATTTGATGTTCAATTCATAATCAGCGATCTCCAGAAACCCCATTACAAAATTTTCAGGAAATTTTAAGACTTTTTGTGAATCCTCGTCGGCCATATTGGATTCGCCATTTTGAATTTCGAAAATTTGATGTTCAATTCATAATCAGCGATCTCGAGAACCCCATTACACAATTTTTTAGAAAATTTTAAGACTATGAATTCTCGTCGGCCATATTGGATCCGTCATTTTGAATTTTGAAAATTTGATGGTCAGTTCATGATCAGCGATCTTCAAAATGACATTATACAATTTTTTACAAAAACATCGAGTATCGAGAAAACTTTCGCTATTCGATACTTTTGTATCGAGTATCGAGGAAATTTTCGCTACTCGATACAAAAGTATCAAGTATCGAGAAAATTTTCGCTACTCGATACAAAAGTATCGAGCCATTTTCGGAGCTCGCTACTTTTGTATCGAGTATCGAGGAAATTTTCGTTACTCGATACAAAAGTATCGGGTATCGAGAAAATTTTCGTTACTCGATACAAAAGTATCGAGTGTCGAGAAATCTTTCGCTACTTGCTACAAAAGTAGCGAGCTCCAAAATGGCTCGATACTTCAGTAGCGAAGTATCGACAAAACTTTCGCTATCCGATACACAAGTAGCGAGTATCGAAATCGCTCGATATTTATCTAGCGAAGTAGCGAAAATTTTCGTGATACTCGATACTTTTGTATCGAGCTACAAGTAGCGCTCGATACAAATTTTGGACATCTCTGCAATCAACGCGTGCTGCCTAGCTTGGGCCCTCACACCCATGCACACACACGTCCACGTCGCGCGGCGTAGCCCTGCCTCTCGCGGTGCGGCCGCCCGGAAAAAAATCTCCTGATCTATTTTGATTAATATGGATTAAATTTCCAGATCTTACTGATAAAAATTTTGGCCCGATCAATTTATATATAACTAGATAAGTCTTGATGAAATGAAGTAAATTTGGATCTGGAATGGAACCGTCGATCTTACCGTTCGACTTCAGATCTGGTTCTATATGTACACAGCTTCTTAGATCTGCGATACATTTACGCTTATATTTTAAGTCATATTCCACGTTTAACATAGCCTTTCGTAGCAATCGCACAGCCTTTCTGCTGTCATATGCATGAGAAAAATCTCAAACAGTATTTATGAAAAAATAATCTGAAAAAATACACTTATTTGTACAGTCATTGGAAATTATATATGCTTATCTCACATTATTGCGCGGATATAGATAACATATTTTATAGTAACAGTGAGGTATAATTCAGAAGACACATAGACGTTAATTCTAATGGAAAGATTTTATTATATGGAATCCTTATATAATTACAGACAATAATAATGTATCAAAACCGTACTGCATACAGTTTTCTGTATACAGTATACATACAGAATAGTATACAGTATACAGCCTGTCCCAAAATGGTCGAAGGATCTCTGAAGGGGTGGTAGTTCTCGAAATTCTGAATCGAAAAGTCCTCGGCGGTTTTTCGATCCGATGCACCCCTGATTAGTTATTAATAATTAATGGCAGCCAATAATACGCGTGGGCTGGGCGGCGCGTGGTGGTGTGCGTGTGACGGTGTGCCCGCCCGGGAAAAAATTTCCGGATCTGATTTAATAAAACCATATCTGATTTTGATTACATTTGATCAATTTGGGTCAAAATGGATCTTTGGTTTTATCCAACTTAATCTGGTTGGATACGAGTAGGTCCTCAGCAAATATCTTTGTATGCGATCTCAGATCTGATG
This sequence comes from Heteropelma amictum, assembly GCA_959613375.1. Classification (NCBI taxonomy): domain Eukaryota; kingdom Metazoa; phylum Arthropoda; class Insecta; order Hymenoptera; family Ichneumonidae; genus Heteropelma; species Heteropelma amictum. Next base: position 7,175,163 of record OY390726.1, on the reverse strand, counting down.
AAATATGTAATAACATCGTGTATGAAATGCTAAGATCCACTACATTCTATTGCTTTGTGGATCGATCTAGCTGAATCATGCTGTAGATCTATTTATACAAGACGAGATCTGATAGTAACATGTCAAACTTATTTACGCACCCATGTGGAGTTGGATCTGTTACTATCTAGGTGGATCTAATTGGATGATTTTGTGTGACAAAAATATATAGCTTATTGCGACCGAAAATCTTTTTTCGTTTTCGTCAATAATAAAAAGTACATGTGGTGTATAACTGAATGCGTTTATTTCAGTTTTTTACATTATTTTTTTGAGACCGTTTGGACGTTTACATATATATCTTCCAACTCTGTTAACATGACTTATACAAATGTCTCTTACGTTAAACAGCAGAAATCTGTCTTCTTCGATAATCGGTAATATGTGTTTTACTTGTATATTGGTTGTACGGTGAGTGAACATATCCGTGTGTTGTACGGCAAAACACTGCAGAATGAAATGGATAGAATCAATTTCGTCAGCAGTGGAGAAAAAGTACCGTATCGACCCGCATAACACGTTATGCGTGGATCGCAGTGGAATCGTATGGCTATTAGTTGGTATTTTCTTATATATTTGGGACGTGTAAATTTCATTATTAATTCGAGCTCTAGCGTGGCACTGTAAATCGTGTAAAAAAAATCTCTAGATTCGAGTAATGCTCGTTCAGCGTCACTTATTACGCCGTCGATTTTTTTTACTTTCCCGAGAAGTTCGTATTTTTTTTTGTTTCTATCAAAACTTGAATCGTCACATGTTCCTGCATTTATTTGAGATTCAAGCTCCAATTTCAATGATTGCACTCCATGTGCTATTTTCAAATTATTAACAAGCTCTTGGCCTAAATGTTTCGAGCCATGTACACAATTAGCGAGAAAACCATTGTAATTTTCAAACGGAAAAGCAGAATTGCTCCACAATGGCCCCCATCGTCGCACACACAAGCCGAGATGCAAAAGTTGATGGACATTATACGTATATTCTCTATCACCGTACAATTTACCTATGTGGCGCGCAAACAATCTTAACAAAAATTCCGCTACTCGTAAATCTTGATCGATGTGAATTGGTTTCTTAAGTAAATTTAATACCGCTATCACGATTAACAGCCAATGTTGGAAATACCGATCTGGCAAATGATTGGCGAATTTTGGAACAGAATAGTATAGAAGCAGGTGACAGTATTCTGATGCTTTGTAAAAAGCATGAAGCGATATTTTTCGTGGCATTCGGTTAAAAAAATATGGAGGTCGAATGCTCAGTACAAAACTATCGATTTCGTGTGCAGCTTGTTTTAACTTCCATGGGCCATTTCTTTCAAACCATAAACCCACAAACTGTTTGACTACACGAAAAAGAACAGCATGCATGTACTCTGGCAATACACAAGTTCCCAAATCGAGTAGTGGTAAAGTAGCAATGACTGATTTTCCTTTAACACCTTTTACGTCACGTTTATTCATGCGTAAAGCTTGGTTGCCCTGAACAGCCATATTGTTGCCAGTTCTTAATATACTTTCTGTATTCGAAAAATTGTATATTCGAACTCGTTTTTTCCTGCCTTCTTGCCTACTACAACGTTTGCTTTTTTTTCACATATATTGCAACCAAATCTGCCATTGAAATGTAAAATAGTTTGTAAATCAGCTCTAGCTGGTGCATCTGCTATAACAAGGGGAGCTACAACTCTAGAAGTATAAACTTGTTTGGTTGCCATATTCATCCATGTGATGCCTGTATCGAAACCGCGAATCAATTTTTCACAAGTCGGTCGAAAGAAAGAGTTCATCGATGGTTTGTTATTTGAATCGTACCACAGAGCAGCAACTAAAATAAACGATTCTCTAAGATGTTCTGGTAGCTCAGCAATTGTGTACATAATAGGCCAACAGTGGCTTTTTGCACTTTACCCGGAGACAGACCATCGGTGCTCAATATCAAAGTTAAATCGTATTTATCTCTACCAGGTCGAGAATTTACACGAATATACTATATACGGCACATGTATTACATTATATTTTTTTCATATAAAAAAAAGCGCCAAAATCTTGCATATGCGCCATATATTTTCCATATATTTTCCATATATGGCATATACGGTGCATATAATGGAATTGCAAATGTAATATAATTATAATATATGAAGTGCATATATAAATTTCCATGTGGGTATCAGCGCGTACGAAACTGAAATCGAACTGAAAACGAACTGAAGCAAAAATGTCTTTCTGCGCGCACGAGACAACGGCGGAACAGAAAGGCACTAGAAACGCGAAATTACAGCGCGAACTGAGGCGAAAACGCGTACAGAATCGAAATCGAAGCGAAATATGTAGTAAGCTAGAATATACGCGCTTGTTAAACTCGATCGTAGGAAAAACTCGCGTTTGACTCTCACAAGAATGCGTGAGCACGAGAATTATTACCGCGAAGCGTCAGAGCGAGAGAGTCCGAAGCACAAGTCACACGAAGTGACCGAGTAAGAAAGTTCGAAACACGAGTTACACGAAACGGCTGACTGAGAGAGCGCGCACTACCTCGAAGAGACCGAGCGAGAGAGAATGCGAAGCACTAGTACACGCGCACTCGAAGGATTTTATATATCCGACGAAATACCGAGAACTGAAAGCGAGAGCGAGAAAGCGCGCGAGATACCGAAAGCCGGCCGAGCTACGAATGGCCGCACAAAGCGGACGAAGAAGAACTCGTTTCTAGCCGGCTTTCGCGCGCTCGAAATGTTTTTAGCCTGACGGAAAATACCACGCACTCCCGAATTTTCCTCCAATTCCGCGTTTTTCTATTCACCTTATCACCAGATCCGGCTCGAACGATCAAAAAATGTCTGGGAACAGACCTTGGGGTCTGATTTTGGCGGAGAAAGGTCACGAAAAGTCGCGAAATGAAGTAAATCGGGTAGAAGAGCAGCCGGAAAGAAAATGCCACAAAACACTGAAGTTAAACCAGAAAAATTGTTCTATTTAATAAGTACGATAGTTTAACGATAATGACGCCGCGCGCAAATTATGGCGTCGCTCGACATGCGTCGCGTGGTTGTATTTGAGAAATGTCCTGATTTTTATTAACCGAGAATAAAGCCGAAAGTTACGAATTAACGTAGAGAAACACACGGAGTGAACCGTGGTCTCGAGAAATGAAGTCGGGCGTGAATCGTCTTTATTTCTTTTGATCGCTGAAAACTGAACTGACCGTGAATCGAAAAGTACCGAGAATCGAAGGGACAAGCACTCGACTCGACTCGTCGAAGGTCCGTAAACGAAGGAAAGAAGAATGCGGATATCGATCGCGATGTACCGCTGGAGAGAGGGGGGAGCATTTAACAAGTTCGAGCACCACGGAGTTCAAGTGAGCGACTGGCCGAATGGCTGACCTCTCGCGAGAGCTCCCGGAACTACGAACCTTTCTAAACATGAAGTAAAAAAATGAGTAAATTAAATTCGAAATAATCGAAATTCTTTGGAAATTATTTTATCTAATTATTTTATGGTTGTTGGTTATTTTTACATACTTGAGAACTGTAGGACGGTTCCTTTATACATTGTTTGCCGCGCACCTTCTTCCGGCCACCGATATTCAACATTCATTCCAATTGTAATATTATTCACTGCATCACTCACGACGATGGATTTTTCGTGCATTATTTAGCCTGTCCCATAATGGTCAACCGACCTCTGAGGGGTGGGTAGATGGGGTGATTCTGGACCGAAAAGTCCTCTTCCATTTTTTCCTCCGACGCCTCCCTGATTAGATATTAATTAATTAAGTTCAGCCAATAGGACGCGTCGAATAAGCGGGCTACACGGCAAGTAGTGGTGCGCGTGCAAGAGTAGCAGCCTTGGAAGCGTGCATGTAAAGCGCGAAGGAGGTCAAAAGTCTGCGCGCGTTGGTGTGAGAGAGTGTGGAACGTCGAACGTTCCTGAAAACATGAATAGAGCGAGGTAGTGTTAGTGAGGGCGTACAATGTAAGGAGGAACGATAAAAACTGATTGCGTTTACAATCAGTTTTCGAATTAATTGTTAAATGCAATGATAAAAAAATGTCGATGATTTTGAATCGCGACTGGACGAAAATACAATTTTTGATTGATTTTTTGCAATTACGATTTACGAAGCTTCTAAAATCATTTATTGCTGTTTTTGAAAAAAAACATTTTTGGAAAAATGCTTTATTGCAATTTAGAGAAAAATGTTGATTGTTCAATTTGTATGAAAATCAAATGCTATTTCCAATTGAATATTTTCGCAATACAGTGAAATTGAACTTTTCGAATTGCTCATTGCAATTAGAACAAAAATATTGCGATTACATTTAAAAAAAAACAATGTTTCAAATCGTTTAGATTTTAAGAAAAAAAGCATTATTAACACTGTTAAATAACAGTGGCATGAAGTTTAAAAAAAAGTTGATGATCCGAGGGTCTCGCGAGTATTGCATGCGGACACTACTCGGATGGGTGACCGCTCGATTTCAGGGGGGGGGGGGGAGATAAATAAAAAAAAGTCAATATTTCAAATCGTTCATATTTATTTATAAAAAAAACACTATTTGCACTGTTTAATAACAGTGGCATGAAGTTAAAAAAAAGTTGATGACTCGAGCGTCGCGCGAGCTTATCGTATTCCATGCGGACACTACTCCGATGCCACTGTTATCAAACAGTGTTAACAATGACTATTTTCTGAAAATAACAAACGATTTAAAATATTGACTTCTTTTATTAATCCCCCCTGCCACCCCTCCTGGAATCGAGCGGTCACCCATCCAAGTAGTGTCCGCATGCAACACGATAAACTCGCGCAATGCCAGAGTCATTATCAACTTTTTTAATAACTTGATGCCATTGTTATTAAGCAGTGAAAATAATGAATTTTTTCTTAAAATAATATAAACGATTTGAACTATTAAGGCGATGTGTTACATCCGTAAATCGAAGCTTAGAAAAATTCTCCCGCAAAATCTATAAATCGAATCGGTTTGAAATTTGTTGTGGGTATTTAGTGATATAGCCCGGAGGGACTGACGATTTTAGAATTTCGAAATTTTGAAAATTTGTTCACTCTACAAGAAAATTTTTTTGAAGAATTTCGAAATTGCAAAATCGTCATTCCCTCCGTGTTCTGTCACTAAATACTCACAAAAAATTCCGAATCGATCCGATTTATAGATTTTGCCTGAGAATCTTTCTAAATTTCGATAGGGGAGGGGGTATTTCCCATGGCCTTAACTTTTTCTATTTATCCCCCCCCCCCCCTCCTGGAATCGAGCGGTCACCCATCCGGGTAGTGTTTGCAAGCAATACTCGCGCGACGTTCGAGTCATCATCAACTTTTTTTCTAACTGCATGCCACTGTTATTAAACAGTGTTAATAATGCTTTTTTTCTTAAAATCTAAACGATTTGAAATACTGATTTTTTTATTGAATGTAATCGCAATATTTTTGTTCTAATTGCATTGAGCAAAGAGCAAAAAGTTTAATTTCATTCTATTCCGAAAATATTCAATCGGAAATAGCATTTGATTTTCATACAAATTGAAGAATCAACATTTTTCTCCAAATTGCAATAAAGATTTTTTCCAAAAACGTTTTTTTTCAAAACCAGCAATAAACGATTTTAGAAGCTTCGTAAATCGTAATTGCAAACAATTAATGAAAAATTGTATTTTCGTCCAGTCGCGATTCAAAATCATCTACATTTTTTTTCATTGCATTTAACAATTTGAAAACTGATTGCAAACGCAATCAGTTTTTATCGTTCCTCCTTACATTGTTGCGCCCTCACTAACACTACCTCGCTCTCTTCATGTTTTCGGGAACGATCGACGTTCCACACTCTCTCACACCAACGCACGCACACTATCGACCTCCTTCGCGCTTTACACGCACTCTTCCAAGGCTGCTACGCTTGCACGCACACCACTAATCGCCGTGTAGCCCGCTTATTCGACGCGTCCTATTGGCTGAACTTAATTAATTAATATCTAATCAGGGGGGCGTCGGAGGAAAGAATTAAAGAGGACTTTTCGGTCCAGAATCACCCCATTCACCCGCCACTCAGAGGTCGGTTGACCATTATGGGACAGACTGTATATGTATTGTAACGTATCCAGTTTTGGTTACACTTAAATTTATTTTGTTCAGGCTCGATCAGGGAGTAGAGTAGTTTAACGTCGGGTAAAATCGAGAAAACAAGATATATTCTTCAATAAATAATGTGTGTACAGTGAATTTCTGTTTGTGTCTTGATATGACGGTGAGTATTTATCGTATTTTCGGCTTTGTAATTATTCTGCTTACGTGCCAACCTTAATTCTCTACTTAAAATACTAACAATTCTTGTAATATCGCGTTTCGTGACTCTATATAATTTAAATTTGTCGCGCGTTTATGTGTCGTTCGTAAAGGAATGATCGCGACGCCCCCTTTCTTTCGTTGAGCGCATCGGAGTTCGAATCGGCGAGCGCGGTGCTCCACCTTTCACTGTATGAATGTTTCGCGCGTCGGTCCAGTGACCTTCGGGCGCCCGCACTGCCCCCGTTCGGCACTCTATTAAAGTTCGCTCGTCGCGTACTGCCGAGCAGTTCGCCTTATTGTTTTTAAATGCTTCGCGCATCGCGGAGGGATCTGTTGCGCAACTCAATTGTCGTTTCGATCGCACGACTGCGATCGAAATTGCAAATGGCGCCGTCTGCGCTCGTGAGGTGACGTGCACCTGTCACTTTCCGTGACGTCTCGTGATCTCGAACGGTGAGATACTTTTTAATATTCGTGGAAAACTCACTGTGGTGTCTCGTAGTATTGTCCCGAGTTGTGTGATGTGTGTTCGTCACGTCACGTGTAATGTGATGTGAACTCGTACGGATTCCTTGTTTCTCCTGTCCCTCTCCCTCGACTACGCACCTATTTCCTTCTCTCTCAGCTGATTTTGACAGCTGTCACAAAAGTGGTTTTCGTAGACTCCTCGTGTGATTCTCGTATGCGTTCGCACGTTTTCCTGATTCCTATGATTTCCTTCCTTCGCAGGTAAGTACTCTCTGTTACGTCCCGAGAGGGAGATATTGAATGAAGACGCGGTGCGATCAGAGTTAGGGCGCGAACTTTTGAATTGCGATGGAGTTTTCCACGCAAGTGAATCTTTTGTAGACCGCCCGCGAATCCCGAACACAACTTATATTTAATAAGGTGTTACGTCCTGAGCACTCCACCTATACTAACAACATATACATACTAATAGCTCAGCACGAGCTCGAAAAATTTTTTTTTACTTATTTTTATTTTTTTAAAATAATTATTTCTAACCACCCTAAGGTCTGAGGGACCCCCTAAGTATTCAAAATCGCTTGATTTCTCAAGCGTGTATTATTACTATCAAAAAATATCGGTAAAAAGCATAATTTCCCGTAAACTTACAACATAACATTGTTAATAACAATGCTACAGGTTTTCAAAAAATATCAAAAAATCTAGCATCAAAAACCAAGTCGAAAAGGTTCCTAACTTTTTTCTGTAGCTCTGCAAACAAGCGAGATATCAGCTTTCCAGATTTCTTCAAAATTTTACTTTGTTTGATTACACTTCGTTAATAATTGGGATAGCCCCATAGTGTGACCTGTCTAACGAAAGGGCTTAAAAAGTTGAGACGTTATGGTTTGCAACATTCCCGATATTGTTAACGATAACCGAGATAAATAACAATTTTTGATTTTAACGTTGTAAAGGCCTTCCGGGACACCAGGGGCCTCTCTAAAATAATCTCCGACCTGTAAAAACATTTTTTTTAGCATCTAGGCATCATATTATTACATAATAATCGCCCTAATGGCATTACGAGCCATATAAAAATAATAATAATCACCCTAAAGGCACTGCGATGCCATACATTACATTTTAACCACCCTAAGGCATTGCAAGCCATATAATACATAATAATAATCACCCTAAAGGCACTGCGATGCCAAATATTACATCATAACCACCCTAAAGGCACTGTGATGCTATACAATACATATATAACCACCCTAAATATCATTTTATATCTATATATACTCTCTTATAGTACCATAAGACATTGTAAAGCCATGCAACAGGCTACAAGCCGAAAGGCGTATGTACAAATGATTTTATTCTTTTTATTCTTTTAATTCTTAAGACCCCAGAGAGGACTTAAAGAATTTTTCTCTTAGCATATAACTCTGTAAGAAGAACAGAGAGGTGCAGACACACGCGCCGATTATTCCTATCTGTCCCATAAGAAAGAAAAGGACAGCTAGTAACGCTTGATAACGGACGGTCACCAAAAACTAAGCGTTAGATATCTCCAGAATATACATCCTGAAGTCCAGACTAAACATCCTGACAGTGGACCGAGATTGAAACGCGAGCCGCTGGCCATCCTCACGTAGCCACGCGCCTCCGATCATCCCTACCAGTCAGCATAATCCGACGCGAGCATCAGTCCCCACTCGCGAAGTTTCAACCATATAATCGGGGACAGAGGCATCGAGTCTTCAGTTCTTGTCCGGTCTCTCCAACAGCGCGATCTGTAAAACCGACTATCTTACAAAACGGGCCAAGTCCCAGACTTCTTATATAGTACGGCGAATAAAAGCCTTTATTAAAATATAATAAAAAATTCTACAATATCCATAATTCAAAACTTCGAAAACTGCGAAGAATACAAGGTACATCCTTCTACTTTATCCTACAAGTACTTCCCAAGTGTCACTTTATTTCCTTTAAATACATTTCGAATTGTGAAACGTGAAATATATAGAGTTTTGTGGGGCAAATGTGTTAATTACCCCGTTCAATTAAAATAATAAAATACAGTGGAATTGTGAATTTGCGAAATTAAGTGAGCGACCTTCTAAAGACCAGGCGAGCCTGCTCTTGGTGCATCTACGTGCACGACAGCGGTGTTCCCTCCGACAGAAGGGCGTGTAACTTTCCTCCCATAAGAGCGAGGCTGCTCTTGGTGCATCTACGTGCACGACAGCGGTCATCCTCTTTGCGGAAGGTCTTGTTAACCGTACTGCAAACGCGGGATACAGGACTTTCTTTCGAATCATCCCCTCGCATATTCGCATATTCCACCATTTTATTATATTTTAAATATTGTGTTTTTTTGTGTTACAATAATAAGGTTTGAAATTGTGAAACTGTGTTAGCGATCCTCTAAAGACCAGGCGAGCCTGCTCTTGGTGCATCTACGTGCACGACAGCGGTGTTCCCTCCGACAGAGGACCGTTTAACTCTCCTCCCATTGGAGCGAGGCTGCTCTTGGTGCATCTACATGCACGACAGCGGTCATCCTCCTTGCAGAAGGACCTGTTAACTGTATTACAAACGCAGGATACAGGCCTTTCTTTCGAATCTACCCCCCACATGCTCAAATTTTTATTATTGAACTTAAAATAATTATACCGGTAAAATTCGTATTTGTTCCGGAAATATTCCTGGATCATCGCGTGCTGCAATCATTACCTGCAAATAAAAAGGGAATGGTGTATTAAAATCCTTTAAGAGGAAAAATCGATTAACATCATACTTATCCTTAATCCTTCCCCGGGCATCGACATCGGGACAGTCCACCTGAAAATTAAAAGTCGTTTAGAAGCCTGAATAAAAAGGAATTAATTCTGAAAATAAAATAAATTAAAATAAATTGCATTTGAAAATAAAATAAATTGCATTTGAAAGTAAAATAAATTATTGAAATAAATTGGTAAATTGGGTGCGATCTGCTGTTGTATGTGGAAACTCTGCCACATACATTGGCGAGCGTATCGGTGCACGTAACTTTGCACTGGGCCTCGTTTACAGTAGAACAAACCTAATTCCAAAAACGGATGTATTCGCTTTATCGTGGGTTTTCGGTGTACAATAAACTGTTTTGGCACTGGCAGGAAGTCCGGTGCACGTAACCTTGCACTGGGCCCTGTGTTAAGACCCCGTGAATCGAGTCATTCATAAATTAATTATTATTTTTGATATTTATAATAATTCATCCATTCTCGACAAGGAGAGTGCTGGTGCATGTAACTTTGCACTGGTCCCCCTTTTTGAATGGTGAATTAATTTCTGATAATTTAAAATGTTTTTTCCAGTCAAATAAATGTTAAACGCATTATTCGCAAATTTATTTATTTTCATTATTGCAAATAATTCAACCATTCCGGACAAAGAGAGTACTGGTGCATGTAACTTTGCACTGGTCCCCCTTTTTGGATGGTGAATTTATTCCCATAAATTTTTTATTCAATTAAAATATTTAGAGGAAATTAAAATTATAAATAATTCAACCATCCTGGACAAGGAGAGTACTGGTGCATGTAACTTTGCACTGGTCCCCCTTTTTGAATGGTAAATTTATCCCCATAAATATTTTATCCAATCAAAATATTTAGCGGAAATTAAAAATATAAATAAATTAACCATTCTGGACAAGGAGAGTACTGGTGCATGTAACTTTGCACTGGTCCCCCTTTTTGAATGGTAAATTTATCCCCATAAATATTTTATCCAATCAAAATATTTAGCGGAAATTAAAAATATAAATAAATTAATCATTCTTGACAAGGAGAGTACTGGTGCACGTAACTCTGCACTGGTCCCCCTTTTGAATGATTCATCAGTCAATTTTTAAATCAAATAAATAAAAACTTGTCCAAATTTATTTATTTTCTATACCATACAAAATTCAACCATTCGCAGTAAGGAGCGTGCTGGTGCATGTAACACTGCACTGGCCCCCCTTTTGAATGTTGAATTAATAATTTTTAATCAAATAAATAAAACTTGTCCAAATTTATTTATTTTCTATACCATACAAAATTCAACCATTCGCAGTAAGGAGCGTGCTGGTGCATGTAACACTGCACTGGCCCCCCTTTTGAATGTTGAATTAATAATTTTTAATCAAATAAATAAAACTTGTCCCGCTTCCGACGTTATACATACCTTCTCCTATGAACACGTCCGATTCTGACGCCGAAACCGTAGAGGTCCTCTCTTCAGACCCTGAAAATGAATGAAAAATAATATTAAAATAAAATCAAATATATTAAAATTTAACATAAAATTAACATAAAATATATTAAATTTAACATAAAATATATCAAATTTAAAATAAGATATATTAAATTCAAAAATTATATTAAATTCAAAATATATTAAATTCAAATAAGAATTGTCAATTTGAAGGCAAAATATGTAACCTTATAAAATAAATATATTCAAGCGTGTAAAGACCCGCTACGTCTCAACGTTCGTTTTGCTACCAAATAAATAACGTTTATCTCTTTTTACCTCAAGAGCATTACTTATTGTTTTAATTATTTTGCGCGCTAATTTTGGCCTTGCATCCTTGTCCCGGCTGAGCTCCCACTTGGCCAAACAAAGGGTGTTGATCCGTGCGTTTCACCCGTTAGCCCGCTCGTCCCTCGACCTGCGACGTAACAAAGGATATGTATGGATGTCGATAAGGTGAATGTTGGTTCTCTTCGGTGAGAGATATAAAATAAACCTTGGGTTTTTATGTTTAAAAAACCAACAACATGAGCTTTATTGAGATTTGTTCCCTTGTTGAATATTGAGTACTTCCGTTTGAACGATTTCAGGACTGCGTTTGTAGTTTACAGAGTACGCATTTTTACAGAGTTCAGTTTTTTTGCAAGAGGTTCGAGTTGTACAGAGATTTAGTATTTCGAGATTTTGACTCTGTGAAGGTTGAACGAGAACTGCCCGTGAAAGAATTCAGCCAGGGCCTAAACTCGGCCCTGGTTATTTTTCCCTAACTTTATAAGGGCCCTAACATGGCATCCCACCGGGTCCCTTGGTGGCCGGTCACACTTTGTCACTGAGGGCCCGACGAGGTCTGTGAATCAGGGCCCGGCTGGTTGCCAGAATGAAACCCTGCCAGAACAAAATCGAAACCATCAAGGAACCTCATTACTCTGCCTTATAATTATCAGCTTTATTAGTACACTGAAAAAAGGGTTGATAAATCAAACTAAATATTCATCAAATCAACCAAATTTCGCGGTCACGGGTGGCGAAACAAATATGTAGTGGAATTAAACAATTAATTACGTTCAATTGAATTACATATTATCGAGTTACATATTAAATATGTGTGAATATATAAATTTGTATTTTTTATTAGTTAAGTAAACATACAAATGTCTATTTTCATATATATAAATATATGAACAGCGTATTCGGTATGAAGCTTAGCCATCGCCGGAGGAGACACCGTTCCGATTTGCGAGCCAGCGAATCGGACTTCAAATCCGATATACAAAAAATCGTCCTCAAGTTGAGGACATTAATCATCGTTGCTATGCTTGTATATATCTTCTCCCCGGCTCGAAGTCGCTTTGGAGCGACACCGTGGCCATGCGCCGCGCTGCGGCCAGCGCATGAACTTCTCGGTGCTATCGTAATCATAAGTTACACCAATTAATATTAAAGAGTATATTTAAACAAATATTCAAAAGAGCTCAGCGCGTAATTTACTTGCAGTAACGACGAGAATTATTCTAATGAATTTCGTTTGACTACATTTGGGACGTGTACTCAACTAAATATTTTGTTGAAACAACCATTACATGTCAAATGATGTTCCTCAATACCTCAATTTCCATTTCGACACGTGTCAGGAATAATTCTCTTAAAAATATTTCTAATATAAAAAAACATATCATTTTTTTTCTCATACGACGGAATTGATTTCACGCCCGCGTAGGATTATCTACAACTATGGTAGAAGTTCTGTAATGCTTTAACACCAATATATCGATATGTCACAAGATATGTTGAATGAAGAGGTGATAGGTTTATACTTTCAATTCAACGTAATAAATTGTTTAAATCAACTACATATTCGTTTCGCCACCCGTGACCGCGAAATTTGGTTGATATAATTAATATTGAGTTAAATTTATCAATTTTTTTTTTCAGTGACTGCCCTGATGAATTCCGTTTGGGACCTTTATTATTTACCTCGCTCCGACCTTTTTTGAACAAATAATGTAACCCTGTTACTTCCTTATCTGGGCCTAGTCTGATTGTGTTGTGGAAATCCCTAGTAGGGAATCCTTATTCAAACCCTCATGGGCCCCGAATTTTTTTATGGCTGCCCTGCTAATTTCTTTCACGGGTGACTCAAGTCTTGCAGAGGGTTAACCATTACGCTTCTGCAAGGCGGAGTTTATTAATTTTAGTTGATTTCATCGGTCTGATTTTTTGCGAGACCTTTTGTTTTTTGTAGAGGGGATTATCTAAATCACGCGAAGATGACGTCAGATCGTCACCTCGCGTGGAGAATACTCGTGAGAAAGGTAGTATGGTTTCAAGTTAATATTCGGAGAATTATAATGAGTTTGTTTATAACTATGTTTTCGAGCAGCGATATCGCATAAGAGTTTCATTGACATGCAATATGAATAAAAGAAATTTTAAAAAATATTGCCAGACAGGATATTTGTAAGTTGACAGGATGTTTATGCGTGGTTGCAGTTTTAAATTCTGTAGCTCGGTTGTGTTGATGAATATTAGGGGCTTCTCTGTTAATTTACTTGATACTCGAGAATAAATGATATTATAAAATTAATTAAGAGTTTGTGATCGACGATCGATGGTAAGAGGTATATGAAAAATGTGTTGGTACGTTATCGGTCGTCTCGAGCTTGAGATACCGACGGAGCGCGCTATATTGATGTGGATTTCATTGTACCGGCTAGGACGTAACATCCCTATAGTCCTGAGTAATCTCCATGTTTCACAATACGCCGGGGACACTCGGAATTACGATCGCCACACGTGTTAAGCAGTGCCAGATTCGCACCGAAATGCACCTCACCACTGTACAGAGACAGCATCTGGTGATTTCGTACCGCCGATCCACTTCTTTAACACGTTGCATTAACTCACTAGGAGTTAATGCTCAAGGTGCCTTCGTGTCACGAGTCATTCAAAACCATACATTTACTCGATTTCCTCGGGCTCTCGCCTTCGTACTCCCTGAGTATCGTAGAGTTTTTCCCAAACTCTATCTCTAATACGAATCACTATTAATTCGTTCGCGTACCGGGAGATCGTCTTACAACCAGGGACAGATCGTCCTCGTCGGTACACTACTTCCACGTAGGTGATGCCGTAAATCGAGATTGACACTTTCGAGCACTGTGCTTCTGTGTCTCGAGTCGTTCAAAATGATACAAGTACTCATTTTCCTCAGGCTCTCGCCTTCATACTCCCTGAGTATCGTAGCATTTTTCCCAAACTCTAACTCTGATACGAATCACTTTCTGTTCGTTCGTGTACCGGGAGACCGTCTTACAACCAGGGCCAGATCGTCCTCGTCGCTACACAGCTTCCACGTAGGTGATGCCGTAATTCGAGCTTGTAACACTTCCGTGCACTGGACTTAGAATTTCAAGAGTTAGCATGTAATGCGCTGTTCAACCTCTTGAGACCAAGTCTAATTTTTCCTTCTCGGGCTCCTTTATTTATACCCCAAATAATTTGTTTAAATATCCCTTCCCTGAGCATAATTGTTGATCTTAATATTGTTAATTTTTGTCCCTCCCCAAGTTTTTTGTTTCTGTGTGTGTCCGTGTTTTGTTTCCGTGGAATTCTGTGTTGGTGTGTATCGTGTCGGTGATTGTTAAGTGTTAACATTTAAATGTTTAATTTTTTCGATGTTTTTTGTTTTCGGTCAGCTGTCACTGTGGTGTCGGTGTGTCTGTTTTGTTTTCTCTCTCGGTCGATGACCCGAGATTATCTGTTCGTGTTCGATATATACATATAACAGTTTTTTCTTTTTGTTTTCAGGTGATCGTCGGTCAGGCTGTTGACGACGCGCGAGTGGTTCGGGCGAAGAGGGGGGGGGGGAAGAGAGCATGAGCCGTTTTGACTTTTCAGTATGCGTGTTTATTAAATAACATCGGGGCTAACAAATATTATATAAGTGCTCTATGTTCTCGTATACAGACGAGGACAGTTCTTGGATGGGTGATTGATGAGTCGTGAGCGCCGTCGGAACGGGGGCGCTGGAGCTAGCATGCATACGGCCGTACTACGGCGAGCCTTACAGGCCCACTATATGGAGTCGGCGTTGCTAAGGCCGTATTACGGCAAACCGCAAACGGGTTCTGTACGGCACCCGTGAAAAGAGCAGTATTACGGCAAACCTTATTAGGATCGTATCAGGCCTACTAAGGCTTGCCATCATAAGGCGAGCCATAGCACTCCCTGATCACGGACTGACCTTGAATATGGCTAACCCTACCAAATTTCTACGCGGGATATTTTGCTAATTACTTTTTGATACACCTTTTAATTCTCATTCCATTTTGATTTTGTTTCGGCTACACGTTCCTAATATTCATCATATAATTTATTTGACGCGATCAATACTCAAAAAATTACAAATTTAAGACACGAAAATATGGAAAAAAGCAGATCACACGATTTCATAGACGGTCCTCATAAGACACAGTGAGTCTCAACGAATGTACCGATATGTCACTATACACATAAATTTTGGACTGATCTGTTTTTTGGAGTAATCACGATGCTTGTCCAAAATTGAATCCGTGCAGGCATATACGGATACTCTCTTTAGTCTGCCCTTTGTTTGTGTGTATTAATGCACGATATTGTGCAAAAACGTAGAAGTAGAAGTAAACGTAGAAGAAGAAGAAATGGTCCTCATATGTACCAATGGACAAATATATATAGTTTATATAGGGAACGCATATATACACTACCGTCCATAAGTTTGGAAACACTCGCGTCAATTCCAAGCCAGACAAAAAGTTTTATTACTCTTTGAAAAATGACGATATTTGAATTCGGCAAGCGGCGTTTCAAAAGAGACATATTGAGCCGATTTCTCTTTTTTGAAAAAATTTTTAGCATTTTTTTTTGAACTCAGCACACACTTTGTGAAACATGGTCGTTTTTTGGCATTTTTGGGGGGGTTAAAATTTTAGCGGGTGACTCGTGACTCGTGAAAAAAAAAAGTTGGAAACAAACAAATTTTCAAAATTTTTTTTTTCGAATAAAATTCTAAAAAAAATTGGGTGAACCCAAAATGTTTGTGTACAACTTTTGACCTTCTTGGTCAATTCACGAGAACCTAACAGTTTCCGAGTAAAGCTACATTTTTATTATAGTCATTTTTTGCAAAAAAACATCAATATTCATGCGAACCAAATTGAAGCTCTTACCTTCCGTTTCAAGTTCCTCATGGGAGAGCAGATAAAAATATTTTTCACGAGTCACGTGCTAAAATTTCAACCCCTCCAAAATTGCAAAAAAACGACCATGTTTCAAAGTGTGTGCCGAATTTAAAAAAAATGCTAAAAATTTTTCCAAAAAAGGGAAATGGGGCTCATTATGTCTCTTTTGGAACGGCGCTTGCCGAATTCAAATATCGTCATTTTTCAAAGAGTAATACAACTTTTTGTCCGGCTTGGAATTGGCGCGAGTGATTCCAAACTCATGGACGGTAGTGTACATTCAAGTAAAAGCATACATTACCTTGCAAATGCATTTCGAAATGTACAAAAATGATTTTCACTATTTATATAATTAATTTTCCAATATATATGAAATTTTGCATTTATGGATCTACAGATAAAAACAAGACCTCCTAATAATGCTCTCACGTTTATATAAGCACGCATAGTATGGTGAAACGTTACGTTTATTTTTATACTTCCATCTGCTTTTTTCCATACTCTCGTGTCTTAAGTTTGTCATTTTTGGAGTATTGATCGTGTTAAATACATTATATAGTGAATATTAGGAACGTGCAGCCGAAACAATATCAAAATGGAATGAAAATTGAACGATATATTAAAAGGTGATTAGCAAAATATATTTTAAAAAATTCTCAAAATATAAGAAATCTTCTCTTTATTACATAATAAATGAATGAATAAACTTTTGGATATCCGTAAGGTCCTCCGAAATTTTTGTTACGGTTCACAATTCTATTTTTCATAAATTCCTCGAGGTTAAAAAACCAAATGCAGAGCATTGCAATAACGTCTTAAAAATTTAAGTTTAATAACGGAAATGAGCACATTAATTTGTCACGAAAGTACACAAAATATTTTCATAGTTTTTTTATTAATGATATTTCTATAAATTATGTTATTGTTATAAAAAAAAACTATTTTTCATATATCACACGTAAGACATTTTTCTTATTTTTATAAAACTGCTTGGTAAGTGCAAATTACATTTGTGTACATTGCATATTTCGATACATTATGTACAAATACCCACAACGTCTGCAAATTATTTATTCGGATATGCAAAATACGAGTAAAAGTTGTCATTTTTTTTATTCATAACGATATATTTTCATTTTACAAATTTTTACTTTTTCGTCGTGCGGAGTATATTACTGCAAAATGCAAATCAAATATATCATATGTTGAAGAAGACTAAGACAATTTTTGGCAACTACGCTTTTTTTATTTGGTTGCTTATCCAGATTTTTAAAGACGCTAAGTTTCGTCTGAAAACTCCGGAATTTGCGCTCATCACAGCCGCGATTTGATTGAACGATGGTAATTTTTTTTTACGATGTAAACGTTGAATTCCCTCAAGCTATCTCCTTTTCTTTATTATTCCATAGTGTGCGCTTACATTTGCCATACAGAGAAGTCGATCTCGTCCTCCGAATTGCTTTTGATTTTTGTTCCACGATCGATTCCTGCGATGTATCCTGACACGTTTTTTCGGCATTTTTTCCTTCCTCAAGCATACTTGGATTCGTGTTTCGATTTTAGGAGTAATTTGATGCGCACGAATCATCTCCACTTTCGGAGTTATCATTTCCACCGTTATCTAAATGCTTCCCTTCAACGAGTTCAAGGATTTTGGACATTAGGATAACATCGCGTGCCGCCGTAGGTTGACAATAATTTTTTTTGTGGATTCCACCACCATGGCCCATGAAGTCAGCCAGGTCGGAAACTTCTCCTTCCGATAAATTAAAGTTCACGCACATCGTTGCCACGTGTTTAGATAAATTCGTTGCTCTCAATGTTTCGGATTTGGAGGCAAAGCATGTTATATATTGTGACCGAAAGTTTTCTTGTGTATTATTTGCTATTAATTCCATTTGTTTTTTTTTAGCGTATGAGTGATGTTGCCACGTCACGGTTTTCCCCCTCGAGATCCCTGTTTACCGCGTTGATTAGTTTTAAGCCGTCCCATAATGTCGCGTTAAGTAAAAAAAAAATTATACGTAGGTTTAATTAATAATAAGTCGTCGAGATGCACCACCCGCGAGATTCATCGCCCTATCGCCGCCAAAAACAAAATACTAGTTCGTTCTCGTCTTTCTCCATATTCCCCTCCTCTCCCCCCAGCGTAGCATCACCGGTGGACCCTTGGACGCGTCAATCATTACCGCACGGAGAGAGGAAGTATCCCGTCGCGTCACCCCAGGGGTACATCATTAACTCGGTGGAGGAAATCGCCACCCGCCCCAAAAAATCATCAAAATCAACCATCATAGCACAGAGGAAAAGGCCCACTCCCCCGAAATGGGGTGAATGGAGCATTTGGCAATTAAGCCGCCACCACTATCACCGGCCAGCCCGTCTTCCCGAAAACGCCACCCAAAATGCATCAACCCCCGAGGAGGAAAATCTTATGACACCTCGTCTCCACGGCCCGAAACTCATGGATCAGCGATCGATCAACCGTAACCGTGCTGCCATCTCCCGCATCCCAAGTATTAATCATCCGAAATTTCTCCCATCCCGCGTATTAGCCCCCCCGAAAATCTCTCCCACTTTCCCTGTTACGCGAAGATCCCGGAAGCGAGGCGAAAAGTCGTCACTTGCGAGCGAGGCGTGATAGAGCATAGAGTGGCGAATCGCGATCCCCCTTTGCGTATTTTTTTCCCATTGCGTCCCCTAATTTTCTTTCGAGCGTTTTGTTTTAGAGTAAGTATGAGAGTTGTGAGTGAGGAGGAAATTGTTAAAAAAAAGTTTGTGAAAGGTGAGGAGAAAAGAGTGTGACGGAGGTTTTGCGAAGGAGTTTGGGAAGGAGAGAAACGTGGGAGTGAGAAAGAAGGAAATTTCGGCGGCAGAAAAGTGATTCTTCCATTTTTTTTCTTTACTGGTCCGATCATTATTTTTTTTTGTATCTAAGAGATTGCGTTCCGCGAGCGGCCACGCAGCCCGTTTCGTTTTCTTTTCTTTTTGTCGAATTCCCCTGCATTTCCCCCCTGCGTTGTGCGTGGTGCATCTCCCGTTTCCCCCGGCGAACCTATTGCGAATTTTCCCTTCCCATAGCCATCCTCACCGTGTATTCCCCCCCGTCGTTATCGCGCCCTCGAGCGCCTTATACCATCAGCTTTTTTATAATTCGCTTTTGCGTTCTTCTATTTTTTTTCCTTTATTCCGATTTTCTATTCTGGACTCGACGGTCATGTGTAAGAGGCGCGTAGCGCTCGGGAACCCAGCCCTGAGAGCCCTTCCCTCCCCCCTTTGCGTACCGAACTTTTTTGTAGTTTTTTTTCGTATTAATTATTTTTCTTTATCGTTGCGAGTTCTTCGTCAAACTCGCTGGCGACCACACATTGTTTTTTTTCGCATAAATAATTCAGAATATACTTTTTTCTTGGCACTCATTTTTTAATCTCCCCGCTTTTTGTATTGTTTCGCCTTTCCCCCGAAAAAGGCGTCACGATATTTACCACGTATTTATAATTTTGATAGTAATTTCACAGCAACTTACAGCAGCATTATCTTCGAAATAGAAATTGGACACACCATTTTTGCACTATTGTTTCCCGTAGATTGCACTTTTAGAAAATTTTGAAATTTTGTCACAATTTGTTTAAACAAATAAGTTTTTCAAAAAGAATGCCAAATTCGTGACAAGCGACCCGAAGAACAGCGGAAACGATATGCAACATACATAGGGAGAATGATTTTTTGCATAATTTTTTAAAACAAATTAATTTGGCAAAAACAATGTCAAATTCGTGACGGGCGACCCAAGAAACATCGGAAACCATATGCAACTTATACAGTGACATTGAATGGTCAAGAAATTTGTTTAAACAAATTAATGTTGCAAAAATAATGTCAAATTCTTTATCAGTGACGGGAGCGGGAGTGAAAACGGGAGCTAATTTACATCGGACCCTAAAAGACTTGTTCCGATCACAATATTGGAGAACTCCAAAACAGAGAAAATTTAGTAGTCTATTTGTTGTTATTTTGCGGGTATAACGTCGGAGAAAATTTTTTTTTTTTGCATATTTCAAAAGTACAACTATCGAGGACAATTTCAAAGCACTTTATGGTCCGAAAATAATCCGATAACACGTCCGAACTTGAAAATGAAAAAAAAATACCACTCAAAAATTCGTGTTTTTTCAACTCATTTTGCAACAATATGATACAAAAAAAAATATTATCGAAATTCGAGTTGCGCTATTCGAAAGAGAGCCCTTGAAAATAGTTGACAAGATACTTTAAAAATTTTTTCGCTGACATTTTCATGGCAAATAATCACGTCGAAAAGAGGACTTCTGAAAAGTGTCTTTGTGATGTTAAGAGTTAAGACGGACTTCGAGTAAAAGTTAAATACACACGAGGAGCTCTCGATGAACTAAAATAGGGACTGTACGATTAAATTTTCCGCGAATTTCGAAACGCACGTATTTTTCAGCAGTCTGCTCTTCTGCAATTGTAAAGTTTTTGTAGGCGACACCAATATTGGTTTCGCCAATCTTCGTGTGATTTTCGAAATCCTCTATTAAACCCTCTCTGTCTCGCCAGGACGACGTCGATTAAATAATTGCAGCGACACCAGACTGGAGGACGCCAAATTTATCCATGCTTCCCGTGAAAATTTTTCTGTTAATTATTTATAACTGCGGCGTACTTCGCGTATAAGGTACACTTGCAATCTGTATACATCTTCCTGACACGGCAATATTACTTTTTTGCCGCTTTTGACGGGTAATGTTTCAGCCGTGCGAGCGATGGTCGTCGTATTCAGTAAGCAATTTCAAAAAATCTTCGACGAATGTTTGTTTCGCCTTATCTTCACGCTTAATCCATTCAGATATGCCTAACTTCCCGACTTGCTTGATTAGCGTACTGGCGGATATAGCAAGCGACGGAGTTTTAAACCCTATTCGTTTATCACCGAGTCCGGCAAGTTCTTGAATAGCGGATATGATTGCGTCGTAGTTTTTCAGATAATAGAGACTAAACAAATCATGCATATGGTCACTGTGCTTGCGAACTACGATAAAAAATCTCCCAAGTTTTCGCGCCTTTTGACGAATCATATCGAAGAAATGGGGATCTTTATATTTTTGGCAAAGTTTGTTTCCGAAAAGAATTACAAGCTCATCGTACCGTAGAGCTCGTACCACTTCATCCTCTTGCAGCGTTGGAAAAACACGCTGCCGAAGAACGATGCTCGTTCCATGATGAATACGACCGGACACTTTTTTCGAATTTATAAGGAAATCTCTTCTTTTATCGTTGTTGCGTTTTTTGCAACGTCGAACATGGTGACGGGGCGATGATTCGCGTAGTCCCCGAAACATGACGTACATGTTGCAAAATCCATTTCCTGTTTTCCAAAACGAGCATTCGGTCGTCGTATAACCTTACGTTCACCAGTATTTAAAGCAATAGACGTATTAAAAGCAAAATAGATTTTTTTCTTATATCGGCCATAATTTTTTTCTCTCGTCTGAGCCTTTTCGGTAGCTCAAGAACTTGGCCACGTCTTCTTCATCGTTATACTTGCGTACTATGTGTCTACTCAGCTTTGCCTGATTCGTATTGCAATAGTCGCAATAGTCTTTCTTCGGTCTGGATTCATCTGTTGTAACAAACATGTTTTCATCATCAGGCGCACTGTGCCCAACGGTATTAACGATTGAAGAATCCAACATAATGGTAGAATTGACGAATTTTGCTGACTGATTATGTTTTTTTTCGCATCATTTTCTTTTTCCTCTACCAGACTCGTTTCTGATTCGTCAGAATCGGGAACACACGATGAATCTGTTGTTTCGTCAATCTCATTACCGTTCGTCTCACCTGTACAAAAAAATTACATGTCATATCATGCATAATAAGTGTATAACATGAAGTAATGTCAAAGATTGATTATACAGGGTGGTCCACGCAACGTGTGCACCTCTTTTACGACCAAAATATGCGTTGCATGAAAAAAAGTTATTTACTAATGTTACATGGTTTATCAGGTCACACTATGTGGTGCATTTATTTTTTTTTAGGTGGAGGCACTTTGAAGATTTGAAGGTCATCTTTTTTTTTTTAACGAAATGCTATATTTTTTATAGCGTAATATGGTAGAGTATCGAATTTTGAGTAAAAAAGTATATACCTTTATTATCCCTAAAGTTAACCCTTTGCACTCGAGCGGCGCCGATTCGTCGCCCGTTTGTTTCTCTATAAATATTTTTAAAGTATTTGTAAAGTGTTCCCCGAATCTGGCCGAAACCGTCTCGAGTTGCTGGTTAGCTCAAGCGAAAAAGGCCTCGAGTGCAAAGGGTTAACAGCTAACGAGTAATTTTACTTTATTACTTTAAAAGTTCCTTCGCGTAATATCTCAAGTTGGAGATTCAATTTTAAGGAAGGAAAGCGTAGGAATTTTAGCGACCATTTTTCCTACCATCTTGTAGAGCATCGCAAACTGCATGAAAAACATTAAGGGGTCGAAGTCGTTCAAGGTCATTTTAAGATAAAAAAGTGACATGAACTTTATTTTTATGTGAAATGAACTTTATTTATAGTAGATGTTCAAAATGATTGTCATTAGAATCGATGCAGTATTGCAATGTCCTTATCGCAGATTGTGTAGAATTTTTTATCACTTCGGCACTTATCGAATCACATGAGTAAGTGAATAAGGCGGGTTCTACCCCGGGTCCTCTGAGGGGGGTGCGGGGCGCGGGGAAGCGAGCGCGGGCGGGTGTGCGGTCCGAGGGCTAGAGTGTCAGTGTTGGAGAGGGGATGGAGCGTCGAGTGAGATTAACAGACCCAAATTCTTTCTGTCTCTTTCTCTCCCATGCTCCTACATCTACATTTTTTCAAGATGTTCTTTTTTATGACTCTGAAGAGTTTTCCCAAATACTCATAAAAACCCGCATTATTTGGAAAAAGAGGAAAATGGGTCAACGTGAGAGAGAGAGAGTGAGAGTTGGAGAGAGTGAGAGTAGGGATAAAGAGACAGAACCCATATTTTCTCTCTCTCTACCATGCTCCTGCATTTCAATGTTTTACAGATGGGAGTTTAAGAGAGCTGGAGAAAAAAAGCGTTCAAGAAAAACAGGTAGAGTGGGGGGGGGGGGATATGATTTAAAAAATGATACAGAAAAACTTACCATATGATTGATGAAATGTAAATTTATGTTCGTCCATTTTTTTCACATTTTTTTTTTTCAATATATGTCTCTATGTACTAACTACTAATATTAATATGTCTCTTATTGAATATTATACACTTATTACTTATTTTACACACATAAAACACACAAAAAGTCTCAGACTACGTTAGTAGTATTGGTACCCGTCTGGGGCCCCCCACTCCTATCCCCACTCCTTCCCCCACCACTCGTCCACTCCCACTGCTGATATTGAGCAGGGTGTTGCGAGTAGTGGGGTGAGGATGGGGGACGTGAGCCGGGCCTCGGACTGATACTTTTGGCGCGTCAGCATTTTCAAATTTCGACTTACCGATGATGCCGATGATGATGATGACGATGATGATGATGATAATGATGATGATGATAATGATGATAATGATGATGATGATAATGATGATGATAATGATGATAATGATGATGAACACACACACACACACACACACACACACACACATACACACACACACACACAAATAAAACACGCAAATAAAACACAAAACAACGGCTAGTTAGTTGATTAAAAATTTTTTATTTTGCGTTTTTTTCCTCGACATTTCTATTAATTTTTTCCTGCAACAGAAAAAAAATGTTTTGCTTTTAATTTTATTTCACATCACATCACTTTTACTTCACTGATTTTCCCCGCGCAGCACTCACGATATTTTCGCCGCGCTAGCGGCTTCAGGAGCTGGACGCCGGCGGCGCGCGGCCTCCAGGGCCCGACGCCTGCGGAGCCGCTCAAACCCTTGTCTGGCGTGCTCCGCCAACGCGCGTCGCTCCTCCTCTTCCTCGCGTATTTCTGCCTCATGCCGCGCGCAATTGTAAAATTCGCGTACTACGCGCTCCCCGTTGGGCCCGACCGTCATCACCACGTCGTAAAATCTGTCGGGAACATCCTCCCACGCGGCGTAATCGAAGTCGTCCTCACCTTTTTGAAAAAACAAACACCACGGTTTTTAAAGACTGTACACTCACACTCACACACACACACACACACACACACACACACACACACACACACACACACACACACACACACACAACGCGTATTCACTAAAACCACGTACTTATCCACGATGACGACATTTTTTTTTCAACTGTTTCGGTTGAGATCGCGGACTGTAATGAGGTGTAACTCATTAACGAAGTCTCCAAACACAGCATCCCCACTACGAAACCATCAAACTGATGATCTTGCAAAAGCGATTCCCACAAGGATTAAGACAGGATGCGGCATCAACATGATGCCACGACGACGAAGACACCTTTTAGCTTACGCAGCATTTTTAATCATATCGTAATTGTTATTTTTATATTATTATCTTCATCACCAGCACGATTAATAATTTTTAATTCCTTTTGTATATACAGGATGATTCATAGCGACATATACAGCCGGCAACTACACACTCTGGACAACATTCTAAGCATATCTACTTGGCCGTTTTTTTATTTTCGTGATAGTTTTTAAATAGGAAGCAATAGAATTTCGGGATTCTCGGCCAATGAGAGTGGCCGTTTTATCGATGTTGGAATCCACCTCAGGGCCGGTAATTCGAAGTTCCGATGATAAAAATTTGAAAAAGTAACACTGTTCAGACTGATCGACGTCTCAGGAGCGCGATAGTTCTTTTGTTCCGGCCGAAGTTTGTCGTCATTCTGTATCGAATTCTATAAAAACGGATGACTGGCATTTGTCAATTGAGCAACGATCAACGCTTCAACACAAAAAGCTTCCGATTAAAAAATGCCATCATGCAAACACAAACAGCTTCCAGGTCCTAACACAGTTTAAGGGTTAGTTCGAAAGGAAGCGAACTTAAAATCGTGCAGACACGAGAAACAATTCAATGTTTCCACATGAGTTCATTCGAAAAGTACAATGAATGACTAAAATAGGAAAAAGTATTTTTTTTCATCGAAGCTGCGCCTTTTTTCGGGGTGATTTTCTACAATTATTTTTTTAACATGCGTAGACAAGTTTCTCATTGAAAAAAATGCATTTGAAAAATAGTACGAGTTACTTTTGTCGGAATTATTTCCTTCAATAATTTTTTTCAGATTCATAGACGAGTATCTCAGTGATGAAAACACATATGAGAGCTGTATGAATCATAAGATGGGCGAAATTATCTTTTCCCATTGAAATTTCACCCTACAATAATGCGGAAACGTCAGAGTCGCTTTTCTTGAGGTCATTTACTTTGAAAACTTTTTATAGATTGGGAGACGAGTTTCTCAGTGACGAAAGCATATGGGAATAGTCCTGTGAATCATTTGATAGGTGGAATTATTTTTTTCCATCGAAATTTCGTCCTACAACGATTCGGCGACTTTCTGATAGCTTTTCTCTGGATCATTTTGTTCAATAATTTTTTAAGAGCCATAGACGAGTTTTTCAGTGATAAAAACACATCTGAAAACCCGAATGAATCATTGGATGGGTGAAATTATTTTTTATTATCTACATTTCGCCCTACAACTATGCGGCGACATTCAAGACGTTTCTTCGGGTTCATTTTCTCCAATTATTTTTTTTAGAACCATAGACAAGCTTTTCAGTGATGAAAACACATCTGAAAAACCGTATGGATCATTTGATGAGTGAAATCATTTTTTATTATCGAAATTTCGCCCTACAACAGTGCGGCGACATTCTAATTTCATTTCTTGAGGGGGATAACTTCAATAATTTTTTTTAGATTCATGGACCAGTTTCTCAGTGACAAAAACACATCTAAAGAGCCGTATGGATCATTGGAAGGGTGAAATTATTTTTTCCCATCGAAATTTGGCCCTACCACAGTCCAGCGACATTCTAGTCACTTTTCTCTACTTCTTTTTCTTCAATTATTCTGATAAGAGCCATACACGAGTTTCTCAGCGATGAAAACACATTTGAAAAACCGTACGAATCATTGGATGGGCGAAATGATTTTTTCCCATCAAAATTTCGCTCTACAACAATATGGGGGCGTTCTAGGTCCATTCCTCGGGGTCATTTTCTTGACTAATTTTGTTCAGATTCTTAGACGAGTTTCTCAGTGATAAAGACACTTCTGAAAAACCGAATGGATCATTGGGTGGGTGAAATTAATTTGTATTCTCGAAATTTCGTCCTACAATAATTGGGCGACATTTTAGTTCCTTTTCTCGAGGTCATTTTCTTGAATAATTTTTTTCAAATTGATATACGAATTTCTCAGTGACAAAAACAGACATGAAAAACCGTATGGGTCACTGGAGGGGTGAAATTATTTCTTACCATCAAGATTTCGTCCTACAATAATGCGGCGACATTCTAGTCGCTTTTCTCTGGATCATTTTCTTCAATTATTTTTTTAAGAGCTATGGACGATTTTTTCAGGGATAAAAACACATCTCAAAAACCGTAGGATCATTGGATGGGTGAGATTAATTTTTCCCATCGAGATTTTGCCGTACAACAGTACAGAGACATTCTAGTCGCTTTTCTCTAGTTCATTTTCTTCAATTATTTATTTAAGAGCCATGAACGAGTTTCTTGGTGCTAAATAGACATCTGAAAAAACGTATGAATCATTGGATGGGCGACATTTTTTTTTTCCATCGAAATTTCGCTCTACAAC
The DNA here is from genome assembly GCA_959613375.1 of Heteropelma amictum. Taxonomy (NCBI): domain Eukaryota; kingdom Metazoa; phylum Arthropoda; class Insecta; order Hymenoptera; family Ichneumonidae; genus Heteropelma; species Heteropelma amictum. Next base: position 7,148,037 of record OY390726.1, on the reverse strand, counting down.
AATATTGAGGCGTTCTAGTTCCTTTCTTCGGGGTCATTTTCGTTAATAATTTTTTTCTGATTCTTAGACGAGTTTCTCAGTAATAGAAACACTTCTGAAAAACCGTATGAATCATTGGATGGGCGAAATTATTTTTTGTCATCGAGATTTTGCCCTGCAACAGTACAGCGACATTCTCGTCGCTTTTCTCTGGTTCATTTTCTTTCAATATTTTTTCAGAGCCATAGACGAGTTTTCCAGTGATAAAATGACACCTGAAAAACCGTATGAATCATTGGATGGGCTAAATTATTGTTTCCCATCGAGATTTTACCCTACAGCGACATTCTACTCGCTTTTCTCTGATTCATGTTCTTCAATTATTTTTTCAAAAGCTATAAATGAGTTTTTCAGTAATAAAAACACCTCTGAAAAACCGCGTGATTCATTGTATGGGCGAAATTATTTTTTGTCATCGAGATCTTACCCTACAACAGTACAGCGGAATTCTAGTTGCTTTTTTCTGGTTAATTTTTTTAAATTATTTCTTTAAGAGCCACGGACGAGTTTCTCGGTGCTAAATAGACATCTGAAAAAACGTATGAATCATTGGATGGGCGAAATTATTTTTTCCCATCGAAATTTCGCTCTACAACAATATTGGGGCGTTCTAGTTCCTTTCTTCGGGGTCACTTTCTTGAATAATTTTTTTCTGATTCTTAGACGAGTTTCTCAGTGATAAAAACACTTCTGAAAAACCGTATGAATCATTGGATGGGCGAAATTATTTTCTGTCATCGAGATTTTGCCCTGCAACAGTACAGCGACATTCTAGTCGCTATTCTCTGGTTCATTTTCTTTCAATATTTTTTCAGAGCCACAGACGAGTTTTCCAGTGATAAAATGACACCTGAAAAACCACATGAATCATTGGATGGCCGAAATTATGTTTTCCTATCGAAATTGCGCTCTACAACAATGCGACGACTTTCTTGTTTCTTTTCTCGGAGTCATTTCCTTCGATAATTATTTTCAGATTCATTAACGAGTTTCTCAGTGACAAAAACAGACATGAAAAACCGTATTGATCATTGGATGGGTGAAATTATTTTTTCCCATCGAGATTTTGCCCTACAACAGTACAGCGACATTCTAGTCGCTTTTCTCTGGTTTATTTTCTTTAATTATTTATTTAAGAGCCATAAACGAGTTTCTCTGTGATGAAAACACATCTGAAGAACTGTATGGATCATTGGATGGGTGGAATTATTTTTCTCCATTGAGATCTTGCCCTACAACAGTACAGCGACATTCTAGTCGCTTTACTCTGGTTCATTTTCTTTCAATATTTTAGTTAGAGCCATAGACGAGTTTTCCGTGATAAAAACAGTCCTGAAAAACCGTATGAATCATTGGATGGCCGAAATTATTTTTTCCCATCGAGATTTTGCCCTACAACAGTACAGCGGAATTCTAGTCGCTTTTCTCTGGTTCATTTTCTTCAATTATTTATGTAAGAGCCATAAACGAGTTTCTCAGTAATGAAAACACTTCTGAAAAACCGTATGGATCATTGGATGGGTAAAATTAATTTTTCCCATCGAGATTTTACTCTGCAACAGTACAGCGACATTCTAGTCGCTTTTCTCTCATTCATTTTCTTCAATTATTTTTTTAAAAGCTATGAACGAGTTTATCAGTAATAAAAACACATCTGAAAAAACGTATGAATCATTGGATGGGCGAAATTATTTTTTTCCATCGAAATTTCGCTCTACAACAATATTGGGGCGTTCTAGTTCCTTTCTTCGGGGTCATTTTCTTGAATAATTTTTTTCTGATTCTTAGACGAGTTTCTCAGTGATAAAAACACTTCTGAAAAACCGTATGAATCATTCGATGGGCGAAATTATTTTCTGTCATCGAGATTTTGCCCTGCAACAGTACAGCGACATTCTAGTCGCTTTTCTCTGGTTTATTTTCTTTAATTATTTATTTAAGAGCCATAAACGAGTTTCTCTGTGATGAAAACACATCTGAAGAACTGTATGGATCATTGGATGGGTGGAATTATTTTTCTCCATTGAGATCTTGCCCTACAACAGTACAGCGACATTCTAGTCGCTTTTCTCTGGTCCATTTTCTTCAATTATTTTTTTAAGAGCCATGAATGACTTCCTCAGTGATAAAAATACATCTGAATAACCGTATGGATCATTGGATGGGTAAAATTATTTTTTCCCATCGAGATTTTGCCCTGAAACAGTACAGTGGAATTCTAGTCGCTTTTCTCTGGTTCATTTTCTTTCATTATTTATTTAAGAGCCATAAACGAGTTTTCCAGTGATAAAATGACACCTGAAAAACCACATGAATTATTGGATGGCCGAAATTATGTTTTCCTATCGACATTGCGCTCTACAACAATGCGACGACTTTCTTGTTTCTTTTCTCGGAGTCATTTCCTTCGATAATTATTTTCAGATTCATAAACGAGTTTCTCAGTGACAAAAACAGACATGAAAAACCGTATTGATCATTGGATGGGTGAAATTATTTTTTCCCATCGAGATTTTGCCCTACAACAGTACAGCGACATTCTAGTCGCTTTTCTCTGGTTTATTTTCTTTAATTATTTATTTAAGAGCCATAAACGAGTTTCTCTGTGATGAAAACACATCTGAAGAACTGTATGGATCATTGGATGGGTGGAATTATTTTTCTCCATTGAGATCTTGCCCTACAACAGTACAGCGACATTCTAGTCGCTTTACTCTGGTTCATTTTCTTTCAATATTTTAGTTAGAGCCATAGACGAGTTTTCCGTGATAAAAACAGTCCTGAAAAACCGTATGAATCATTGGATGGCCGAAATTATTTTTTCCCATCGAGATTTTGCCCTACAACAGTACAGCGGAATTCTAGTCGCTTTTCTCTGGTTCATTTTCTTCAATTATTTATGTAAGAGCCATAAACGAGTTTCTCAGTAATGAAAACACTTCTGAAAAACCGTATGGATCATTGGATGGGTAAAATTAATTTTTCCCATCGAGATTTTACTCTGCAACAGTACAGCGACATTCTAGTCGCTTTTCTCTCATTCATTTTCTTCAATTATTTTTTTAAAAGCTATGAACGAGTTTATCAGTAATAAAAACACATCTGAAAAAACGTATGAATCATTGGATGGGCGAAATTATTTTTTCCCATCGAAATTTCGCTCTACAACAATATTGGGGCGTTCTAGTTCCTTTCTTCGGGGTCATTTTCTTGAATGATTTTTTTCTGATTCTTAGACGAGTTTCTCAGTGATAAAAACACTTCTGAAAAACCGTATGAATCATTCGATGGGCGAAATTATTTTCTGTCATCGAGATTTTGCCCTGCAACAGTACAGCGACATTCTAGTCGCTTTTCTCTGGTTTATTTTCTTTAATTATTTATTTAAGAGCCATAAACGAGTTTCTCTGTGATGAAAACACATCTGAAGAACTGTATGGATCATTGGATGGGTGGAATTATTTTTCTCCATTGAGATCTTGCCCTACAACAGTACAGCGACATTCTAGTCGCTTTTCTCTGGTCCATTTTCTTCAATTATTTTTTTAAGAGCCATGAATGACTTCCTCAGTGATAAAAATACATCTGAATAACCGTATGGATCATTGGATGGGTAAAATTATTTTTTCCCATCGAGATTTTGCCCTGAAACAGTACAGTGGAATTCTAGTCGCTTTTCTCTGGTTCATTTTCTTTCATTATTTATTTAAGAGCCATAAACGAGTTTTCCAGTGATAAAATGACACCTGAAAAACCACATGAATTATTGGATGGCCGAAATTATGTTTTCCTATCGACATTGCGCTCTACAACAATGCGACGACTTTCTTGTTTCTTTTCTCGGAGTCATTTCCTTCGATAATTATTTTCAGATTCATAAACGAGTTTCTCAGTGACAAAAACAGACATGAAAAACCGTATTGATCATTGGATGGGTGAAATTATTTTTTCCCATCGAGATTTTGCCCTACAACAGTACAGCGACATTCTAGTCGCTTTTCTCTGGTTTATTTTCTTTAATTATTTATTTAAGAGCCATAAACGAGTTTCTCTGTGATGAAAACACATCTGAAGAACTGTATGGATCATTGGATGGGTGAAATTATTTTTCTCCATTGAGATCTTGCCCTACAACAGTACAGCGACATTCTAGTCGCTTTTCTCTCATTCATTTTCTTCAATTATTTGTGTAAGAGCCATAAACGAGTTTCTCTGTGATGAAAACACATCTGAAGAACTGTATGGATCATTGGATGGGTGGAATTATTTTTCTCCATTGAGATCTTGCCCTACAACAATGCGGCGACATTTGAGTTCCTTTTCTTGTTATCATTTTCTTCAAAAAATTTTTTCAGAGCCATATACGAGTATCTCAGTGATGAAAACACATATGAGAGCTGTATGAATCATAAGATGGGCGAAATTATCTTTTCCCATTGAAATTTCACCCTACAATAATGCGGAAACGTTAGAGTCGCTTTTCTTGAGGTCATTTACTTTGAAAACTTTTTATAGATTGAGAGACGAGTTTCTCAGTGACGAAAGCACATGGGAATAGTCCTGTGAATCATTTGATAGGTGGAATTATTTTTTTCCATCGAAATTTCGTCCTACAACGATTCGGCGACTTTCTGATAGCTTTTCTCTGGATCATTTTGTTCAATAATTTTTTAAGAGCCATAGACGAGTTTTTCAGTGATAAAAACACATCTGAAAACCCGTATGAATCATTGGATGGGTGAAATTATTTTTTATTATCTACATTTCGCCCTACAACTATGCGGCGACATTCAAGACGTTTCTTCGGGTTCATTTTCTCCAATTATTTTTTTTAGAACCATAGACAAGCTTTTCAGTGATAAAAACACATCTGAAAAACCGTATGGATCTTTGGATGGGTGAAATTATTTTTCTCCATTGAGATCTTGCCCTACAACAGTACAGCGACATTCTAGTCGCTTTTCTCTGGTTCATTTTCGTCAATAAATTTTTGAACACCCATGAACGTGTTTGTTAGCGATAAAAACATGTATGAAAAACCGTTTGAATTAGTGGATGAGCGAAATTATTTTTTCCCATCGAAATTTCGCTCCACAACAATTCGAAGACATTCTGCTTCCTTTCTTCGGGTTCATTTCCATCAATTATTTTTTCAAGTGCCATAGACGAGTTTCTCAGCGATAAAACCTGATTAATAATTGATTAATAATTTACAATTCGAAATTTTTAGTTAATTACGAATTGATCAATAATTTACGATTTTTTATAAATTTCCTGAAATAAAAGAAAAAAATGTTAGATATTAGAAATGTAATTAGTGTGGAGTGTTGTTGTGAATCGTATTTCTTTTACCTGTTATATTCTCTCTAACTTTCATATACGATACAGGTCCCGCGCAGCAACTACGCAGTTTCACGGCGAACCAACATAACCGACGTTATGTTGATTCTTTTTTCAATCTTGTGCCTACTCGATCTCTGTGCGCGCACGACGAGTGCGAGACGCGTCTCTGCTAATAGTTCTGCGTAAGCCACTGCCGAGACCATGTCATAAGCTTCTACCTTTTTTCTATTTATCGACATAATCTATAATAAAGTTTTTCTTATAACCCGCGACGATTTCGGTTTATTATCCCGCCTCTGCGTGAAGTAATCAACGTTATTTCACAACAAGTGTAATAGGTATCGTAAAAAAACAATTCAATCTCTTAACGAAAATGTTATTTATTTATAATAAATGCTCGAAATGGCCTCCTTCTGCCTGGATACAACATCGAGCTCTTTTCAACAGGCTGCTTGTGCATCTTTGCAGCATTTCTTCCGTCGTACTTTCCACAGCCCGATTAATTTTCTGCTCCAATTCTGCTCGATTTTCCACTGGCTGCCGGTATACCTGTGCTTTCAGGTGTCCCCAAAAAAAAAAATCCAGCGGGTTGAGGTCCGGCGAACGCGGCGGCCAATTCCGAACCCCACCTCGGCCAATGAATCTCCCGGGGAACATCCGATGGAGTTGTTCTTGCACCCGGTTACTTGTATGTGCCGGTGCACCATCATGTTGGAACATCAAATGATTCTCGAATTCGATCGCATTGATGCCGCTCCGCCGGCAAATACCCTTTATTTGTCTCCGCAAAAAATAGCAGTATTTCTGCGCCGTCAGCGTCCCCTCGAATTCGAATGGTCCGATCTATAAATGTTCCCAGCGTTATCAGTCATAAGATAGCGTCATCATTGTAACGAGTATAATAATTATGAATCAAAAATATATCGTTGAGAAACGACTAGGCTAAGAAGATCTGGGAAGAGATGTTTTTAAAAAAATAACATCTATATCCACGGAAGTTTCCAAACTACAGGAATCATGAGCAAAATTTTTTTTGTACTTTGAACGGTTATCTTTATCATCAGTATGTTTATTTTTCGTATGAAACTGCATTTTTACTTACTAATCGGCCCCCAGAAATGCCGGCCCAAAGATTTATTGCCGGAAATCGATGCTGAAAATTTCGCGTAGTTGTCACCCGAGGATTCTGATCTTTATCAGACCACCAATGGAAGTTGTGAGAATTCCACGAGCCGTTCTTCCCGAAGTTCGATTCATCGGTGAATATAATTCGGTCGAGGAATCCAGCATCAGCTTCATGCCGGGCGACTAACCATCGACAAAATTCCAATCTTGCCGGATAGTCGGCTGCAATTAGCCCTTGCACGCGAGTGTAGTGAAAGGGGTGTTTTTTTTCAGCTTTCAACGTACGCTGCACCGTGCCATAACTTAATCCGAGCATCCTTGCAACTCCGCGGATGCTGCGAGTGGGATCTTCATCGAACGCTTCCAAAATATTTTCCTCATTCCTGACGGTTCGCGCCCTACGCGGTGGACCTTCACGCGATCTCTGCGGCATCACGCTTCCAGTTTCCGTCAAGCGGCGAAAAGCCGCGGAAATCACCACGTGATTTGGGTGACGTCGCCTTGGCCAGTCGACCGAATATTGGACTGCGGCAGCACGAGCATTGAAATTACAACGCCCGTACACCGCAATCATGTCCGCGTATTCTCTGCTCGAGTAATCCGCCATAACGTGCGGATTACGGTCGTGAAAGGCACGAATAAGCAAAAAAAAACACATACAACACGCAAAACTCGATACGAAAAAACGTAAAAGAAAAAGTAAAACGATATAAAGAAATCACTGATTCACACAAAAACTGAACAAATAATCAAAACATACACTGGAAAAATGAAAATAATTGAGAAATAACACAAAAACTGAGAAATAATGAAGTGATTGAGTAATGAATAATAAATGATTGATTTTCTACGTTTTTTCGCTCTCGAATCGCCTGCTGCTGGATTTGTTGTGTGAAACAAATGCCGGGTTGGATAATAACACGACCGAGTAGATACGCAATTGTTTTATTCGCGTAACACTTTTTATTCGCCATGGACATATAACCAGTAAACAAGTTATATCGAGAACGATTATTACATCGATTATCTTCGACGAGCTTTTGGCAAACAATATCGATAAATGTTATTATGGTAAATACAATAAATAATCATGAAAAAAATATAGGGTGAAAATATTATTTTCAAACAGAAATGAAACCAAAGTGCGAAAAAATTACATGCTGTAGCTTCTCGCTCGTGCTCAGAAGTGCCCCTATATCTAATAAAAAAGTATTACTCCAAAATTACAAAAAAATGTTAATAATGAACTGCGGAAACGCGAATTGAACGCGCTGCATTGTTGCTCGGTTCGATGGAAAAAAATTGTTCTTCTATCTAATGATTCATACGACATCTCACGTGTGTTTCCATCACTAAGAAACTCGTCTATGAATATAAAAAAACTATTCAAGGGAATTACCCCGGGAAAAACGGCTAGAACGTAGTCGCATTGTTGTAGGGCGGAATTTCGATAATAAAAAAAATGTCATGCATCCAATAATTCATATGACCCTCCACATGTATTTTTAATACCGAAAAACTTATCTATAAATCTAAAATAATTTGTCGAAGAAAATTTCCTCGAGAGGAGCGACCAGAACATCGCCGAATTGTTGTGGCGCGAAATTTCGATAATTTAAAAAATTTCACTCATCCAATGATTCATACGGTTTTTCAGATGTATTTTTATCACTGAGGAACTCATTCATGGTTCTTAAAAAATTTATTGAAGAAACTGAACTAAAGAAAAGCGACTAGAATGTCGCTGTACTGTTGTAGGGCAAGATCTCAATGGAGAAAAATAATTTCACCAATTCAATGATTCATACAGTTCTTCAGATGTGTTTTCATCACAGAGAAACTCGTTTATGGCACTTAAATAGATCATTAAAGAAAATGAACCAGAGGAAAGCGACTAGAATTCCGCTGTACTGTTGTAGGGCAGAATCTCGATGGGAAAAAATAATTTCGGCCATCCAATGATTCATACGGTTTTTCAGGACTGTTTTTATCACGGAAAACTCGTCTATGGCTCTGAATAAAATATTTGAAGAAAATGAACCAGAGAAAAGCGACTAGAATGTCGCTGCACTGTTGCAGGGCAAAATCTCGATGACAAAAAAAAATTTCGCCCATCCAACGATTCATACGTTTTTTTAGATAGACATCTATTATGCATCTCGGTGCTATTTAGCACCGAGAAACTCGTTCATGGCATTTAAAAAAATTATTGAAGGAAATGAACCAGAGAAATGAGACTAGAATGTCGCTGTATTGTTGCAGGGAAAAATCTCGATGATGAAAAATTATTTCGCTCGTCCAATGGTTCATACGGTTTTTCAGGACTGTTTTTATCACGGAAAACTCGTCTATGGCTCCAAATAATATATTGAAAGAAAATGAACCAGAGAAAAGCAACTAGAATTTCGCTGTACTGTTTTAGGGCAAAATCTCGATGGGAAAAAATAATTTTACCCATCCAATGATCCATACGGTTCTTCAGATGTGTTTTCATCACAGAGGAACTCGTTTATGGCTCTGAAATGAATAATTAAAGAAAATGAACCAGAGAAAAGTGACTAGAATGTCGCTGTTCTGTTGTAGGGTAAAATCTCGATGGGAAAAAATAATTTTACCCATCCAATGATCCATACAGTTTTCAAGAAGTGTTTTTATCACTGAAAAACTCGTCTAAGAATCTGAACGAAATCATTCAAGAAAATGACCCCGAGGAATGGATCTAGAATGTCCCCATATTGTTGTAGAGCGAAATTTTGATGAGAAAAAATCATTTTGCCTATCCAATGATTCATACGGTTTTTCAGATGAGTTTTTATCACTGACAAACTCGTCCATGAATCTAAAAAAAATTATTGAAGTTATCAACCTCAAGAAATGAAACTGGAATGTCGCCGCATTGTTGGAGGGCGAAATTTCAATAATAAAAAATAATTTCACCCATCAAATGATCCATACGGTTTTTCCGATGTGTTTTTATCACTGGAAAACTTGTCTATGGTGGTTTTTAAAAATAATTGGAGAAAATGCACCCGAAGAAATGTCTAAAATGTCGCCGCATAGTTGTAGGGTGAAATTTTGATAATAAAAAATAATTCCACCCATCCGATGATTCATACGGTTTTTCAGGACTGTTTTTATCACGGAAAACTCGTCTATGGCTCTAAATAAAATATTAAAAGAAAATGAACCAGAGAAAAGCGGATAGAATATCGCTGCACTGTTGCAGAGCAAAATCTCGATGAAAAAAAATAATTTCGCCCATCCAATGAATCATACGGGTTTTCAGATGTGTTTTTATCACTGAGAAACTCATTCATAGCTTTTAAAAAAATAATTGAAGAAAATGAATCAGAGAAAAGCGACTAGAATGTCGCTGTACTGTTGCAGGGTCAAATCTCGATGGGAAAAATTAATTTTACCCATCCAATGATCCATACAGTTTTTCAGAAGTGTTTTTATCACTGAGAAACTTGTCCAAGAATCTGAATAAAATCATTCAAAAAAATGACCCCGAGGAATGGACCTAGAACGTCCCCATATAGTTGTAGAGCGAAATTTTGATGAGAAAAAATCATTTTGCCTATCCAATGATTCATATGGATTTCAGATGTGTTTTTATCACTGAGAAACTCGTCTATGGCTCTTAAAAAAAAATTGAACAAAATGATCCAGAGAAAAGCTATCAGAAAGTCGCCGCATTGTTGTAGGACGAAACTTTGATGGAAAAAAATGATTCCACCTATCTAATGATTCATAGGACTATTCCCGAGTGTTTTGGTGACTGAGAAACTCGTTCATGGCTCTTAAAAAAACAATTGAAGGAAATGAACCAGAGAAATGAGACTAGAATGTCGCTGTACTGTTACAGGGCAAAAGCTCGATGATGAAAAATTATTTCGCCCGTCCAATGATTCGTACGGTTTTCTGGTGTGTTTTCATTACTCAGAAACTCGTATATGGCTCTGAAAAAATTTCTTGAAGAAAATGATAACAAGAAAAGGAACTCAAATGTCGCCGCATTGTTGTAGGGCCAAATTTCGAAGGGCAAAATAATTTTCACCCATCCAATGATTCATACGGTTTTTGAGATGTATTTTTGTCACTGAGGAACTCATTCATGGCTCTTAAAAAATTTATTGAAGAAAATGGACCAGAGAAAAGCGACTGGAATGTCGCTGTACTGTTGTAGGACAACATCTCAATGGAGAAAAATAATGTCACCTATCCAATGATCCATACAGTTCTTCAGATGTGTTTTCATCACAGAGAAACTCGTTTATGGCTCTTAAATAAATAATTAAAGAAAATGAACCAGAGAAAAGCAACTAGAATTTCGCTGTAGTGTTTTAGGGCAAAACCTCGATGGAAAAAAATAATTTCGCCCATCCAATGAATCATACGGGTTTTCAGATGTGTTTTTATTACTGATAAACTCGTTCATAGCTTTAAAAAAAAAAATTTAAGAAAATAAATCAGAGAAAAGCGACTAGAATGTCGCTGTACTGTTGTAGGGTTAAATCTCGATGGGAAAAATTAATTTTACCCATCCAATGATCCACACAGTTTTCCAGAAGTGTTTGTATCACTGAGAAACTCGTCTAAGAATCTGAACAAAATCATTCAAGAAAATGACCCCGAGGAATGGACCTAGAACGTCCCCATATTGTTGTAGAGCGAAATTTTGATCAGAAAAAATCATTTTGCCTATCCAAGGATTCATACGGTTTTGTAGATGTCTATTTAGCACCGAGAAACTCGATCATGGCTCTTAAAAAAATAATTTAAAAAATGAACCAGAGAAAAGCAACTAGAATTCCGCTGTACTGTTGTAGGGCAAAATCTCGATGGGAAAAAATAATTTTGGCCATCCAATGATTCATACGGTTTTTCAGGACTGTTTTTATCACGGAAAACTCGTCTATGGCTCTAAATAAAATATTCAAAGAAAATGAACCAGAGAAAAGCGACTAGAATGTCGCTGTACTGTTGTAGGGCAAAATCTCGATGGGAAAAAATAATTCCACCCATCCAATGATCCATACAGTTCTTCAGATGTGTTTTCATCACAGAGAAACTCGTTTATGGCTCTTACATAAATAATTGAAGAAAATGAACCAGAGAAAAGCGACTAGAATTCCGCTGTACTGTTGTAGGGCAAGATCTCAATGGAGAAAAATAATTCCACCCATCCAATGATCCATACAGTTCTTCAGATGTGTTTTCATCACAGAGAAACTCGTTTATGGCTCTTACACAAATAATTGAAGAAAATGAATGAGAGAAAAGCGACTAGAATGTCGCTGTACTGTTGTAGGGCAAGATCTCAATGGAGAAAAATAATTTCACCCATCCAATGATCCATACAGTTCTTCAGATGTGTTTTCATCACAGAGAAACTCGTTTATGGCTCTTAAATAAATAATTAAAGAAAATAAACCAGAGAAAAGCGACTAGAATGTCGCTGTACTGTTGTAGGGCAAAATGTCGATAGGAAAAAAAAATTTCACCCATCCAATGATCAATACGGTTTTTCATGTCTGTTTTTGTCACTGAGAAACTCGTTTATGAATCTGAAAATAATTATCGAAGGAAATGACTCCGAGAAAAGAAACAAGAAAGTCGTCGCATTGTTGTAGAGCGCAATGTCGATAGGAAAACATAATTTCGGCCATCCAATAATTCATGTGGTTTTTCAGGTGTCATTTTATCACTGGAAAACTCGTTTATGGCTCTTAAATAAATAATGAAAGAAAATGAACCAGAGAAAAGCGACTAGAATTCCACTGTACTGTTTCAGGGCAAAATCTCGATGGGAAAAAATAATTTTACCCATCCAATGATCCATACGGTTATTCAGATGTATTTTTATCACTGAGGAAGTCATTCATGGCTCTTAAAAAAATAATTGAAGAAAATGGACCAGAGAAAAGCGACTAGAATGTCGCTGTACTGTTGTAGGGCAAGATCTCAATGGAGAAAAATAATTCCACCCATCCAATGATCCATACAGTTCTTCAGATGTGTTTTCATCACAGAGAAACTCGTTTATGGCTCTTAAATAAATAATTAAAGAAAATAAACCAGAGAAAAGCGACTAGAATGTCGCTGTACTGTTGCAGGGCAAAATCTCGATGACAGAAAATAATTTCGCCCATCGAATGATTCATACGGTTTTTCAGAAGTGTTTTTATCACTGAGAAACTCGTCTAAGAATCAGAAAAAAATTATTCAAGAAAATGACCCCGAAGAAAGGAACTAGAACGCCCCAATATTGTTGTAGAGCGAAATTTCGATGGGAAAAAATAATTTCGCCCATCCAATGATTCATACGTTTTTTCAGATGTGTTTTTATTACTGATAAACTCGTTCATAGCTTTTAAAAAAATAATTGAAGAAAATGAATGAGAGAAAAGCGACTAGAATGTCGCTGTACTGATGCAGAGTAAAATCTCGATGGGAAAAATTAATTTTACCCATCCAATGATCCATACGGTTTTTCAGAAGTGTTTTCATTACTGAGAAACTCGTTTATGGCTCTTACATAAATAATTGAAGAAAATGAACCAGAGAAAAGCGACTAGAATTCCGCTGTACTGTTGTAGGGCAAAATCTCGATGGGAAAAAATAATTTCGGCCATCCAATGATTCATACGGTTTTTCAGGACTGTTTTTATCACGGAAAACTCGTCTATGGCTCTAACTAAAATATTGAAAGAAAATGAACCAGAGTAAAGCGACTAGAATGTCGCTGTACTGTTGTAGGGCAAGATCTCAATGGAGAAAAATAATTCCACCCATCCAATGATCCATACAGTTCTTCAGATGTGTTTTCATCACAGAGAAACTCGTTTATGGCTCTTAAATAAATAATTAAAGAAAATAAACCAGAGAAAAGCGACTAGAATGTCGCTGTACTGTTGTAGGGCAAAATCTCGATGGGAAAAAATAATTTCACCCATCCAATGATCAATACGGTTTTTCATGTCTGTTTTTGTCACTGAGAAACTCGTTAATGAATCTGAAAATAATTATCGAAGGAAATGACTCCGAGAAAAGAAACAAGAAAGTCGTCGCATTGTTGTAGAGCGCAATTTCGATAGGAAAACATAATTTCGGCCATCCAATGATTCATGTGGTTTTTCAGGTGTCATTTTATCACTGGAAAACTCGTCTGTGGCTCTGAAAAAATATTGAAAGAAAATGAACCAGAGAATAGCGACTAGAATGTCGCTGTACTGTTGCAGGGCAAAATCTCGATGACAGAAAATAATTTCGCCCATCCAATGATTCATACGGTTTTTCAGAAGTGTTTTTATCACTGAGAAACTCGTCTAAGAATCAGAAAAAAATTATTCAAGAAAGTGACCCCGAAGAAAGGAACTAGAACGCCCCAATATTGTTGTAGAGCGAAATTTCGATGGGAAAAAATAATTTCGCCCATCCAATGATTCATACGTTTTTTCAGATGTCTATTTAGCACCGAGAAACTCGTCCGTGGCTCTTAAAGAAATAATTCAAAAAAATTAACCAGAAAAAAGCAACTAGAATTCCGCTGTACTGTTGTAGGGTAAGATCTCGATGACAAAAAATAATTTCGCCCATACAATGAATCACGCGGTTTTTCAGAGGTGTTTTTATTACTGAAAAACTCATTTATAGCTTTTGAAAAAATAATTGAAGAACATGAATCAGAGAAAAGCGAGTAGAATGTCGCTGTAGGGTAAAATCTCGATGGGAAACAATAATTTAGCCCATCCAATGATTCATACGGTTTTTCAGGTGTCATTTTATCACTGGAAAACTCGTCTATGGCTCTGAAAAAATATTGAAAGAAAATGAACCAGAGAAAAGCGACGAGAATGTCGCTGTACTGTTGCAGGGCAAAATCTCGATGACAAAAAATAATTTCGCCCATCCAATGATTCATACGGTTTTTCAGAAGTGTTTCTATTACTGAGAAACTCGTCTAAGAATCAGAAAAAAATTATTAACGAAAATGACCCCGAAGAAAGGAACTAGAACGCCTCAATATTGTTGTAGAGCGAAATTTCGATGGAAAAAAAAAATGTCGCCCATCCAATGATTCATACGTTTTTTCAGATGTCTATTTAGCACCAAGAAACTCGTTCATGGCTCTTAAATAAATAATTGAAGAAAATGAACTAGAGAAAAGCGACTAGAATGTCTCTGTACTGTTGTACGGCAAAATCTCGATGGGAAAAATTAATCTCACCCATCCAATGATCCTACGGTTTTTGAGATGTGTTTTTATCCCTGAAAAAATCGTCCATAGCTCTTAAAAAAATAATTGAAGAAAATGATCCAGAGAAAAGCGACTAGAATGTCGCCGCATTATTGTAGGACGAAATCTTGATGGTAAGAAATAATTTCACCCCTCCAGTGACCCATACGGTTTTTCATGTCTGTTTTTGTCACTGAGAAATTCGTATATCAATTTGAAAAAAATTATTCAAGAAAATGACCTCGAGAAAAGGAACTAAAATGTCGCCCAATTATTGTAGGACGAAATTTCGAGAATACAAATTAATTTCACCCACCCAATGATCCATTCGGTTTTTCAGAAGTGTCTTTATCACTGAGAAACTCGTCTAAGAATCTGAACAAAATTAGTCAAGAAAATGACCCCGAGGAATGGACCTAGAACGCCCCCATATTGTTGTAGAGCGAAATTTTGATGGGAAAAAATCATTTCGCCCATCCAATGATTCGTACGGTTTTTCAAATGTGTTTTCATCGCTGAGAAACTCGTGTATGGCTCTTATCAGAATAATTGAAGAAAAAGAAGTAGAGAAAAGTGACTAGAATGTCGCTGGACTGTGGTAGGGCCAAATTTCGATGGGAAAAAATAATTTCACCCTTCCAATGATCCATACGGCTCTTTAGATGTGTTTTTGTCACTGAGAAACTCGTCCATGAATCTAAAAAAAATTATTGAAGTTATCCCCCTCAAGAAATGAAATTAGAATGTCGCCGCACTGTTGTAGGGCGAAATTTCGATAATAAAAAATGATTTCACTCATCAAATGATCCATACGGTTTTTCAGATGTGTTTTCATCACTGAAAAGCTTGTCTATGGTTCTAAAAAAAATAATTGGAGAAAATGAACCCGAAGAAACGTCTTGAATGTCGCCGCATAGTTGTAGGGCGAAATGTAGATAATAAAAAATAATTTCACCCATCCAATGATTCATTCGGGTTTTCAGATGTGTTTTTATCACTGAAAAACTCGTCTATGGCTCTTAAAAAATTATTGAACAAAATGATCCAGAGAAAAGCTATCAGAAAGTCGCCGAATCGTTGTAGGACGAAATTTCGATGGAAAAAAATAATTCCACCTATCAAATGATTCACAGGACTATTCCCATATGCTTTCGTCACTGAGAAACTCGTCTCCCAATCTATAAAAAGTTTTCAAAGTAAATGACCTCAAGAAAAGCGACTCTGACGTTTCCGCATTATTGTAGGGTGAAATTTCAATGGGAAAAGATAATTTCGCCCATCTTATGATTCATACAGCTCTCATATGTGTTTTCATCACTGAGATACTCGTCTATGAATCTGAAAAAAATTATTGAAGGAAATAATTCCGACAAAAGTAACTCGTACTATTTTTCAAATGCATTTTTTTCAATGAGAAACTTGTCTACGCATGTTAAAAAAATAATTGTAGAAAATCACCCCGAAAAAAGGCGCAGCTTCGATGAAAAAAAATACTTTTTCCTATTTTAGTCATTCATTGTACTTTTCGAATGAACTCATGTGGAAACATTGAATTGTTTCTCGTGTCTGCACGATTTTAAGTTCGCTTCCTTTCGAACTAACCCTTAAACTGTGTTAGGACCTGGAAGCTGTTTGTGTTTGCATGATGGCATTTTTTAATCGGAAGCTTTTTGTGTTGAAGCGTTGATCGTTGCTCAATTGACAAATGCCAGTCATCCGTTTTTATAGAATTCGATACAGAATGACGACAAACTTCGGCCGGAACAAAAGAACTATCGCGCTCCTGAGACGTCGATCAGTCTGAACAGTGTTACTTTTTCAAATTTTTATCATCGGAACTTCGAATTACCGGCCCTGAGGTGGATTCCAACATCGATAAAACGGCCACTCTCATTGGCCGAGAATCCCGAAATTCTATTGCTTCCTATTTAAAAACTATCACGAAAATAAAAAAACGGCCAAGTAGATATGCTTAGAATGTTGTCCAGAGTGTGTAGTTGCCGGCTGTATATGTCGCTATGAATCATCCTGTATATTATTGATTATTATTATTTAAAATCTGCAATTGAGGGTATTATTTATTCAATTATTAACGAGTGGAGTGTACGTTTTTATACATTCCCAAATTTTTTCGCGAAACACTGCAGCTATTTCAGATATAATTATGTTTGGAAGATACGGCCCAAATTCTGGAGAGTCTTTGTCCGAGGCGTCGAGTGCTCGTTTCACAATCATATCGACGTTTTCTTGGGATTCCAGAAATTTTATAATTGCAGCGCGATTCAATTTATTCGCAGCGCGATGGCGCTCGTCTGTGTACGCTAATACGGTGGCCATACACAGATTCACAACAGAGCACTCGCGTTGTAATTGTTGCAAATGAACATCGATACATTTACTCGCTTCGACGAGATTTTCAAAAGTCGGGCGTTGTAAGATGATGTTCGGAGAATAATTGCGCCGACGCTTAACGAGCGAAGTTTCGCGCTTTTCAGCCGGATTTTCCATAGTACAGCCGAAACAAACTGCTCGTCTCTGATAACACGTAGTAAAAAGAATAGAATGTCCTCCGCGTGATAAGCGTTTTCCATGCATATTTTCAGCTTCAGAGTCGCGAGCCGCGAAGTATCGGGTAATTTCCGGGTAATCGATTTTAAATTCCACCCATTCTTCAACGCTAAACGTTATACCGGTAAACAAGTTCGTTAATATTTTTACCACCGGTGTGAAAGTATTTTTTTCCGGCGATAATTCAAAGCCACACGTGATTATTTTTCCGAAAGATATATTTAAGCCGTATATGACATTCCGTAAAAGATGGGGCTATATACACCGCCGACTCTCTTCCGATTTTTGACCATTATTTTCCATTTTATCGATGCTCTACGTTTCGCGATTTTAATCACACTGATTGAAAATAAACGATTTCGCTTGTTTTATAGAACTTTTTCCCTCCCCACTGTAAATACGACTCGCGAG
Source organism: Heteropelma amictum (assembly GCA_959613375.1). Taxonomy (NCBI): domain Eukaryota; kingdom Metazoa; phylum Arthropoda; class Insecta; order Hymenoptera; family Ichneumonidae; genus Heteropelma; species Heteropelma amictum. Next base: position 7,130,309 of record OY390726.1, on the reverse strand, counting down.
AATCATGAGCAAGAATTGGAAATCCATTTTCTCTTTGAAGATCGCCGCTCGAAATATCGATTCCGGTATTTCATCAGTCTTTATTCACACGCTCGAACACGTGCGCTAGTCACCAGGGTAATATCAAATTTCGCTTATTTCTACAGTTTCAGCAAATCGGTGCTTTGTTTTTTAGAAAGAGAAGGTAAATACGTGAGAAACTCCTCATGATATCATATTCGGTGAACTATTTATGCGTCTAAACAGCTACCTGTATGAAACTCGAGCGAATGCAAAGAATGGCGACGTTGGTTAAATAAAAGAGCGCGTAAATATGTGAAAAAATTTTATAGCGGAATATTCCAGAAGGAAATATTATATTCCAAGGCAATTCCGCTGACGAATGAGAGAGAGACAATCTCTATTCTTCGATGAAATTATGCGCACGAGCGGTAGGTTTGTCTCGCTCTCCCCAAGGGTAAAACACCGCTCGAAATTTATTAACAATTAACCAATATGTTATGCATGTGTAACGCAATATGTTACACATGCATCTATTTCCTGCATGATAATTCACCATTCGGAGACGACGTTACCCGTCGGTTCGTATCCACACACACACACACTCACACACACGCACACAGCGTTATCAGCGCCTGGCCCGCTATCGCGCTGGAGCATGCGTCGGCCATCATTATCGCCCCTTCTGTTTTGGGTCTCTATTCGTAACATTGCAGACGCTCGGTCCGCTATCACGCTGGAGTATGCGGCGGCCATTATTATCGGGCCTTCTGTTTTGGGCCTCCATTCGTAACATTGCAGAACGTTTGAGATCGCAGCGTTACATGTGTGTCGCTCTTTTCAACGCGAAATGCTCCTCGAAATTAATCATTTCAAACTAATAACAATAAATTTTCTTCATGCAGCGTTATCAACCATGCTTTAGTTATTTAGCTGAAGCATTTCAGATTCTTTAGATTATTCTACGTTTTTCGAACGGTTGAAATTCGCAATTCGGCAGAATAGTGATATACGACACTCGAATATATGATCAACTCTACCAATGGGTATTATTAGTCTCGTATATATCGCAGCGTTCTCCTTAAACGGACGCGGTGTTTTATTTTGTATACGTTAGGTGTCTACGAAGCAAAATCATTTCCTCAGCCATAAACACTGCATGTTTCGAAAATACCGACATCCCCCGATACAATTTATGCTGATAAATAACCACGCATCTTCGAGAGCATGTTAGTCTCGAGGCGACAAACGAACGACGCGATTGTTTCGTATATTCTATCATGGCGAGAATTATTCCCCGTTATCTTATTTCGAATTTGATAGAATATTTAATTCTATGTCATCCGTGGATCGGGGAAAGGTGGAATCGGGATAAGCGCATTAATATGCTATGGCATTTACCCATACACACTGTGCTCCGCAAGATACGAAGTGCATTGTGCGAGTGTTCGAAAAAACAAATCATTTACGCTTATAATACGGGGTTGTTTCACTCGCAACCCCTAATTGATTCGGTTGTGCGTGTAATCCGTAGACGTGGATGGGAAAATGATCCTATTTTTCAAGGGATATTCGGAGAACGGCGTAAGTACGGCATAAAAAATTACTTTTCACGCTGCGCTGGTGGTGGGAACATTTTTCTGATAAAAATCTCTGCGATTATCGACGTACAGTTCGACGGTATGAAGAAATGGGCGAAGACGAGGCTCGCTTTTACGATTTTAACGAGGAGGGTAAAACGTACAGCGAGGATCATTCGAGCGACGATGACACATTCATGGAGAATAAACAGCGTAAATGGTTGTCCACGAGAAATAACACCGCACCAGCCGTCGGCGCCATCCGAATAGAGGGACCTTCAAGTACGTTCAAGATGACGCGCCGGCTGGGCCCTCGCGAGCGTGTGTCATTGCACCGTTGAGCGATGCCTCCGCGGCGGAAGAAGAAGATGAAGATTCTGATGGCTCGACCGTGCTCCTCTCGCCTCAACACGAGGAAGAAGATGATGATGATGACGATGATGATGATGAGGAGGAGGAGGAGGAGCTCTCGGAAGCGGACTCTGGTAAATAATTCAGGCTTGTAATTATATGCGCGTGACATTTTACAGAGTGTCTGTAAAATAAGTTCGTAAAACAGGCTACTCTTCGGGCATTGACGTTATCGATGATAATATGCTGGGGGCGGAGGAGGAGCAAATGCGTAACCGCTACCCCGGAGCTGTGGACGGCTTCGATTGGTAAAAACTTTCGTAGTTATTAAATTAATTATAATTTACTCCATCAGAACAGCAGTCTACGCTAAATTGATTAACTTATCAATTTTTATAATGCTGTAATTTTGTTATAGAGTACCAAAAGGGCGGCGGCGGCGGAAGAGCCGCGCATAGTCGAGACGCCGGCGATGTTTTACCGCCGGGTCATCGTTTCGAGATTGTAAGCGAGGGCTCACGCTATTTCCCGAGATTCAAAACTCGAGGTCGAGAAACGTTATTTCGAATCCAGCCACCACCGCCATCATCGAGCATCCATCATCTACCGTGGCTCGAAGGGGCTGTCCGTGATATCCTCACACACCTCACAGAGTCGTGCGAAGCCGGCGATTAAGCGGGGATGACATTTACTTCCGGCTCTTTCGCGCATGGTCCCGTGTGGCTGTCGTTTCGACCAGTGCGCGATTACACACCGTCGGATATTTGGTCCTTGATTAATAGCGTTGCGCAGAGCTCGCGCGAATTTAGAATTGATAACGGTGTGTGTGAAATGAGAACGTGTGTTGTGAGTGGAATTGCCGGTAACGGCGGTATTCCGCTAACTCACGAGGCGATAGCAAAAAAATCTATTTTGCAAATAGATAATCGCGATAATTTGTGCTTGCCGCGCTCGATCGTTACAGCTCGAGTTTATGCAGAACGCGGGGAATTACGCTCGGGAGAACTTCACAAAAAATGGGAGAAAATTCGACACGGACAGCGTGAATATCAACGAGCCGAGGCGATGCAACTCGCTCGTAATGCCGGTGTGCGTATAACAGCTCGAGGGTGTGGAATGCGGGAAATTCGTCGGTTTCAGGAGTATCTCGCTCGCGAGGGTATAGCTATAGTTATATTTGAATTTCTCACGTTAGGAAAACGAGTCGATGCGTTTTATGACGGTCGAGAAACGGTAATTTCGGTTATGGGACGAATCACGCATACGCTTTATATTTTATATTACGAGCGCTCGCGACATTTCCAGCCGATATTGAATCTCGCCAGTGCTGTGGGTAGCCGTAGATTTTGCGTTAATTGTAACACCAAATACACTCGTGCTCACGAGCATCGGTGCTCAAAGCAATGCGCAAGATGTAAATCTACAAAGTGTACAGGCGATCGGAGCGCGATAAAAGCTTGCAAAGACTGTAATCGTTTCTTTTTTGGTGAAGAGTGTTTTACTCTGCACAAAACACCCGAAGCCACTAGAGGTCGGGGGTGGGTGTGTAGACGCGATTTGAGCGTATGTCAGGCGCTGAAAATTTGTAGCAATTGCTCGCGCCTCGTGAAAACAGGAAAAAAACATCAGCACGTTTGCGGCATGGTGTTTTGCACAACGTGTAAATGCACTCGGCCAACGACGCATCATTGTTCCATTGCGCCGATCAAAAACACCCCTGTTTCTGTATCATGGAATGAAAATAGTAAAAAGAAATCATTACAATTTATATTTAATGATTTTGAAACGCAACAGCATTCGCGTTTACCCGGTGATAATTCGACGCGCGTTCACGAGCCGAATCTCTGTGTAGCGCAACGCGTATGTTTGCAATGCGCTGATGACGATGACGATTGCATAATTGAGAACCCCTGCCCCGTTTGTGGAAAAAGAGAGTCCGTATTCTCCGACGATCCTGTCGGATCACTGGTGGAATTAGCTATCACATCTAAATTTGAAAAAATCATGTGTATCGCTCATAACGCTCGGGGTTTTGACGCTCAATTTATCCTTCGATATTTAATCGAAAAAAAAAGAACGCAAATGCCGACGCTAATAATGACGGGGACGAAAATTATTTCAATGAGAATCGGTCATATCGTTTTTCTGGATAGCTTGAATTATTTGCCTATGACGCTCGGCTCTCTGCCGAAAGCCTTCGGGTTTGAGCATACCGTGACCAAGGGAACGTTTCCGCATTTATTTAATACACCTGAAAATCAAAATTATGTCGGACCGTTACCACCGCTCGTTTTTTATTCGCACGATACGATGTTTACCGGCGAGCGTGAGAAGTTCTTGACGTGGTACGAGGAAACACTGAACTCGGGCTACGTGTTTGATTTTGCCGAAGAATTCGTGAAATATTGCCGCACGGACGTGACGGTGTTGCGTCGTGCTTGTTTAGCTTTTAGAAATCTTTTTATTCGCTGCGGCAATGTTTGCCCATTTTCCGAAAGCTGCACAATCGCATCGGCTTGCTCATTGGTGTTTCGAAAAAATTTTTTACACGCGAATCGCATCGCGATATTACCACCGGGGGGATATCGCTGGGGGGATAATCAATCGCGCAAAGCCGTTTCATGGCTTGTATGGCTCGAGCGGGCGCGATCACGAGTTATCGTTCACGCCGGTCGCGGTCGCGAATTTCGTTTACCCGAGGGATCGCTGGCGGTCGATGGTTATTACGAGGAGGAAGAATCAGGAGATCGTCGCGTTCTTCAATTTCACGGGTGTTTTTGGCACGGTTGTCCGCGGTGTTATCGCGTCAACAGGGATAAACGATTAAAATTCGGCGATACAATGGACGAGCGTTATGAACGAACACTAGCGATTTCCGGTAAAATTGAAGCATGGGGATACACACTGGAGGAAATATGGGAGTGCGAGTTTGACAATTTTTTGAAAAACGATGTTGATTCACGTACATATGTCGAAAATCACCCAATGGTGTTGAAGGAGCCGCTCGATCCGCGCCATGCTTTTTTCGGCGGGCGTACAGAAAATTTTGTGCTGAAGCACGATGTCGAGGCCGACGAACAAATTCGATACGTGGATGTTTGCTCGCTTTATCCGTGGGTTTGCAAGACGGGCAAATTCCCCATAGGGCACCCTCGAGTATATGTGGGGGAAGAATGTCGCGTCCTTATCGGGGCTGATAATGATCTGCAGCGTGTCGAAGGTCTCGTAAAATGCGTTGTGCTGGCACCTCGTCATCTATATCTTCCTGTTTTACCCTATCGTACCGGTGGGAAATTGTTGTTCGGGCTGTGTAGGATGTGCTGCGAAAAAATGAGCAATGACCCGTGCACCCACGAAAATATACACGAGCGAGCATTTCACGGCACCTGGGTGGTGGACGAATTGCAAAAAGCTGTGTCACTGGGCTACAGGATAATTCGAGTTGATGAAATTTGGCAATATGAAATTACGCGATATGACCCTTTAACGCGAAAAGGCGGTCTTTTCGCGGAATATATCAATGCTTTTCTTAAGATCAAACAGGAGGCTAGCGGATTGCCCCCGAGTGTAAATAACGATTGCGAATCTGTAAAACGTTATATCGAGTCATACGCGACTGCCGAGGGTATACGGCTGGATCAGGACGCCATACAGAGTAATCCGGGGCTCAGATCGCTCGCGAAATTGACATTAAACTCGTTCTGGGGAAAATTCGGGCAGAGTGAAAATTTACCGAGTACGATGATAGTGTCTACGCGCGCCGAGCTCATGAATTTACTAACAAGTCCGGAAATACAGGTGATTGGTGTATTACCCGTGAATCATCAAGTAATGTACGTGAATTACATCCACACCGGCGAGGCTATTCGACCATCGCCGACGTCTAACGTTGTGATCGCTGCTTACACAACGGCTCAGGCGCGCCTCAAATTGTACACGTATCTCGAGCGTCAAGGCCAGCGAATATTGTATTGCGATACTGATTCGTGTATTTACGTGAGTCGCGCCGACGACTACGAACCACCGATCGGCGAATTTCTCGGCGATTTAACGGACGAGCTTTGCTCGTACGGTCGTGATTCGTACATCTCGTCGTTCATATCGGCGGGTCCAAAATTTTACGCATTTATCATACGTAAACCCGACGGTACGACGCACGAGGTGTGCAAAGTCAAAGGAATCACGTTAAATTTTGCGAACAGCCGCCACATCAATTATGATTCTATTCGCTCTTTTATTATTGGGGAGAGAACGGAACCGATTGTTTTAAAATTCGACGCTATACGACGCACTGAATATCACAGAGTCGTTACACGCCCGGAATCAAAGTCGTGCGTGCCTGTGAGCGTAAAGCGTCAACGCGACGGAGAATACCGCACACTCCCATACGGTTTTATGCATCGGAATGGATGAATGCTCGCGTGAATGCGTGTACACTGATGTACATATAGCCCTAAGTGTATAAATGTATAAATGTATAATAGCGTATTTCTTCATTTTCGCGATAAAGGATGAATAAAAATTTGATATTTGGCATATAATTTATTTCGCGCCTGATTTATCCTTTTTCAGCTAGTGAAACGCGCGAATTAGCTTACGGAATCGCGCGCTAATTAGCTTGCGGAATCGCGCGCTAATTAGCTTGCGGAATCGCGCGGTAATTAGCTTGTGAAATCGCGCGCAATAAGCGTGTCACGAGCGGAGCAAGCTTACCCCGCGGACGCCGCTGCCGCCGCCGCCGCCGTGGTAAGCTTATTTAATCGAACATCGCGATGATTCGTCATCATTCGCAAAGATGGACACGCGCTGGAAACACCCGTGGACCTCGATGATTTGCGGCCCAACGGGTTGCGGTAAAACGTTTTTCGTTAAAAAATTTTTCAAACACATACGGGAAATGGCCGATGTGCGATTCGAGCGCGTTTTATTTTATTATTCCGAGTGGCAGCCCGGCTACGTCGAGTACGGTGAAACGATTGAATTTCGCGAGGGGCTGCCTCAGCCGAGCGATTATTCGAACGATCAACGACCCAAACTCGTAATCATAGATGATCTCATGCGCGAATCTTCCAACAATACAGTAGTCGACCTATTCACCAAGGGCAGCCATCATAAATATTTGAGCGTTATCTTTATCACGCAAAATCTCTTTCATCAGGGTCACGGTCAACGCGATATTTCCCTAAACGCGAATTACATCGCAATATTCAAAAATCCGCGAGATCGCGCCCAAATTCAGCATTTGGCGCGTCAGGTCTGCCCGGAGAATCCGCGATTTTTACAGGAAGTTTATTACGATGCTACGTCGGAACCGCATGGTTATCTGCTGCTCGATTTGAAACAATCGACACCCAACAATTGTCGATTTCGCGCCTGCGTATTTCCCGATGACCCACACAATTACGTTTACGTACCGCGAAAACAGATAAAAATGCGCGATAACAGCAACGATGTACCAGTAATACGCTTGTGATGGCCGTGTGCGGTGCTCTCGGAGAAAAACAATTTGTCATTTTGAAAGCACTGTGCTGTCTGACGCGTAAGCAGCAACGCTGTATTTTACGTACGTGTGACTTTTCCGTGATTCGCTGTATATGCGAGTGCGCATTGAATATTTTGAGGGGTAACGTGAGCCTCAGTAGCGGTGAGAAACAACGATTACGTCGTTACGCTGTTTTGCTGCTACGTTTAGCTGTGAAACGCGGCAATTGGGACGCTAAAAGACGCCTCGTCACGCATCACTGTCTGGATTTTCTCAAAACGCTAGAAAATGGAGCACGCTAGAAAAATGGTCCTTGTGCCCCATGATAATATACATCGCCTCGGGGAGAAACAAACGGTGACGCCTGCGGTCGATGCGCCGTCAGCAGGCGGCTCTGTGCAAACCATAGGGACACCGATGTCTCGTTTGGATGCTGAAATGGGCGAAATTCTAAATGCCAATGCTTATCCAAGTGAGCGTGAAAAATGGGCCGCTTATCTCCAAGTTTTGCAGAGATATTTGCAGCTTGCTCTGCATTCGCAGCAGCATCGGCAGCAGCAGCAGCATGCTGCTGATGACCCGGCAAAAAGTACGTCAGGACAATCACCCGTGCGAGAGGAACAATCATCATCAGCATCATCTCCGGGGTCGAAATCGCGCTTGAACGATACGCTAATTATCGACAGCGTGCCAAAAAAGTTTCACCTTAAAGCGAAACTGATGATGCGAGCGCTGCTTAGAAATTCATCACCGTCGAATAAAATTTCCTGGGACAAGAATGGTGTTGTCTCTATCGCCAATAGGAAAATCCCGAATTCCAACATCATCGATCTCATCAATGATGCTATGAGGGCTAGAAAACGGACAAAACCGACCGGTAGAGCACAGTTTGCGGCACACCTTCGGAAGATACAGATGCCACGCGAATTCATCGGAAATCCCGAGTTATTTCGCGAAATTACTGAAACTTCAACGCCGCAAAAGCGCCTTATCGAACCGGATCCCGACGATTTCGACGGCATAGAGAGTGGTAATACACCCCTCCCTAGTGACAGTAGCGCTAGCGCGGAGTCTCACGGCTCGGGATATCGCGACACAGCTGCCAATGACGAGTCGTCGGAGGATGATGTTACGTCCTGAGCACTCCACCTATACATACTTATAACTCAGTCTGAGCTCTATAATTTTTTTTTTTTTTTTTTTTTTTCTATTTTATTTCTTTTCAAATAATTATTTCAATACCCTAAGGTCTGAGGGACCCCCTAAACATTTAAAAACGCTTGATTTCTCAAGCATGTATTTTTACTATCAAAAAATATCGGTAAAAAGCATAATTCCCCGTAATTTTACAACATAACATTGTTAATAACAATGCTACAGGTTTGCAAAAATTACCTAAAAATTCAGCGTCAAAAACCAAGTCGAAAAGGTTCACGACTTTTTTCTGTAGCTCTGCAAACAAGCGAGATATCAGCTTTCCAGATTTCTTCAAAATTTTACTTTGTTTGATTGTACTTCGTTAATAATTGGGATAGCCCCATAGTGTGACCTGTCTAACGAAAGGGCGTAAAAAGTTGAGACGTTATGGTTTGCAACATTCCCGATATTGTTAACGATAACCGAGATAAATAACAATTTTTGATTTTAACGTTGTAAAGGCCTCCCGGGACACCAGGAGCCTCCCTAAAATAATCTTAGGCCTGCTAAAACATTTTTTGAGCACCTAAGCACCATATTATTATATAATAATCACCCTACGGCATTGTAAAGCCATATTTCTACATCATAACCACCCTAAAGGCACTGTGATGCTATACAATATATATTTAAACCACCCCAAGGCACCGCAAGCCATATAATACATATTTAAACCACCCTAAGGCATTGCGATGCCAAGTATTACATTATATAACCACCCTAAGTATCATTATATATCTATATATACTCTCTTATAGAACCATAAGACATTGTAAAGCCATGCAACAGGCTACAAGCCGAAAGGCGTATGTACAAATAATCTTATTCTTATAACTCTTAAGATCCCAAAGAGGACTTGAAGAATTTTTCTCATAGCATATAATTCTGTAAGAAGAACAGAGAGGTGCAGACACACGCGCCGATTATTCCTATCTGTCCCATGAGAAAGAAGAGGACAGCTAACAACGCGTGATAACGAACGGTCACCAAAAGCTAAGCGTTAGATATCTCCAGAATATACATCCTGAAGTCCAGACTAAACATCCTGACAGAGGACCGAGATGGAAACGCGAGCCGCTGGCCATCCTCACGTAGCCACGCGCCTCGGACCATCCCTACCAGTCAGCATAATCCGACGCGAGCATCAGTCCCCACTCTCGAAGTTTCAACCATATATTCGGGGACAGAGGCATCGAATCTTCAGTTCTTGTCCGGTCTCTCCAACAGCGCGATCTGTAAAACCGACTATCTTACAAAACGGGCCAAGTCCCAGACTTCTTATATAGTACGGCGAATAAAAGCCTTTATTAAAATATAATAAAAATTCTACAATATCCATAATTCAAAACTTCGAAAACTGCGAAGAATACAAGGTACATCCTTCTACTTTATCCTACAAGTACTTCCCAAGTGTCACTTTATTTCCTTTAAATACATTTCGAATTGTGAAACGTGAAATATATAGAGTTTTGTGGGGCAAATGTGTTAATTACCCCGTTCAATCAAATAATAAAATACAGTGGAGTTGTGAATTTGCGAAACCAAGTGTGCGACCTTCCAAAGACTAGGCGAGCTTGCTCTTGGTGCATCTACGTGCACGACAGCGGTGTTCCCTCCGACGGAAGGGCGTATAACTTTCCTCCCATCAGAGCGAGGCGGCTCTTGGTGCATCTACGTGCACGACAGCGGTCATCCTCTGTGCGGAAGGTCTTGTTAACCGTACTGCAAACGCGGGATACAGGACTTTCTTTCGAATCATCCCCTCGCATATTCGCATATTCCACCATTTTATTATATTTTAAATATTGTGTTTTTTTGTGTTACAATAATAAGGTTTGAAGTTGTGAAACTGTGTTAGCGATCCTCTAAAGACCAGGTGAGCCTGCTCTTGGTGCATCTACGTGCACGACAGCGGTGTTCCCTCCGAAAGAGGACCGTTTAACTCTCCTCCCATTGGAGCGAGGCTGCTCTTGGTGCATCTACGTGCACGACAGCGGTCATCCTCCTTGCTGAAGGACCTGTTAACTGTATTACAAACGCAGGATACAGGCCTTTCTTTCGAATCTACCCCCCCCACATGCTCAAATTTTTATTATTGAACTTAAAATAATTATGCCGGTAAAATTCGTATTTGTTCCGGAAATATTCCTGGATCATCGCGTGCTGCAATCATTACCTGAAAATAAAAAGGGAATGGTGTATTAAAATCCTTTAAGAGGAAAAATCAATTAACATCATACTTATCCTTAATCCTTCCCCGGGCATCGACATCGGGACAGTCCACCTGAAAATGAAAAGTCGTTTAGAAGCCTGAATAAAAAGGAATTAATTCTGAAAAGAAAATAAATTAAAATAAATTACATTTGAAATTAAAATAAATTGCATTTGAAAATAAAATAAATTGCATTTGAAAGTAAAATAAATTATTGAAATAAATTGGTAAATTGGGTGCGATCTGCTGTTGTATGTGGAAACTCTGCCACATACATTGGCGAGCGTATCGGTGCACGTAACTTTGCACTGGGCCTCGTTTACAGTAGAACAAACCTAATTCCAAAAACGGATGTATTCGCTTTATCGTGGGTTTTCGGTGTACAATAAACTGTTTTGGCACTGGCAGGAAGTCCGGTGCACGTAACCTTGCACTGGGCCCTGTGTTAAGACCCCGTGAATCGAGTCATTCATAAATTAATTATTATTTCTGATATTTACAATAATTCATCCATTCTCGACAAGGAGAGTGCTGGTGCATGTAACTTTGCACTGGTCCCCCTTTTTGAATGGTGAATTAATTTCTGATAATTTAAAATGTTTTTTCCAGTCAAATAAATGTTAAACGCATTATTCGCAAATTTATTTATTTTCATTATTGCAAATAATTCAACCATTCCGGACAAAGAGAGTACTGGTGCATGTAACTTTGCACTGGTCCCCCTTTTTGGATGGTGAATTTATTCCCATAAATTTTTTTATTCAATTAAAATATTTAGAGGAAATTAAAATTATAAATAATTAAACCATCCTGGACAAGGAGAGTACTGGTGCATGTAACTTTGCACTGGTCCCCCTTTTTGGATGGTGAATTTTTCCCCATAAATTTTTTAATCAAATAAATAAAAACTTGTCCAAAAATTATTTATTTTCTATACTATACTATTAACTACTTAAGTTAACTATTCGCAACAAGGAGAGTGCTGGTGCATGTAACATTGCACTTTTCCCCCTTTTTGAATGGTTAACCAGTAAATTTTTAATCAAACAAATAAAATTGTCCAAAAGTTGACTTATTTTCTATATTATACAAAATTCATTCATTCGCAACAAGGAGACTGCCGGTGCATGTAACTCTGCACTGGTCCCCCTTTTTGAATGTTGAATTAATATTTTTTTTTATCAAATAAATAAAAACTTGTCCAAGAATTTATTTGCTTTCTATAATATACAAAATTCAATCATTCGCAACAAGAAGAGTGCCGGTGCATGTAACTCTGCACTGGTCCCCCTTTTTTGAATGTTGAATTAATATTTTTTTTATCAAACAAACAAAATTTCTCCAGAAATTTATTATTTCCTTTTTATTACAAATTCAACCATTCTCAATAGGGAGAGTGCTGGTGTGCCCAATGTTGCACCGTTTTCCCCCTTCTTTTTTTTTTATGGTGAATTAATTCCTGATAGTCTTAAATATTTTCTTTTTTTTTTAAATAAAATTTTATTTTAAATTCATCTTACACTATTATAGAGGGCAGCCGTCCGTGCATTTCGATTTCTCGTGAGCGGTGCTGTAACCCTGCACTGGGCGAGGAAGTCAACGAGAAGTTCCATCAGGAACGGAAGGTTGGTTGAAGTGCAAACTCCTGCACGACTTTATCTCCCTGTTTGGACAAATTTTCTCAGTGACACGAAATGTATACGAACAGTTGTTTTCTTAAATAGATGCCGCGAAGGAGGGCCGGCCAAAAGTTTAAACTTAGGCGCGAAGCCGCCATCGCAGAGGGGATTGTCCGGGTCGAGCCTCGCGGGAATAATACCCCTACCCGGAAGGTCAACCTTGACCCCCCTCCTCCTCGTCCGGTCAACGCGGTCGCTCCCTTCCGGCCAACCCACTACTCGGTGGTAACGGCGGAGGAGCTTCAGCCTCAACCCCCACCTGCACCATCAACATCGTCCGCGGACCAGCAGCCGCCGTACCGTCGCCCCGTCCCGACCCCTCAGGAGATCCCTCCGGAGCTGCGCGGCGACCCTTTCCCCAGACTATACTTACCTTCTCCTATGCACACGTCGGAGTCAGATGCCGACACCGTTGAGGTCCTCTCTTCAGACCCTGAAAATGAATGAAAATAATAATATAAAAACAAAATAAAATATATTAAATTTAAAATAAAATATATTAAATTTAAAATAAAATATATTAAATTTAAAATAAAATATATTAAATTCAAAATAAAAATATGTTCATTTCGAAGTAAAATATGTAACCTTTGAGGAAAAAAAATAAATATATTCAAGCGTGTAAAGACCCGCTACGTCTCAACGTTCGTTTTGCTACCAAATAAATAACGTTTATCTCTTTTTACCTCAAGAGCATTACTTATTGTTTTAATTATTTTGCGCGCTAATTTTGGCCTTGCATCCTTGTCCCGGCTGAGCTCCCACTTGGCCAAACAAAGGGTGTTGATCCGTGCGTTTCACACGTTATCCCGCTCGTCCCTCGACCTGCGACGTAACAATGACGAGGAGATAGTCGATAGCCCCGCTGGAGCTGCGCAACGAGGACGAGGAGGTCAACGACCACATCGAACAAAACGCGCTGTTTGGGCAACGTTGAAATTATGAAAACTCTGGAAAAAATTTATCACGATCCGGCGCATCCTGCTTCTTTTTCGCGAGCGGAAAATTTAAAGCACCCAGCCGATAATCGCGTCAAAAAACAAAACATTTTACCATGGCTGGAATCTCAGGAAACGTACAACAGTCATCGCGTCGTGCGCCGTCGTTTTCCACGACGTACGTACAACGTCAATAACATGGATGATGTATGGGAAGCCGATTTGGCCGATGTTCGCTCAATCTCAGCGTACAATGACAATTTCACGTATTTGCTGGTTGTCGTCGATGTATTGAGCAAATATGCCTGGGTCGAGCCGTTGCCCGATAAAACATGCGTGAGCGTAGCTCGCGCTTTTACCCGCATATTAGACAATAGTAACAATCGAGCGCCGCATCAATTACAATCAGACCGCGGTCGCGAATTCACCGGAGCACCCTTTCAGCAGTTATTGCAGAAAAAAAATATTGAATTTCGAGCTGCTCGTAATCCAGATGTCAAAGCGGCCATAGTGGAGAGATTCAATCGAACGCTCAAAGAACGCATGTGGCGATATTTCACGCATACGCGAAACAAGCGCTATATCGATGTGCTGCAAAAACTCGTGAGTGCTTATAATCACGCGCGTCATAGCGCTACACTATTACCACCGTACAAAGTTACTCTGGAAAACCCGTATATCGCGCGAGAAAATCTCTCTCGCCGATACGCAGTAGCAGCAGCAGGCTGTAAACAAAAATTAAAAAAGCCTAAATACAGCGTGGGTGACGTAGTGCGCATCAGTAGCGCTAAAGCAGCCTTCGCGAAAGGATACGAGAGCGGCTGGAGTAAGGAATTATTCAAAATTCATCGAATATCCGCGTATCGACAGCCAATCGTGTACATACTGCATGATCTAAAGAACGAACCGATCGACGGTATTTTTTACTCTGAAGAATTATCGAGAGTTAGTCTACCGGTTGACTCGACGATCGTTGAAAAGAAAAAGAAGAAGAAGAAGAAGAAGAACATCAAAAAACCTTGATATCCCCTCTCGTCGTCATGAGTTTGACTTCCAGAGGATTTTTCTATCTCGTGCTGCCGAGTAACAGCAGTATGAAATATTTTCCGGCGAATACCACCACCAAATTCACAACAAAATTACCGCGTCAATTAAATCTCGATGGAGAGTGGGCCGTAGCCGTTGCGGAAATTAGCTATCCCGCAACGATTTTTCACATTCAACGATCCGACAATACAGTGTCGCTCGAGCATGGTGATTATGACAAAATTCATATTAACAGGCTCACGAAACGTCGAACAGACTCTGATGCCGTACCGTACGGCACGTATCGCTCTATCGATACATTATTGGAAACAATAAATCGTTTACCGTGTATAGCTAAACATCTCGAGCTGAAACAAGCGCATCATGGCTGTGTCAAAGTTTCTCGAGTGTGCGATGATAATCGTTATCACAAATTGAGCGTTTCTCCGGGTATCGCTAAGCTGCTGGGTTTCGATGAGGAAAACCGAGAGCATATATGGCCGACTAATGCCACACCATACGTCGGTAAAAAACCGGCATCGTTAGCTCGCGCAATTCCCAACAACATGTTCGTTTATGCCGATATTTGCGAATCGTATATTACCGGTGATACGCAAACTCCTCTATTATGCGTGGTACCCGTCGAGACGAGCGGCGAGCTGGCATACGGTACGAATCGAATGAAATTTTTTCCCGCGCCTCGATACGTTCCGCTGATACGTAATCACATGAGCATGATCGAGATCGATATAAAAGACGAGTACGGTGAACCGATATCATTCGAAGAAGGAACGTTGACGGTGACACTGCAATTCAAACGTCTACACTGAACATGGAGTACTACGATGTTAATGAGGATTTACAGGCTGGGTTAGGCCGCCGCGGATACGGTGGAATAAGCCATGTTTATATCGGGACAGCGAATCAGCGCGGTCACGGTATCGGCAGTTTTCTCGGGGGATTATTTCGGCGCGTATTACCACTGTTGCGTAAGGGCGCAGGGGTCGTTGGTAAAGAAGCGCTCAGAACAGGCGCAAATATCGCCAGCGACATGATGAAAAGAAACGTTAGTCTGAAAGATGCTTTCCACGCGAGGGCGCGTGAATCGCGAGACAATTTGAAACGAAAAGCCGCTGAGAAAATTGAACAAATTATGTCTGGCTCGGGCTATAAAAACAGAAAAATCGTGCGAAAGCGTCATTCGAGCAACGGCCGTGTGACGAAACGCGACGCTACGAAAAAGAAAAAGAGGAGCGGCGTGAAAAAAACGAAAAAAACACAGAAGAAGAAGAAGAAGAACAAGAGCGGAAAAATTCATCGAACCGTTGCGGATATATTTGCATAGAAGAGAAAAATGGCGTTTTTACACGCGCATTCGTGCGAGTGCTTAAAATCGGAGCTCGAGCTATTCTCATTATCACCGACGCAGACTACCATCGAGGGATCTAATTGGGTGCACTACAAACCCATCTCATCATTGACCGACGATTCCCCCATCGAATTCGTTATACCCGGCCAGGGTGATGAGTACATCGATCTCGCTCACACGATGCTCAATCTGCGTGTGCAAATAAAAAATACCACGACGCCAATGACTTCCACCTCGAAGGATGCTTCCGTCAGCATGCCTTTCGTCGGTCCCATCAACAATCTTTTACATTCCATGTTCAATCAGGTGGACGTGTACTTGAATCAAAAACTTGTCTCGCCGCCGAATAATGCTTACGCGTATCGAGCATACATAGAAACACTGCTGAATTACGGGCCTGCTGCTAAAGAATCTCACCTCACTTCTGTATTGTGGTACGACGACACCCCCGGGAAAATGGACGATGCTCGCGGTGTAGAAAACGAGGGACTGAAAAAACGTTCAGAGTTTCTCACCATTGGGAAAACGCTCGATCTACTCGGTCATCTGCATTGCGATATCTTCAATCAGGAGCGTTTTCTTCTGAACGGCGTAGAAATGCGATTGCGTCTCGTACGCGCTAGAGATTCGTTTTGCCTCATGTCTACGGTTGGTGGTAATTCGTGCGAAATAAACATCGTCGAAGCCTCGCTTCTCGTGAGACAAGCAAAAATCGCGCCTGGTGTCTTACTCTCACACGCTCGAGCGCTCGTCAAATCGACAGCAAAATATCCGCTCACGCGCGTCGAAGTCAAGGCAGTCTCGTTACACGCCGGTGTACACGGTGAAACCATCGACAACGTTGTTCTCGGGCAATTACCAAAACGCCTGATTATCGGATTTGTCGATAACAGAGCGTACAACGGCGATGTCGCGCTAAATCCCTTCAATTTTCAAAATTATAAAATCAATTATCTATCTCTGTATATGGACGGAGTACAAGTTCCCTCCAGAGCGTTACAGCCTGATTTTACAAAAAATAAACTCTACGCGGATGCTTATCACACGTTATTCTCGGGGACCGGTATTCACTTTCTCAACGAGGGTAATTCCATAAATCGCGAAAATTATCCCGAGGGGTATTGTCTGTTTGCATTTGACTTGACACCCGATCTTTCCGCAAATAGCAGCTCACATTGGAATTTAGTGAAACACGGCAGTGTGCGAATCGAAGTACGATTCGAAGAAGCGCTTAAATCAACGGTGAATTGTATCATTTATGCTGAGTATGACAATGTCCTTGAAATCGACGCCTCCCGCCAAGTAATCGTGGATTTCAGCGGCTAGTGCGGCTCAAAGACAAGCATATCGGATTACAGAGCGTTTTTTTCAATTTTTTCACGAGCTCGATGACTGATTTCAACGATAAAGGAAATCAGTTTGTCGCGCGCTGTGGAACGACGAAGACGTGAGAAAAAAATGGACATAATCGTTGATATTCAGGCGATGCGCGATAAAGATCGCCGGTTTTTGCCGAAAGAAGTCTGCGTCGTTGCTCTTGATCACCCGTTTATGGCACATTGGATTGTTGCCCCGCCATACTCATTCAACGAACTTCCGATACCCGTACGCGGTGAAAATAAATATCTCACTCTCAATCATCATGGATTAGAGTGGTGCGAGGGTGATGTGAGTTGCAAGCAGCTATACGCCAATTTACGCGAAATCGCGAAACATTCGCGTACCATTTGGACTCGGGGAAACGAAAAAGCGGATCTCCTCAGCCATGTTATGTCTCGGGAAATAAACGATTTGGAGCAGCCACATTGGTTCTGCCCGAGTTTCGATTCTCTCCCGGAAACGTGCGTTCGCTGTCTTCGCCACAGCCTGGGAATCACGAAACCTTTTTCCCGATGCTCTGTGTCACAAGCCATCAGGCTGAAGCAACATCTCTGCGATATTACCTACAACACCGATCGCCCCGTAGAGGATAAAAGGGCGAAGGAGGAGGATGATGAAAAGAACGAGATATTTGGCGAGGATACCTGCGATGGCTGCGTACTATGCAGAAAAAGTGAATAAAATCACTTTGAATGTCGCAAATATATTGCAGCGCTAATGAAACGCCGTGTCAGTCGATCGCCGCGATCGAGAAGGGCATGAACACGCAGCAAATACGCGAGGCTCTGCAATTTTTACCGCTAGCCAGCAGCGGCGTATTCGCCGCCGATGAGATTCCACGCATCTGGGCAAAACCGACCGGAATAATAGCGAATACCGATGGACACACCAAGCCCGGTGAGCACTGGGTCTCGATGTACGTCGACCGAACCGGGGAGGGCTGGTACTTTGACAGCTACGGATTACCACCAATCATCCCCCATCACGTCGCGATGCTCCGAAGAAATTGCAAATTTTTCCACTACAATACCAAGCAACTACAAAGTGATTCGTCAGATGTGTGAGGACAGTTTTGCATTGTTTTTCTGCATTTTATGTCTTGCGGTTTTGGCATGGCTCGATTTAACAATCTCTTCAGCGATAACGTGCGAGAAAACGGTCAAATAGTGCGCGAATACTATAATGCGTACAAATCTCAAAAAAATCCGAAGGATAATTATAATAATAGTAATTACATGGAAGGGCGAGGTAGCTTCACTTCGCGCAGATTTCCCTGTACACAACGCTGCTGCACAAAACGATAAGGTAATGTCTGTACCATCGCCGACCTACATTCAACGGGAGATTGAGTTACAATCTCCCGACCCATATTCACGCGGCCTTACGCCGGCCTTACGACGGCCTTGCCCGGATTCTATTTCATCTCCGCTCTTATCTACAGCTGGAGCTCATCTCGCCCAACCATTCTCTATATCTCGCGCTCAAACGCGCATTATTATAATATGTAAACCTTCTATATTACTATAATTCATCATCAAAATCATGTAAGAAATAATCATCTGAATAAAAATCATGTTCATCACACAATTCAGTATTCCAAATTCCTCTTCAAAAATATGCTTAGTCGCCAAAATTTAAAAATGCTGACCCGCCAAAAAGTATCGGTACCCGTCCGAGGCCCGGCTCACGTCCCCCATCCTCACCCCACTCAAGAGCAACCCACTCGCAACACCCTGCTCAATATCAGCAGTGGGAGTGGACGAGTGGTGGGGGAAGGAGTGGGGATAGGAGTGGGGGGCCCCAGACGGGTACCAATACTACTACTTACGTTGAATTTGTCATTATATTGGTACACAAATTTGACACATTCTCTCGGGTATAATTGTATAGAGAGGTTTAGAGCACTCTTTGCACCGGCGATCGCGAATCCTATCATATTTTGAAGTCTTGTGTGTACTGACTGCTTCAAACCATTCGAACATGTCACTCATTTCATGGAAACATGACGCACAAAAACGTTTATCACCTCCAGCATAGTAATAAAACACAATCGCACAAACTGTTCTGTTGTCGGGGTGATCCTGCAACTCAGTACGATGCATTATTTTACCACGCCGCATATTATAGGATCGTGTCTCATCACTCTCGTAATCAGAGTCTGCTGGAGCACTCTCATCACCAGAGTCTTCAATCATGTTATCGTCAAACTGTTCAAAATCCATCACTTGGTTTTCTTCAGCCATTTTACACTTGCGGATGTTTCGTGCTCAACGTTCGTTTCACAACTATGCAGAAATTTTTCCAAGCTCTTACAATTTTGTCGTTTTGCCTTTCCCATTTTTTGTCTCTTGCGAAAGTTGGGGATGTTTTTTCTTGAAGCAAAAAAAAAAGGGCTTGAAGCATGCAAGGCCCACTTGAATTTTCTTCAGTACACCATGCAGATGTTGGAGTCATCCACGTTGACTTCACAACCGGATGTAGAAAAAAAAATTGTCTTTGAGTTTTAAGGAAAACTCAGATTTTGGGACGCGTCTTTTATCCCCTATAGAGAATGTCATCTTGAAACCACAAAAAAAAAAAAATGGTTTCTAGAGTTGATGGAAAGTAACTAAGACTGTAGAGAGATGCTGTATGGAAAAGGCCAACAATTGTTCTCTACAGCATTCTCGATTCTATCCATAAAAACTAACCATTTTCAGTCCAGCAGTTGACTTGTTGACATCGTGAGGACCCTTTTTTTGTGAAGGAAATTTTTTTTCCATTCCCTTACTACACGAACGATTGCGCTACTGAGGTTTCTTTTTGCCGTAAAAGTGTTTTACCGATTTTTTTTTGTCCTCCGTAAATATGCAAAATCTTCCGACAGTGCAAAATTTGTGTGAGCAGCTAGTGCGAATTAATTCGACACAAGAATATCTTTCATGGGAATGGGAATGTGATGCTCTTATTGAGTCTTTGGAAGATGAGGCGAGAATTAAACGACCGCGATTATCTACAGGGAATCAACAATCGCTCATCGCTCAAATAGCTCGTCTCGAAGGATTGAAAAGATCCACACGTGGAAAGTTTATACATACGGGTGCAGGAGTTGATGATGAACTTTTATGGCGTGAAATTGATTCAGCGTTTGAAGGTCGCATACTGACAGGATGTGTGCTGAATAAAAACCATATTGATCCGCGACAATTTTTGGAGGATGCCAATTCATTACTATGCTCACACGTGAAAGACATTATAGAGAATCATCAAAGTGTCAAAGTGAACACAATTCTCAACGGTGAATTCGTAACAGGTGATAAACGACTGAATGAAAGTATCAATACGCGAAATAAGGAACTGTTTCATACATCAGACTTGAACGAGTGGTACAAGTTATGCGTAGTTGAGCCCACTTTAACAGCACTGGAGGAATTTCAAGAACGTGACAGTGGGTGGTCATTGGTGAAGATTTGCAATTTAATGATAAATGTAAATAAATATAATCGAATGCGTGCTGGATGTCACATAAAAATTCCGCGAAAAATTGCATTGAGAAAAGCTGTCGTAAATGTGCAATCGATGGACAATGCATGCTTTGCATGGGCAGTGGTTGCTGCACTGTACCCCGCGGATAACCATGCAGAACGCGAATCATCATATCCGCATTGGTCAACCGTTTTAAACCTTCGAGGAATTGAGTTCCCTGTGTGTGTAAATAATATTAAAAAAATTGAGTCTCAAAATGAGTTTTCAATTAATGTATATACAATTGGAGAAAAGGACACTATTTTTCCGGTTCATCTCACGGACTGCAAGAAGAATCGGCATGTTAACTTATTGCATATTCCATCAAATGATAATATCGGCCATTTTGCCTGGATCAAAGATTTATCAAAATTAATCGGCTCCCAACTCACAAAAGGCAAGCGCCATTTGTTCATCTGCGATCGGTAAGATTTTCAAAATTTATAAAAATATTCTGCACAAAAGAGAGGAATAATATCGAAAAAAAAACACTGCATAACGCTTCTTTTTTATCTTCCACAGCTGTTTACATTACTTCAGGAGTAACGATAAACTCTCAACTCATATGATCGATTGCAGCAAAATGAACGATTGCGCAATTGTATTGCCGAGTCAAGAGGACAAATGGCTCAAATTCAAGAACGTGACTAATAAAGAGCGGCTCTCATTTATTGTCTATGCCGATCTTGAATGTGTCTTGGCGAAGACTGATCAACAAGCGGTTAAGAAAAATTTGTATGAGCGACATGAGGTATTTAGCGTAGCGTTTTTTGTAAAGTGTACCTACGATGATGCTCAATCAGCATATTATTCTTATCGCGGTGCTGATTGAGTGGAATGGTTTATTGGAGAATTGAAAAAATTAGCTTTTCGTGTTAATGATGTATTGTCAAAAAATGTCCCCATGACAAAGTTCCCGATCAATGGGAGAATTTCCGAACCTTCCCTACCTGCCATATATGTGAAAAACCATTTCAGCCTCTTGAAGTACGTGTACGCGATCATTGTCATCTGACTGGAAATTACAGAGGCCCAGCACATTCCGATTGTAACCTTAATTACAAGCAATCATTTTTTATTCCAATAGTTTTTCATAATTTATCAGGCTATGATGCACATTTCATTATCAAGGATATTGCTACAGCGTTTGAAGGGAAAACTAACGTACTACCAATAACAAAGGAAAAATATATTTCCTTTACGAAAACAGTTCACACATCGAATGATTTCCGACATCAGATAAAATTGCGCTTCATTGATTCATATAAATTTTTAAATACTAGTCTTGATAAATTATCATCATTTTTAACGATTAATAAGCTAAAAATTTTAAAATCACAATTTGATAACTTACCAGCCAATGACTTTGCATTGTTAACTCGAAAAGGTGTCTTCCCATATGAGTATATCGATAGTATTAGCAAGTTGGATGACACCTGCCTTCCTCCACTAGAATCTTTCTATAGTTCATTGACTGGTTGCATGATAAGCGAGAGTGAGTATGCTCACGCTGAAAACGTCTGGCAACGGTTTACCATTCAAACGCTTGGGGAATATAGTGATTTGTATCTGAAAACGGATGTCTTGTTATTAGCAGACGTTTTTGAAAACTTTCGTGATACCTGTATAAAAAGTTATGGACTTGACCCCGCGTATTCTATACACTTCCAGGATATACATGGGATGCTATGTTAAAACATACAAATATTCAATTTGACTGACATTGACATGGTTTTATTTGTGGAACGTGGTATACGCGGTGGTTTAAGTCAATGCTCCGGCAGGTATGCACAGGCTAATAACAAGTACATGGAAACATTTGATCCATCGAAAAAGTCATCATACTTGATGTACTTTGATGTGAATAATTTGTATGGATGGGCAATGTGTCAACCATTGCCATACTCCAGTTTTCACTGGGTCGAGAATGTTTCCTACTTTGATGTAATGACAATTTCGCTAGATTCCCCCACCGGCTATATCCTTGAAGTTGACATTGATTATCCACAACATTTACATGATTCTCACATGGATTTACCGTTTTGTCCAACACATGAAAAACCCCCCACCAAGCGTCAAACAAAACTACTTGCGACTCTATATGGGAAAAAGCGTTATGTAATTCATTATCGTAACTTGCAGCAGTGTATACGACATGGTCTTCGAGTAACAAAAATTCATAGAATATTAAAATTTCAACAATCTTCTTGGTTAAAATCATACATTGAATTGAATACGCAGTTTCGTACAAATGCAAATAATGATTTTGAAAAAACTTTATTTAAATTAATGAATAATGCAGTGTTTGGCAAAACGATGGAAGATGTGAGAAATCATGTAGACGTTAGACTTTTAATAGATTGGGATGGTCGTTATGGGGCAGAGGCAATGATTTCGAAACCGAATTTCCATAGCTGTAGTGTTTTTTCGGAAAATCTCGTGGCTATCGAACTACGTAAGCTCGAAGTGAAATTCAACAAACCAATATATGTCGGTATGAGCATACTTGACATATCCAAGACGTGTTTGTATGAATTTCATCACGAGTTCATGAGTCCTTTATATGGGAATAAGTCAAAAGTTATGTACACCGACACTGACAGTCTCATATATTACATCGAGTGTGAGGATGCATATGAGGACATGAAATGTAACATACATAGATTCGATACTAGTGATTATTCGGTGGACAACATGTATGGTATACCGCTAGTCAACAAGAAAGTACCAGGTCTCATGAAAGATGAAAATAATGGCGCAATAATGACCGAGTTCGTCGGACTGAGAGCAAAAATGTATGCCCTACGTGTTGATAATAAAAAAGATGTAAAAAAGATTAAGGGTGTCAAAAGTAATGTCGTTGCACGAACAATAACGTTTAATGACTATGTGCAATGTTTACAGGAGGAAATTGAAATTAGATGTCAACAGTCATGCATACTGTTGCGGGGCAAAACCCGCCGTTCCAAACTTCGTGTATCGAAGCAGGGATCTCAAAGTACTTTATTTCAACATATCTGAATCGCTTACTTTCATATTTTTATATTGAATCTTATTTCCCGAAAGGTTGATTACACGGGTCTAAAACGCGAAGGTATTCTGTATTTTCCCGAAATATCGCCCGCGTTTTGTTGATCAATTGTTGAAGCGTCGGCGACG
Organism: Heteropelma amictum; assembly: GCA_959613375.1. Taxonomy (NCBI): domain Eukaryota; kingdom Metazoa; phylum Arthropoda; class Insecta; order Hymenoptera; family Ichneumonidae; genus Heteropelma; species Heteropelma amictum. The sequence goes on along the minus strand of OY390726.1, from coordinate 7,106,432 downwards.
ACGCTCTATGTTCAATACTAAAAATATGCACATTAGATCGATTTTATTATAATCTTTCCATTTTCTTGAGGCTTAAAGGCTTTACACTAATTGTGAGGTACTTAAACGAATTATTTTTTAGTTAAACCCTTACAGATGTACACACCTTTTTCCTTCCCTCGGTAAAGCGGACAAGGCTTCTTCTCGAATGGGAAATTCGCTCATATAGTATTTTTCCAACCAGTCAGGAGGCATGTTTTGGGCCATCAATTAATATTCTCAAACCTTTTTTTATTGTTTGGGCCTTTCTTCTACATAAACCTTTCTTTAAGGATTAGTATGTGGGCATGTGCATTCACGGGGCACACCGAGGAGTCCAAACCCTCGATTTACCTTTAATAGAGTCATAAAACAATAAACTCACCCGCGAACTCGTCAGCTGCACCGTTTAGTTTATAACCCTGAATCATTTGCCTTTTTCTACCCTTCTCTTACATTTTTTTTGGGCTGTTTCTAGTTTTTAGCGAATCAGAAAACGCGTCTATCCACATCCCTCTCTATACCTCGCGTTTTCCTGATTTTCCCACCTTTTTAACGAATCAGCACTTCGCCCATCCCCAAATATGTAATCTCATCCAATCACACATCAAGATAGCATCCGTAGCTTCTCCTATCCCTTCCAAATTATTGTTACACACATTGCTACGAGCAATTTTTCCATCTACGAAATAGTTAGTCTTAATCGAACTGTTGACCAGTACCTACTACCGTCTAACATACTTGTTGGAACGAACACGCGAATTCTTGTTAATTTTGTACACCTATTAATTCTTTTAAATATCTTTTCGTTACACTTGTTTGAATAAAGTAATTCTTGATAATTAAGTAATTGCATCGACAACATCATTTACAATAATCAACGACACAAGGAACCTGATCGGCGTGTCGTAAGTTCGAATCGTTACGATTATACCTCGCGTTATAACAACGGAATTTACAACTCCGCTGGACCACTTTTGGTGTCGCAACGAGACCGAACACACGATCAAAATTACATCAAATTACAAAATTACGATTAGAGAGACAAAAATTGCTCTTAGTCCACATGATGACAAGCGGTATATCATACCTGAAACTACAAACACTTTGCCATGGGGACATTATAGGATACCTTTGTAATTATTTTTATGAAAAAAATTATAACATTTCATGTGTAAAAATAGATGTATATACTTTGTTCAGTAATATTGTATAAAATGATATGTAAATAATTTGTAAATAATTTTTGTATATGATTGAGAATAATGATTTTTTTCTTGTATAATGAATAAAAAAAAAAATCTTGAATAAAATGGACTACATCTTGGAAAAAGTGTCAACCTTTTTGAATCCTCAATTTTACCTTTATAGCTTTCTCGAAGAAGAATAAGAGAAGAAGAAGGATATTACAATACCCATTGCCATGGATTGGTGGAAGGAAAAGAAAAAGAGAGAACAAAATGATTTTTTTTTGCTTTTTATTGATCGTTTATCCAACTATTGTGCGTGTTGTCAAAACCTAACCATTTAACGAGTAGTCGATTGCCACGTCTCTTCAAAACTTTTTCAATCAAATAAACATCTGGATATTTAACACTTGATAATTCCTGTTCATAGAATCCTCCAGCTATAGGCTCATCTCGATGATCTTTCAGATGATACATCACAGGAGTGGTTTTCCTTACTTTGAATATCATAAATATCTCAGTCGTCCAGTTTGGTGTATAACCTTTCTCAAAGACATTCTTGAATTTGCTAATCCGTACTTTGTCACCAATTCTGAATTTTGGCAGCATTTTTTTCGCTTTAATCGCCGCTTTGTCATAAATATCGCGGAATATTTGTTTTTCATTTGTAGTATTGACGTCCCTCGGTTTTAATTTGATAGTACGATGTATCGTATTATTGTATTCAGCTATCAAAGTGTCGAGAATGTCAACCCACTTGTAATTGCCACGAAAACTAAATTTAATCCATATTTTGTTCTTTAATGTACGATTAAAGCGTTCACAAATAGATGCTTTTAAATTACTATACGTCGAATACATGTGAATATTGAAATTTCTCATCATCGATTTAAAATCTGCATTGTAAAATTCTTTTCCCTGATCTACATGTAAATTTTTCGGGATGCGTCCTTTAGCAAGTATGGACTTCATTGCAATTGTCGTATGTTTGCCAGATTTGCTTTTAATGGGTACGGCCCAGGCAAACTTTGAAAATGTATCGATGACGGTGAGTAGAAACTTGTAGTTGAAGTTTTGTCGCGCATAAGATGACATATCTACAAGGTCAGCTTGCCAGGTTTCATCCAAACCATAGATATCAACACGTCGACGTGGGTAATTCCTTCGAGCTGGTTTATGTAGCTCATGAACTAGAACCTCCTTTGTTTTCTCGTCCGACATCATTCTCCAGAGCGTTTAGTCGTTCTTCCAAAAGGCCAATTATTTTGGAATTTTGCACAATCAGTTCTTGCACCGCTTTAAAATCTATTTGAATCTGTTTAAACTGCTTTTTCACGCGTGATTCTAGACTGACGATCATTAATTTATCATTTTCACTCCTATTTCTCTCGAATGCTCTCAGTCTCTCATCCTGATGAACAATGAGCTGAGAATTACGAGACGAGAGATCTTCAAGTACTTCATCAATATCAATTTGATGTTTCATATGAGTCTCGAGATTTTTTTCAAGAGCCTGAATCATTATAGCATTATTATCGATATCATTGCGCAGGGATGATGTAACATTGTATACAAGACGAACTTCTTGTTCTATAGCACTTTGCATAACTTTTACAGATGCGGCATCGTTTTGTTCAACTGGATCAGCGATATTGCACAATCGTTTATTATTCATGTCATATTGACCATCGAGGGTCAATTTAAATCCTTGACCGGGAGGACCACGACTCCCAGAAATACTACTTCTAATTGCACTTCTTCTCGCCAACTGTCGTCCAAACACGTCAACACTCATCTTGCAAATGTACAAAGTCACTGTGATGATGATGTTGATAAATGATTTCAGACGTGATCCAACCACCATAACCGCCATATTTCAAATGCATTAAATTGCTTCGATGATGATGTTAATAAATGATTTCAGCTTCACGTAATTCCTCAATAATTGCGATAATTTCATTCGAATGTGAGAGATTTCCAGCGGACTGTGATGCTATAAGTAGGCGTAAACGATCCACCAGTTCATTAGGATCATCCCAATAAACGTAATCAAATTTCATATTTTTCTCAGCAGTCTTGTACATGCCTTGACCACTATGAAAAGAGTCCATCTTTGCAATATAGGTCTTGTATTTGAAGCTAGTATCTTTTCGTATCGCACCACTTGCTTCATAATATTTTTTATGTGCATTCGTTGAGATCACGATATTCCCATAATGTTTCAAATCGTCTTTTGTAAGGGTATCAGCATCGGGCTTCTTTTTAAATAATAGCTCTACCAAACCAATGGTTTTCGGATATTTTTTATCCTTTACACAAATCTCATGAGTATTGAACACTATAGGAGAATCACCAATCATTATTTTCTTACTTGCAAGCTGACGTACACCGTATGAAACATCCAAACCCGCTTTTCTGTTTGTTTGCAACAATACGAGATATTCATTTATTAATTCATCTACATTGCTATCCATATCATTTTCAGTATTATCATCATTATGATGAATTGATTTTTCACCAATATCATTGTTATCATCATCATTAAAATTATCATGGTCATCGACAGCATCTTCATACATTGATTTGAAAGAGACGTCTCCCAGTGCAAAGTCATTCTCCATTTTTTTCTTCCCATAATCATCATCAGCTGCTTCCTCTTCTATTTCTTCGGCCTCTGCATCGACTTTCTCTTCTTTTTTAATTCTTTCATCTGTAGTTTCATCTTTAATTCCATCCTTCAGCATGTCTCTGTTTGATATCAGCTTCTCCAATGGTGCTACTATTGGTTTGAAGACTTCACGTCTTGTACGTTCAATATCATCTTTGCCCGTTTTTAGCATTCTATGTTTTCGTCTGATTACATCACTTACTTTAACAAGTTGATGTAAGACACTCTTTTCCTTCAACAGCTGTGCGTGCTTCATCTTGTGTCACATACGATACTGCCTCTCTTTGCATGAAACATGATTATTTAATGCAGAGAAAAACATCCAAACCTTTCCTATATCGACCATCAGTAATATCGCTATCCTTGTCAATTGTCATAAATCCATACTTGTCAGAATTCCAACATTCCGAGCACAAATTCTTGAATTTTGTATATGTCATATCTGTATCGACATGATCATTATACACATGCTTAAGGTTCATTTCATCCTGTTTGAACAATACCACGAAATTTGCATTATCACGTATGAGATGTTTAGGAATACGTGCATAGGTTTGACACAGGTAAAAACTGTCGACCATCTCGTGTCGTCCCATGGCAAAGAAAGATCTCATATTATCCTGTTTTTCACAAGCCACATCGTCGAAAATCATTATGGAATGAGACCGTGCATCACTTGGCGACACCACCTGTTCATGCTCATTAAATGTATGATATTGAACCTCACTTACTGGTTCGAGAAGACGCTCCAGCAACTTATATTTTGGCTGTCCCAATGATTTAGAATAAAGATAAATGTTCTCAAATCTCAGCACATTCGGATGTATTATGAAAGTGAGCAATGCGTTTGTCTTGCCACAGTTTGATGGACCACAGAATATAGCACGAATGGTATTAGGCAATAATTCACCATGACGTTTTCTTTTTTCCCTCCCATCACCACGCGTAAATTCATCGAAATTCATAACAGGCAGTTGGCCTACTCTCGACCCCTTCTTCATCGTAACTAACATCCTTACTGTATAAGATCCTGTTTTTATAATATTTATCCATTAGTCGAGTACTAGACTTTGTGCGAGCATGAGCAAACGCGGAAAAGGTCTGATCAACAATTTAATTAATAGACTTCCGATTGAGCTACATTTGCCCGGTTATCAATACTGTGGGCCTGGCACAAAACTGGGTAAACGTCTAGCACGCGGTGACCCCGGAATTAATCCTCTGGATAAAGCTTGCAAGGAACATGACATTGCATATTCGAAACATCCTAACGATCTCGAAGCAAGACATCTAGCCGATAAAATATTAAGTGAACAAGCTTGGCGGAGAGTCAACGCTAGAGACGCAAGTATCGGTGAGAAAACGAGTGCCTGGGCTGTGACAAACATTATGAAGACTAAAAGGAAAATTGGTATGGGGCACGAGAAAGTGGACTGGAAAAACGTTGTCAATGCTGCGAAGAAGACAATGGTACGCAGCAATGATCCAATGAAAATTATTAAAAGTGCTCTCAAAGGTGCAAGAACAATTGTCAAGAGATCAATTATCATGAAACGTAAATTACGTACACCTCGTGTTTTGCCTGTACCTAAGAAGATTGGAGGTTTTTTGCCATTTCTCATACCGATATTTGCCGGACTCAGTGCTGCTGGCGCATTGACTGGTGGTGTAGCTAGTATAGCTAAAGCTGTTGGAGCCGCTCAAGCTGCCAAAAGAGAATTGGATGAGACTAAGCGACATAATCGAACGATTGAGGCTATAGCATTGGGCAAGGGATTGCATTTAAAACCATATAAGCGAGGGCTTGGTCTTTATATCACGTCGTCAAAAAACGTGAAGTGACGCTACCTCATCAACCACTATCCAACATAGATTTACTGAAATATGCAAAGATCATGAAGATTCCACATTTTCGCGGAGTGTTTATGCGCGATAGACTACCATCAAGTGGACCTCTCAAATGTGAATCAGCCATTGTGAATCTAGACAAATATGTTGAACCTGGTACACACTGGGTCGCATACAAAAAGTCGGGCAAAAAAGTAATTTATTTTGACAGTTTCGGCAATATTCAACCACCGCCAGAACTTTTGAAATATTTCGATGTTGGTAGCGTTAGATACAATTATAATAGATATCAAGATTATGATGGTATTGAATGTGGTCATTGGTGTCTGAAATTTCTCTGTAAGCAGTTAGATCGTAAAAATAAGCACGCTCTATATATGTAGGATCAGTGATACTATGCGATCAGCTGTCAATTTGCCATCATGGATGATAGTTTTACACTGACAATATCTGGAACATCTTCCATACTTGATGCTCAATATTTTCCACCAATCGAATTATCACCAAGTAAAAACTATACTCTTGGGCTGGTTGAATTATTGACCTTTAATTCCATACCAAATATAGATGATGGAAATAATAAGTTTTATGTGGGAAATGACGTATTAACGATACCTACTGGTAGTTATGAAATAGAGGATATTGAGGCGTATTTACAATCCGAATTGTTGGATAAGAAAATTTCCATCAAACCCAATAATAATAGTTTGTGCAGTGAAATTGAATGTGATTGCGAAATAAATTTCATTCCCGATGATTCGATTGGACGTTTGTTAGGATTTACAAAACGTAAACTGGAAGCGAATAAAACACACAAGTCTGATCTTCCAGTCGCCATTCTCAAAGTAAACGCCCTGCGTGTCGAGTGTAGCATTACGAGTGGTGCATACGTCAATGAGCAAAGAGTACATACAATCCATGAATTTTTTCCTACTGTACCGCCTGGTTATAAAATTGTCGAAGTGCCATCGCATATTATTTATCTGCCAATCACAAGTCGAATAATGGACAATATACAGCTTCGAATTGTGGATCAGGACGGTGATTTGGTAAATTTTCGTGGTGAAGTCATCACTATTCGTCTGCATATAAAAAGCAATGGGAATCGTTTTTAACAGGAGTAATAAAAATCCAAATAAGTCAACATGGATAGCCAGTCGGGAATCGACGCGCAAAGCGATAACACCTCAAAACATTCAATTTCTGAAGAATTTGGGCCTGAAAGTGCGTGGAAAAGGTGTTTAAGAGATTATTCGATCTGCATTGTCTGCATCTGCTGTATACGAGAAAATGGAGGAAGAGATAGTGAATATTAACACGCCCATCGTGTTTGATGAATCTATAACACACTGCGAGATTCATGCTCATCAGCCATATGGATCAACATCATTCAATAATAGCGATGAAATACGTATTTCCGTGCGAAATCAAGATCAATGCATACTTCCCAGCCAGAGCTCGTTACATATATCGGGAAAACTGACGAAAAATAATGGTGAACCGACAACTGCTACAAGCCTAGTCAACAATGCCATTTGTCATTTGTTTGAAGAGGTGCGTTATGAGCTCAATGCTGTAGAAATTGATCGAAACAAAAATGTTGGTCTTACAAGTCTATTGAAGGGTTATTCTTCATTGAGTCCAAATAAAAGTTCCATGCTTGAGAATACAGGCTGGCTCGATATTGAAGAAACGAAGCAAATTATAGATGTGTCTGGTAACTTTGACATATGTATACCGCTGAGCATGCTACTTGGTTTTGCTGAAGATTATCGAAAAGTTGTGGTAAATGCGAAGCATGAATTAATTCTATCGAGATGAAAAACTGATGATAATGCGATTGTACAAACGGCCAATGAAGACTTCAAACTTGTTTTGCAAAAAATAGAATGGCTTGTGCCATATGTAACCGTGTCGGATCAACGAAAAATTCAGCTTTTGAAATTTATTGCTAAGGATACGCCAATTCCTATGAGTTATCGTACATGGGAATTATATGAATATCCATTACTTCCCGCCACCGCCAAACATGTGTGGTCTGTGAAAACATCTACTCAGCTGGAGAAACCGCGATACGTCATTCTCGGCTTTCAGACCAATCGAAAAAATAAGAAAGACAAAAATGCGAGTAAATTCGATCATTGTAACCTGACAGACATAAAATTATATCTAAACTCTCAGTGTTATCCATATGGGAATTTAAATCTGAATATTGATCGAAATCAGTATGCGTTGCTCTATCAGATGTATGCCAACTTCTAATGTACGTATTATAGTAAGGAGCCAGAACCGTGGCTAAGCAAATCTGAATTTTTGAAGTATGCTCCGCTAGTTGTAATTGACTGTGCAAAGCAAAATGATTCTCTGAAATCTGGACCAGTGGATGTTCGCATTGAATTTGAAATGAAAAATAATATTCCATCGCAGACATCAGCATACTGTTTGATTCTGCATGATCGAATCGTTGAGTACAATCCAATCAGTGGTGGAGTAAGAAAATTAGTATAAGATCTGAATGACGAGTGAAAAGCGGCTCGCTCAAAATGGATGTCATCGTTGATCTACGAGGTTTCAATTGCACGAATGTCAAGCTCATTTGAAAAAAAAACCATTTAAATGTATATCAAGCAACATGGAATCGAGGGATTTTCGAATGAAAAAAATAAATACACAATTTGTTTCAAAATATACATCTTTTCGTTTTTATTCACATACTTCCTCCTCCTCCTCCTCCTATACATCCTTCGTAATAATAATACATTGATTACATGTGAAATAAGAAAATTATATTTCTTTGAATTCGATGCTGTTGAATCTTCCTCCAAAGTAATTCATATAGAGTTTTCCGCTGAGAGCTGAAGCCAAAATGCTCTCAAACATTGTGAGATCCGTGTCGAAGGCTGTTCCGATCCTAGCTGGCAGGAATATGGAAAATTCCCGAGCGATATCCGCGATATACCTCCTTCCAAATTTAGTTTGAACCGCTCTCAGGTTCGATATAGGATAATCAGCTTGGACTGGTAGATCAGTCAATTTTTTCGTTGGCAGAAACTCAGTCATAAGACTGACTTTGTTGATATTTGAAAGATCCATTCCAGTATAGTGTATATGAAACTTCTTTGTACTTCTCACGCAATCGTAGCAAGATGATTTTATGAGAGTGCCCCACGTAACTTTTTAGTAAAATTTGTTGGGAGGAAAAAAGACGACTGATTTTTTCCTCTCAAAGTCTCTATATTGTAATTCTTTGCGTCGCTCGTCGTGTCGTAATGTCATAGGAGTTCCTGGCATCGCCAGGTTTTATATTTTCCTACCCCACTCTTTTCCGAAAAAAAAAAATACATCAAGCGATGTTTCTATTCGTCATGGCTAAGCAACATTTATAACACGCTCGACGTGCTGGTGGGGTTCCATCGATGTGATCCGCGGTTTCAGGCGTATTGTAATGCTCATAGCATGGAAGATACGACCTTATTTCACTGTCCATTCGATAGCGTTCGGGTAAACGATGCCACACTCTATGAATCTCACGCCACCAATACTTTAACAGCAGAGCCTTTGGAATAGAATCTAACTCGCTCTCTGTCATGTCCTGCACGTGTTTAACAGGATGAATTGCATACATCTTGACGTCGGGATATCAACTAACAGTCTCTACGAATTTCCGGCCATAAATTTCGTCTCAACACTTCTGCTATGCATCTTGAAAAAAATGTAAATGTAGGTGCATGGTAGGGAAAGAGACAGAAAGAATTTGGGTCTGTTTATCTCACTCGCTCCATCTCTTTCCAACAGCTTACTCTCAGACCCCCCATTATTCCCGTAAGTGGACACTCCATCCCCTCTCCAACACTGACACTCTAGCCCTCGGACCGCACACCCGCCCGCGCTCGCTTCCCCGCGCCCCGTACCCCCCTCAGAGGACCCGGGGTAGAACCCGCCTTATTCACTTACTCACATGCTTATTTTATCTTGTCGATCGTGCAAAATTTAACCGTAGTTTGGCCGTAGTCTTACCTCATTATCATTGTCTTGTAATTGCCGTGTTTACATGTAAACAACGTGTAAATTGCCGTGTTTACACGGAATTGCGTTGGTTACATGTAAACAACGGCACCAGCCCTATAAGTACACAGAACATTTACACACATTACACCATTTACAGCCGAGTTCATTTTACATGAAAATAAAGTTCATGTCACTTGTTCATCTTAAAATGACCTTGAACGACTTTAAACCCTTAATGTTTTTTATGCAGTTTGCGATGCTCTACAAGATAGTAGGAAAAAAAATGTACCGTCCCTTTTAAAAAAGTAGAAGTTACCTTCACTGTGCGTCAGCGCCTCCATTGAAATGAAAAAAATGGCTGCATTTGATGGCCCCTTTCGTCCGGTACAACTTTTGTTTGGAATATTTTTTTGCGATGTCGATAATTACAGATTTCCCACACAACACACTACACCTCATCCTGTTATCACTTCTTCCCATACACGTCAGCACCTCCAATATCTCAGCTCAGCATCCACCACCTCAATCCCACGGCTCCAACAATACCGCACAAAGACATCCGCTCCACTTCACTTTCTCCACTTTATTAGCGCTAGTCCTAATCCTTAGTTCATCTCCAACCGTTCAATCGTACATACACACCAATAAACGCTCTCGACTCCAACCAATCGTTCTACTCAATTATTATATCTCCGATCATTACAAATTATTCATATTCAAGTTACTGAGAAGCAATTTTGAATAATAACAGTGTGACGTCCGTTGAAACTCCGTATTTCTTTTTTTTCTTTCTTCGAGAAATTCTTTAGATAACGTTACAAGAGCACACAGAACGTCTAAACTCTTATAAACATTTTCTATATGTAAACTTCCCACAAGTCTGTTTTCCTCAAAAAAAAGAGGCAAAACCCACCTACGCGACAAAGATAGGATAACCTATGTGGAGGGGAGTGTGCGCTCCCGAAGCATTAGGCCCTTTAGTTTAAGAAAAGGGAAAATCAAGATGAAAATGGACCATCATTGGTTGAACCTTTCCACTACTTAAAATTTCGGAACGCCTTTAAACCGAAATGATAAAAAGACGCGCATCAGGAAAATTCTGTCAGAAGAATTTTCAAGCAGTGCAGAACAGAGAAGTGAATAGTAAAGTCAGAGAGTTGCAGAGTCAAAAGAAAAGTACCGAGACCAAATAATACGAAAGAGACCGAAAATAAATAAATTCAAGAAAAAAAGAAAAGATTAAAATAGTAAAAACATTTAAGTTAATAGAGAACATATTCAGAGTTAAAGTATTAAGTCAAAGAAGAATTAAGAATTATTGAAGTTATTTCGAGCAACCGCAAGGTCAACGAAGATTTCCACCCTTTCGACTGACCGATTTCGTTCTGCCGTCTTCATCGTTATCAAACTGTAAGTCCATTATTTGTTTTATTTGTAATATCTTTAATTTGTTTTCTAAAATATAGACTCTTCGAGTCAGATAAAATCCAACACGACGTTTCCACATTTATTTGCACTCCTCAATCAAAGATCCCCATCCAGTCTATTGGCTGAGAGGCTAGGGCAAAAAGGGAACGACCATTTTTACAAGGTTTCTTAACCTTGAGTGCGTTTTGACGTCACAAACAGTATAAAAAAGTTATTTGCAAATGATGTTACAAAATGTGGTATATTCAGGAAATCGTTTTTCCGTGCATATTAAACTGAAACAATCATTTTTCGTAGTAAATTTAGATTGAAAACGAATTTTAATCAATTTGCCATGAGCGGAATAGAGATTTTTTACATATTTCGAAATTTTTCTTTGACCCTTGGTAAATCACGTTAAATTCGTTTTTATTCAAAATTATTGTCCAGTATCTTCCATATGAATGACTTTTTAGAACTTTCATAGCGTTCTTACATACTTGAAATTCATGTTTTATTTCAGCTTTGTTTAAACTGTATGTGCCATGTATTATTAATAAGTAAAGTGAGTATTTCTCTAAGAAGTGGATATTTTTACATGCAGTTTCTTCGTGTGATATTTGATCGATGTTTGGATGACTGTTTGTTTCCAGCGTAATGCATCACCGGATTGCATATTGGACCAATTATTATTGTCCACAGGACTGCAAAATTCGTCGCCCTATACGGTGTATTTATTTTTCATTATTATGTCCGCATTTTCCGATAGCGATCCATTAATTTCTTAGGGTAATTAGTAAGGAATGGATTAACTTAGAAAGGCTGAAAGACATCCTCAACCCATTAGCGCCCAAGCGCCGATGATTTTTTCGCGATCTTCGAGCATCATTCCCATTAGGATCAACGCAGAATGTCATTATGAGAACCACGTTTCTTTATGGTATCAGGTGCGCTCTTTCGAATGGCGTGGTTCAAATTTTATTTTCTCGCACCAGAAAAAAAATATGGCATATTTTAAGTAGAAAAGTACCCAAAAATTGAAATTTTTTATTTTTCATATTTTTTTTCGGATGGTTCTAGCGTGAAAATCGAGTTGGAACCATGCATGTTGGTGCACGTTAGAGTTGGACTATCAGAAAAAAAATGTCCCCAAACTTACATACCCTGAAAGCTTTTCAAAATGGCGGATTTCGCAGAAAATTATATGAAATATGAGTTTTCCTCTAATCTTTCGGCAAAAATCAATGGAGCATGTATTTTTCTCCTTTGAAAATCGATTTTTTCAATTAGCAATACTTTCCCGAACATGCACTGATAAATTGAATATTCCCAAAGATGGCGGATCCAAACCATAAAAATTATAAGTTTTTTCGCAAATACACGCACAAAAGCCGTGTAACAAACAATCTGGACGTAGTCTCATATATTGATGACTTATAAATTCAAATTCAGTGATGGATTTTTCAAATTCAAGATGGCGGACCCGATATGGCCGTCGTAAATTGGAAAAAATCTGAATTCATGAATAAAAAAAATACTGTAGTATTTTACGTAAAATTTGCAAATGACAGTATTTCTACAATTTTCCGTGTTAGACACATTGTTTCGGAGGAAAAAAAATCGTAAACTCCGGAAAACATTTTTGTAAAAAATTGTATAATGTCATTTTGAAGATCGCTGATCATGAACTGACCATCAAATTTTCAAAATTCAAAATGACGGATCCAATATGGCCGACGAGAATTCATAGTCTTAAAATTTTCTAAAAAATTGTGTAATGGGGTTCTCGAGATCGCTGATTATGAATTGAACATCAAATTTTCGAAATTCAAAATGGCGAATCCAATATGGCCGACGAGGATTAAGTCGGCCATAAAATAAAAGTAAAATAAAATAAAGTAAAAGTAAAAGTAAAATAAAATAAGATAAAAGTCTTAAAATTTCCTGAAAATTTTGTAATGGGGTTTCTGGAGATCGCTGATTATGAATTGAACATCAAATTTTCCAAATTCAAAATGGCGGATCGAATATGGTGGGATAAAATTCTTAGATAATCTCAGAATCAGAGATTTACAAAGTTTGTATCGCGCGCTACTTGTAGTTCGATACAAAAGTATCGAACTGTTTTTGTATACGGAGTGATGGGAAATCTTTAGCTGGAAAATGAGTTTCAGTTTCAAGAATGTATTTTTATATATATTTTTGTAATGTTATTTATATTATTATTATTATTATTTTTTTTTTTTAATTTAATGTTTTTATTATTTTTCTTTTTTATGCTTAATAAAAAAATTGTCGGTTTTGGTATGGCGCACTTCTACGCCGATACCAGGCGGCCCGACTCCGTCCGGCGGATCTGTGGCGCCCTGCAAATAATGAAAAGAAATTGGATATATACCGTAATCGATATATATCGAGATAATTTTTTGCATGTCCATTAGCCCTCGAGAGATCAATTGTTCGAACAGTTGGTTTCAACTAAAATATTTGTGCAAAAAATTGTCGTATAAAACTCACCAAAAAATAAAATGTAAGAAGATAGAAAATAACAATAGAGTTTTTAAGTAAGCTTGATGAAAAAAATTGTTAAAGCTGCGGATCTTTCGACAATTGAGCAAGTTTTAGAAAGTATTTCCTTTATTGAATTTCTTATGAGTATTTTATGATTGTTGGTGATACAAATATTTCAATTATGAATTTGCTTTTTCATTTATTTCCCTATAACCATTTTTTGGAGAAAAACGATAATTGAAATGCACGAAAAATTCCGAATTTTTCCTACATCTCCTCATTTTCGAGCAAAGTGTATGTAAACAATGATCAAGTACGGAAACAATAAATGAAAACTCACGGATGATAATTTCGTGCTCGAAATCTACCGCGTATGGCAGTAACGGTGGCGGGGGGAATGCTTCCTGCTGCTGCTGCTGCTGTTGCTGTTGTTGCTGCTGTTGCTGCGCTTATAGCTGCAAAGATAGCAGCTCCATCTCCATTTTTCTTTTTCTTTTCTCATCTTTCTTTTTTTGTTTCTCCTCTTTTCTTCTCTTCTTCTTTCTTATTCTCTTCCTCCTCTTTTTTTCGTTTTTCGTTCTCCTCTTCTTTTTTCCTTTCTTCCTCTTCCTCTTTTTTCTTCATTTCATATTCTTCTTCCGTGTTCTTTTCCTCATTCGCTTTTCTTTCCGCCTCTTTCTCAATAAATGAGCCGCCGTAATTACCCATTTCTGATTGAAATTAATATATGAAAAATTATTTTATTTTGAAAACAAAATAAAATTGCAAGGAGATGTAGAAAAATGTTTAATTTAACAAAAGCTAGAAAGAAATTTGTTCCACTATGGGATTTGCGATATAAACCTCTTGAAAAATCGAAGTTTTCCAGATAATACAGGATATGCTGCACATTGATAAATTTATGATTTCCATTGGAAAATGTTTCAATTAATCAAAGTTGTGGAAGAATTGAAATTTTGAGAAAAAACATGTAACTGCGGTAGAATGAATTGAAATTTTTTTAGCAAAATCAATAGGGGTTCTGTTTAGAAAGACAGTTTGGCGCGAATCGTCTTTATAAATTATATTATGAAATATATTTTATACACGTACATTACATATTATGTAATATTTGATTTACTCGTATAACTCGTTCAGCAGATATATGGAAAGTCATAAATTGAAGCTGACTTTTTCCTCGTTTAATTTCAAAACGATACATTGTATCGCAATCGTCGCATATCTTTTTAATGCAGGCGAAGGAAAATAGACAAATCAACGAAAAATTAAAACGTCAGTTCGAAGTGCCTAAGTCTTTCGAACCTTTTCAGATTTAAGTCTGAATGTTTTTCGATATGCATGTACCCAGGTAGCAAAATGTCGTCTGAAAGTTACCGGAAAGGTGACCAAGAAAAGATATGGATAACTTTTTAGTTGTCGGAAAAGATACCGTTTAGATGGCAAAGTGTGTCACGAATGTCCGTTTGGCAGATAACTCACAGATGCTCGAATGTTAACTATTCGGTAACTGATAGCAGTTAACTTATTGTTAACGATATGCTAACTATTTCGATCGTCGCTAAGTCAACGGAAACTTGACCAATTAGCACAGCAAAAAGATAACTTTGTACTGTCAACTTCTAGATAACTATTTACTGGTAACTTCTAGATACCCTTTTACTGGTAACTTAAAGATATCTTTTTACTGGTGTCTTATAGATATCCATTTCGCGATAACATAAAACATTTAAAAAAAGATACCGTAAAGACATCTATTTTCGAGATGTATAGAATATGTTATCCTTGGCTAACATATTGCATCAGAAAACTGCATGTTTATAATAAATATGTATTAATTATTATAAACATGCATTTTTCTGATGGAATATATGTTATCCTTGGCTGACACATTCTATACATCGTGAAAGTATATCGTGTTTATCATTAAGAACTATTGCATAATGCATGATAGTTCTTAATGATGAACTATCCATATAGTTGGGTAGCTAGGGTGTAAAAAATAATTATTACAATTTTTAATTTTCGAATTTTTTTTTTCTTTTTATTGCCGCTCAGCGGGAAGTTCCGGCTCCTCACGCGGCTCCTCGCGTTCTCTATTCCTTTCTGCGGTCCGACGAGATAGTCGCAGTCTATCCCCGCGGCGGCGAAGCCAGTCTGCGATGCGATCCTCGATGGCCTTTTTTTTGGTTCCGCCAAACTGTTTTTGAAGAATGTCTGGAAAATGAATTGAACATTCTATGTTAGGCAGATTTGATCATTGCGTGTGTATTTTTCAAGATCACTATCACTAATTTACTCTGTCGAAAAAAAATACTAATAAACGTACCGATAATCAAAAATGGGAATTTGAAGCCAGATATTTTTGGAATATTAGCGCCACCCAATATCCACACAACGTTCTGGCTCAGCTCATCGGCGATGACAGCTTCCATTGAAAACCTTACGGCCTTTTGAAGCGTTTTGCCTCCGATATTTTCAATTTTTCTTACCTAGCAAGCCGGATATTGAAATATTAATTTTTCAAATATCTTAAAATTCTCAGATGATCCCTGGCGGATTTGCCAACCACGATTTCGTGGAAGGTATGTTTTGGACAAATAACATACCTACCACGAAATCGTGGTTGGCAAAACCGCCAGGGATTCAGTGGGTGTTTAGAAAAATTGTATACTTACAAATTGATCTCTCATTTCCGGGTGATCCCTCAAGTCCTTGTCGAATTTTTTTAGCGTCTCAACCGTTGTGAATGGCATCGGGGGCAACAGCGAGAAATCCGGGCCTCTATGTTCAATGTTGTTGTTCGCGCTTGATGCCCGGACGATTTCGAGAAGCTCATTCATTTTTCGGAGCATTTTTATCTCGAATAACTCCCTTTCTTCCCTGCAGTCAGCTAATAAAGAAAATAAAGAGTGAATTACAACACTAAACGTTAAGGAAACCTATAATTAATGATCGGGGTAAAAAAGTCTCTTATCAGCTTATGGCAACATAACGCAGAAGTATGGCGATTACCGCCATCCTCTGTTGCTTCCGCTTCGGGCAGTGGAGTGTTGTCACCTTCGCTATCTTCAGCGATGTACTCTATTGAAAATAATGAAAAATCTTGCAATAAAATGTTTTGGTTTGCAAACGAAGATTATGGCAATTGAAGGATGTGTAGCACGGAGAAGTCGCAATAAAAATAGTTCGAATACGGAATTCTAGTACTGGGCAATGCTATAAAAATGTAACTAAATTATTCGTATAGAAAGTACCGAGCACATTAAATTTAAATAACAATAATATCGAAAAGTTATGAAGAATTGTTTAAAAAATCAGTATTTTTTTCACTTTTTATAACCATGTAAAAAAAACTGTTCGTGCAACACATCGGAAATTTCTCATAAATAATGAAGGAACCAAAGGAATTTGTACATTAAAATTTAACAATAATTTAAATCTTTTACAAATTTTCCAAAAGTAAAAAAAATGTTGAAACAGAACAATTCTGGAAAAATTCATGTACATTCAGTATCGTTCATATAATTATTTTTTTTCTTCAGAGTTTTATAGCATTGCTAAATATTTCAAATTTATATTTTAAAGTCCAAATGAATATTGAAGCAATACAATCATGCTAATTTCACCATTATTATCAAGATCTGGCGGAGGATTGTCGGCTGGCGTGGACGTAAAAGCGGCGGCGTCGTCAGGTGGTTGGAGTCGAATTATTCCACTGTTCAGAAGAGCCAGTAGCTCTTCTGAATTCACTGAACTCTCTGAAATATAAAACGATTCTTGTTAATCATGTAGAAGATGTAAATCATAAAGATCCGTACTTTTTTACTTTGATATCGTTATTTCTCTATTGAATCCATAATGTTCGTACCTAAAAAATTATTTGGCGGCAAGCACATCCTTTTTGGGTTATCTACAAAATGAAGCCAAATATTGATTATTATTTTGAAGAAGGAGTCAATGGAAAATACTGAAATTCAGCAGGCAAAACAATCTTGTTTAACATAAATGAAATTTTTAATGTGTAGTTTTCTCCATGCGATAGTTATGAATAATAAGTATTCTATTACTATTCATCTCTAATAATAATAGTTATTCGAATAATAACTATTCATCTCGAAAAATAAAAAATCAATTGAGAAATGGATCATTCAAGATTTCGCGCATCATTCAGAAGAATAATTTTCTGCTAAAAGGCAGAGGAAACGAGATAATATAACTTACATATGCTGCTACCTTCGCGCGATTCTCCACACGCATCTTGTCGAATTCGTGTCGAATGCTTCGAGTGGACGCGTTTTTGTTGAGCTGCCATGTTCTAAACAGTGCATATTATACAAGAAAACAGCACAATCATCAGTTTCAACAAACTAATCTTTGGGAAAGACAATAATATAACGAAAGGAAAAAATGTAAATAATTAAATGAAGAAGAAACATTGACGATGTGAAATTCTATAGTGTTCCTTTAAAATGTAGAATGCTATAAAAGATACGAAAAGACTATTAATTGAAATCAAAATAAAAAGCATTCACATCCACAAAAGTGTGTCAATCAACTTTGTCAATGTTTAGTGAAATATGAAGTTATGACGACAAATATTGGTTCCCTGAAAATCGGAAAAAAGTCGGGAACAATTACAGCGTTTCATGCGATGTAAGCATCTATTAATTAATCTAAGAAATCTGTATAATATCTAAGAAATTAATTTTATGCATTATATGTATAGTCTATTACGTAGCGCAAAGCATTGCAGACTGTGATGACGTGATTAGAAGCATAGATATAAAAAAGCTGCGGGATATACAACCTCGTTTCATGGATCTCTGTGTATGAGAGGAAAAATATACGCAGATGTATATTTCGTTGGCACAATAAAACCCTTCTTGATTATTTGCTCAACATCCCATGTTCCGGATTCAGAAAGTTCGCTGGCTTCAAAAATTCCGAGGTTTCGAGAATCACAAGGATAATTACGAATAGGGTGAGTATTAATAAATCTACGTCCAACTATGACAGGGATGTTTTCGCGATAACATATGTGTTGTATGACAACAACAACGTTATTTGATAAATAACAACAATTGTTAGGACTTTTGTTTGTTAACAGAAAATCCGGAAATTGAACTTCATGATGTGAATTGATACATCCTTCTGGAAGCTGCTCATTGATCATGCTTTTTTTTTCAATTTAAAACCCTCACAAGTTGCGTTGGCTGAAGATGAGAGATGAATTGAGCGTTCCGATACTCGCTTCATAATTTGTGCTAAAGGCCGTGCCCCACCTTTTATCATTGATTTGATTTGGAACAAATAATTTTCAAATGGAAAACAGCTGAAAGCATCAAGTGGCCCGTGATTTAGAACGTCTTTTGCAATGTGAGTTCAATTGTGCATGTTGTAAGTCATAGTGTCACTGCCGTATAAGAGCTGCATGTTTTCTACGAAGTAAAGCATGAGATCTTGTGCATACTCATTGTTACGCAGACACTCTTTCGAATCACATAGAATTCTAACAGCACAGTTTAAAGCGTTGAAGTGAATTATCTGAGGTTCTGCTAAAAAATCTTGAACTACTATGGGGCCCAAATATAATAAAAATAATCGAAATTCTGTCGCTTTCCATAAAGAGACGTCTCCAATCGATCGAGGGCCTCGAGAAAATTCCACTGGAATAAACTTTGTGAAACCTTGATAATAGTCATTCAATGCAGCAAGTCGAGCTAATGTTTGTTTGGATTTCCCCATAGCACCAATCCACATCGAGAGGAGTTTTTTCATCACTCCTAAACACAACAAATGCATATAGTCAAGAGGAAATTGCTTAATCATATCCGCACCAAGAATTTCAAAAGGAGAAACAACATCCTGAAAAGCGAGGGGTAAGTCTTCTCTGAACGTTTCGTTTGTCCTTAAAATCGGATCTTTTGCCAAAAATATCCGCCGTCCGTTAGTAGTTTCACCAACTTGAGTACATTTACCGCAGCGACTATTGTGAGCTGGAAAAGCACAGATGAAATTGCGAGCCGGAGTGTCAGCTAAAACTGCATTCAGTTGCACCGTATGAGAATGGTTATTATGAATGAATCCGTTAGTGTTCAACTCAACGTACTCCGTGAGAAACGGTTGTAGAAACTCACCAACGGACGAAGGTTTTGTATCACCGTGAAAAACTCCTATAACAAATGGGTCAGAATTTCCATTTTCGATAACTTTCCCTAATATGGGCCAAAACTGACTCTTCGAACTTTTCGACAGAGGTAATCCATCGATATTAATATTAATGTGAATGATTGTAGGTAATTCGATGTCATCAATACCTTGGAGCAGCGCGTCAGCTTTCTTGCATCGCAGTGTTTCGGTGAGAGCTTTGGTTAAACCGTAGTGTGCATACATACCTCCAGCGATAGGCTGAATATTAATTCTGACAGGTGTGCTACACAATGTTCTGGCATCGGACGGAATCTCAGGATGACCAAATTTCTGCAATCCTTTTAAAAGTTTATTCGCCGTGGATTGAGGTATTTTATTTTCGATAACCCAGCTAGCTAAAAAATTTCGAAAATCTGTAGCATTATCAGCCTCCTGCATTCCATCGTCAACTCCCATCTCTGTATGTGTAGGGACCGCTGCAAGAAAGTCTTCATCTCCTAGTTCCGTAACATCCTGTTCAGCGGCGAAGAACTCATCCAAAACATCATTAATTTCATCAGCTACGTTACCAGCAGTAGAAGCGGAAACAATAATAGGCGGACTACGTGCACCATTATTTGGTACATTTTCCAGCACATTTTCCAATAAATTCAAATCATGCTCGACAAGTACGCGTATCCGCCGACTTTGTTGCCTTCGCGAAAGTTCAATAAACGGCTTCAGCGGACGCGACATGGTTTAATCTAAATCTCTACGGCGTTTGCAAGAATGCATTTATAAAATGAATAAACAGTTATAATTATGTACTTACGTATTCTCCCGAATGATTGTGACAAATATAAAAATAAAGCCGAAAATAAAGGTTTATTTTAACCGTAACCTAAAAAAATGAAGTATTTTATTATTGTACAGATTTTCGTCAAATAAAAAAATTTATAATTGAAATATAAAGCGTGTACAAATCTGTATGTATATACTTACGTATTTTGTAAATTTGATTTATGATCGACAGAGTAAAATTTTATTTATTTTATTATACCACCAGACAATTTTACGACGTTTACGTTTTAAGTTTAACGTTTGTAAATACTATAATGGAGAAAAGGGTATCTGAAATATGTCATCAATTAGACAACATTTGGATAACATCTTTTATACTCTCCCGCCAAAATTTGAGTCAACTTTTAGACAACATATTGGCAGCACCAGAGAGATATCCATGAAAACGATCTCTAACGGGCGACATCTTTTGGATAAGAATAAGAGACAAAAACACCGAGGTTAAAAGATATCTTTTAGTTAACTTTTTTTACAGATCCCTAGGATGCCAGTAAATTGATAACTTTTCGATGCCTTAAAACCGCCATCTTTCGGACAACATAGCGTCCGCACTATTCGGCAACAATTTTTCTCTCCTTTTTGTTATCTACAAAAAGTAACTTTTCGGATAACAATAAAGAGATATCAATTAAATGATACCCAATAGTTATCTTACAGCAATGTCTAAATGATATCCGTGAAACGTCATCTAATAGATAGCGAAGAGACATTACTGCTACCTGGGTAGCCATCAGATGAAAAGTGGAATAAATTACTGAGCGAAAGGTGATCAAAGACGAAATAGAATGAAAAAGTTATCAAAAATAGAATGGTTGAAAAAAGTGAACAGGTAATATGCGTCAATAGAAAAAAATAAGTGAATTGTTACAAAAAGCGAAACCTTTTTGTATTTCATCATTTGATTGAAATGATGTTTATCGTGATGAGAAAAAAAGAAAAATTCCCCTCCATCAATAATATTGGCAACAGCTTGGAAAAAATTCTTCTATCGATATAATAATAAGAAACTTTTCGGCAAACTTTGTTCAAAACTTGTGTCCATAAAACTTTTATCAAAACTCTATCAACACAAGTTTCAAGAAAACTTTGTCGATAAAAATTTTTATCAAACTTCTATCGACACAAGCTTTCAAGAAAACTTTGTTGATAAGAATTTTTACCAAATTATCTTGTCAAATTTCTATCGACACAAGTTTTCAAGAAAACTTTGTTGATAAGAATTTTTATAAAAATATCTTGTTTATGGAGAGTTTTTTCAACTTGTATCGGCTGAATTTTAACGAAAAATATTGTCCATCTATTTTTCCTCAAAACTTCTGTTGATAACACTTTTTTCAAAAAATCTTGTCAATCTTGTCTTGTTCCAAACTTTTGCCAATAGATCTTTTGTGGGAAAATCTTATCGGTAGATATTTTTTAAATAAATTTCTACGAATAAGCAGTTGTTAACAAGGGAGAATTCGTCTTTTTTCGCTACAATATGAAATATTATTCGTATCAAATGGTGAAATCTGAACAGGTTTCACTTTTTGCAATAATTCACTAATTTTCTTGCCGCCTTTTGCATTATATGTCCACTATTTTCGATCATTTCATTTTTGACATTTTCATTCTATCTCTTCTTGTTACACGTTTTGCTATAGTCAAAAAAATTACGATACCACCAAATTTCTGCCATTTTTACTCACTTTTTCTTTTCGTCGTTCCTCGATGATCGTTTCGAATTGATTGAGAGGAGACACGAAGTCTGTCTACTCGAACCTTTCGGTTCCACGCGACCGTTTGTTTACATTTTCGACACTTTACTACACGCTGTATTGTCCACGTTTGTTTTTTACACGACTATCGTTGAGGGATATACATAGATTTTACATATACTCCAAGACAGCAATTGAAAAAAAACATCTGTGTGCTTGACGTATGTTGATAGATAGTTATGATATCAATGTTATTTGTTTTCGTTAATTATTGTAATATTGGTAGATTATCAGTAACTTATTTCGTAAAACGACGTTTTTTAACCACGATGCATGGTAATTGAAAAAGATTCGTTTTCTACAGTACAAATAATTGAATGAAATGAGTGTCCCTTTTTTCATGTTACAAATAGAGGCTGTACGAACTCATGAACGTCAAAGAAACTTCTTTTCGTGTGTATTCTTTTCTACCAGACTATCTACTATGAAAATGTTAGTAAAAATATACATAAAGTACCTTGTCAACTATTTTCGAGGGTGCTCTTTCGAATGGCGCAACTCAAATTTCGATGACATTTTTTTTTATATCATATTTTTGCAAATTAAGTTGAAAAGACACGAATCTTTGAGTGACATTTTTTTTTCATTTTGAATTTCGGAAGTCCTATCGGATTATTTTCGGACCATAAACCACTCTAAAGGTGTCCTTGATAGTTGTACTTCCAAAATATGCAACAAAAAAAAATGTTCTCTGACGTTATACCCGAAAAATAACAACAAATAGAATAACAAATTTCCTCTGTTTTGGAGTTCTCGAATATTGTGATCGGAACGAGTCTTTTACGGTCACATGTAAATTGGCCCTCGTTTTTGGGGTTTTTCGGGTCGCTGACCAAGAATTTGATATTATTTTTGCAACACTAATTTGTTTAAAGAAATTACTTGACCAGTTAATGTCACTATGTGTGATGCATATGGTTTCCGATGTTTTTTGGGTCGCTCGTCACGAATTTGACATTGTTTTTGCTGAATTAATTTGTTTAAACAAATTATTCAAACAATCATTGTCACTATGTATGCTGTATATGGTGTCCAAAGTTTTTTGGGCCGCTCGTCACGAATTTAGCATTATTTTTGCAAAATTAATTTGTTTCAACAAATTGTGACAAAATTTCATAATCTTCCAAGAGTGCAATCTACGAAAAACAATAGTGCAAAAAATGTGTGTCCAATTTTTATTTCGGAGATTATGCTCCGAAACTGTAACTGCAATGCAACTTACAGCATCATCTCCGAAATAAAAATTATTATGTGTATTATGTGTATTTCGAAAACTGCAATAAATTAAAACGTCTTAATTTATCAGTGATAAATGTTTTCGAGTAATATACCAAAATTACTATTTCGCGTAATATTTGGAAATGTAATGAAAAGTTCATTTTTCACGAGTTTGTGAATATTTTTTTCTTCCTGTATTTACACGGCTTTCGATCAAAGAACAGTAGATTTCAGGCTTGAAGAGTGAATAACAAAGATACAGTGATTGATGTGAAGGTAAGTTGTACAAAAATGTTTTAAAGAAATGAAAGCACAAATAACTTGCTTGTAATTATTGTAATTATGTAATTTGCATTGTTCATAATGTACGTAACTTAATACGCATTGTAATTATACTTTTAAACAAATTATTGATATTGTTGACACTGAAAAATCGTATTAGCATTGTAATACCATTTTTCCAATCAATGATCAACGAATGAGCCTGTTACGTCGCAGGTCGAGGGACGAGCGGGATAACGGGTGAAACGCACGGATCAACACCCTTTGTTTGGCCAAGTGGGAGCTCAGCCGGGACAAGGATGCAAGGCCAAAATTAGCGCGCAAAATAATTAAGACAGTGAGTAAAACCCTTTTGAGGTAAAAAGAAATTAACGTTATTTATTTGGTAGCGAACGAACGTTGAGACGTAGCGGGTCTTTACACGCTTGAATATATTTATTTAAGGTTACATATTTTGCCTTCAAATTGACAATTTTTATTTGAATTTAATATATTTTGAATTTAATATAATTTTTGAATTTAATATATCTTATTTTAAATTTGATATATTTTATGTTAAATTTAATATATTTTATGTTATTTTAATATTATTTTTCATTCATTTTCAGGGTCTGAAGAGAGGACCTCTACGGTTTCGGCGTCAGAATCGGACGTGTTCATAGGAGAAGGTATGTATAACGTCGGAAGCGGGACAAGTTTTATTTATTTGATTAAAAATTATTAATTCAACATTCAAAAGGGGGGCCAGTGCAGTGTTACATGCACCAGCACGCTCCTTACTGCGAATGGTTGAATTTTGTATGGTATAGAAAATAAATAAATTTGGACAAGTTTTATTTATTTGATTAAAAATTATTAATTCAACATTCAAAAGGGGGGCCAGTACAGTGTTACATGCACCAGCACGCTCCTTACTGCGAATGGTTGAATTTTGTATGGTATAGAAAATAAATAAATTTGGACAAGTTTTTATTTATTTGATTTAAAAATTGACTGATGAATCATTCAAAAGGGGGACCAGTGCAGAGTTACGTGCACCAGTACTCTCCTTGTCAAGAATGATTAATTTATTTATATTTTTAATTTCCGCTAAATATTTTGATTGGATAAAATATTTATGGGGATAAATTCACCATTCAAAAAAGGGAGACCAGTGCAAAGTTACATGCACCAGCACTCTCCTTGCCGAGAATGGATGAATTATTGCAAATATCACAAATAATAATTAATTTAGGAATGATTCGATTCACGGGGTCTTAACACAGGGCCCAGTGCAAAGTTACGTGCACCAGACTTCCTGCCAGTGCCAAAACAATTTATTGTACACCGAAAACCCACGATAAAGCGAATACATCCGTTTTTTGGAATTAGGTTTGTTCCGTTGTAAGCGAGGCCCAGTGCAATGTTACGTGCACCGATACACTCGCCAATGTATAAGGCAGAGTTTCCCTATACAACAACGGATCGCACCCAATTTACCAATTTATTCAAATAATTTACTTTACTTTCGAATGCAATTTATTTTATTTTCAGATGCCATTTATTTTATTTTCAAATGTAATTTATTTTATTTTATTTTATTTTATTTTCAGAATCAATTCCCTTTTATTCAGGCTTCTAAATGACTTTTAATTTTTAGGTGGACTGTCCCGATGTCGATGCCCGGGGAAGGATTAAGGATAAGTATGATGTTAATTGATTTTTCCTCTTAAAGGATTTTAATACACCATTCCCTTTTTATTTTCAGGTAATGATTGCAGCACGCGATGATCCAGGAATATTTCCGGATCAAATACGAATTTTACCGGTATTATTATTTTAAGTTCAATAATAAAATTTGAGCATGTGAGAGGAAGACTCGAAAGAAAGACCTGTATCCTGCGTTTGTAATACAGTTAACAGGTCCTTCAGCAAGGAGGATGACCGCTGTCGTGCACGTAGATGCACCAAGAGCAGCCTCGCTCCAATGGGAGGAGAGTTAAACGGTCCTCTGTCGGAGGGAACACCGCTGTCGTGCACGTAGATGCACCAAGAGCAGGCTCACCTGGTCTTTAGAGGATCGCTAACACAGTTTCACAATTTCAAACCTTATTATTGTAACACAAAAAAACACAATATTTAAAATATAATAAAATGGTGGAATATGCGAATATGCGAGGGGATGATTCGAAAGAAAGTCCTGTATCCCGCGTTTGCAGTACGGTTAACAAGACCTTCCGCACAGAGGATGACCGCTGTCGTGCACGTAGATGCACCAAGAGCCGCCTCGCTCTGATGGGAGGAAAGTTATACGCCCTTCCGTCGGAGGGAACACCGCTGTCGTGCACGTAGATGCACCAAGAGCAGGCTCGCCTAGTCTTTGGAAGGTCGCACACTTGGTTTCGCAAATTCACAACTCCACTGTATTTTATTATTTGATTGAACGGGGTAATTAACACATTTGCCCCACAAAACTCTATATATTTCACGTTTCACAATTCGAAATGTATTTAAAGGAAATAAAGTGACACTTGGGAAGTACTTGTAGGATAAAGTAGAAGGATGTACCTTGTATTCTTCGCAGTTTTCGAAGTTTTGAATTATGGATATTGTAGAATTTTTTATTATATTTTAATAAAGGCTTTTATTCGCCGTACTATATAAGAAGTCTGGGACTTGGCCCGTTTTGTAAGATAGTCGGTTTTACAGATCGCGCTGTTGGAGAGACCGGACAAGAACTGAAGACTCGATGCCTCTGTCCCCGATTATATGGTTGAAACTTCGCGAGTGGGGACTGATGCTCGCGTCGGATTATGCTGACTGGTAGGGATGATCGGAGGCGCGTGGCTACGTGAGGATGGCCAGCGGCTCGCGTTTCAATCTCGGTCCACTGTCAGGATGTTTAGTCTGGACTTCAGGATGTATATTCTGGAGATATCTAACGCTTAGTTTTTGGTGACCGTCCGTTATCAAGCGTTACTAGCTGTCCTTTTCTTTCTTATGGGACAGATAGGAATAATCGGCGCGTGTGTCTGCACCTCTCTGTTCTTCTTACAGAGTTATATGCTAAGAGAAAAATTCTTTAAGTCCTCTCTGGGGTCTTAAGAATTAAAAGAATAAAAAGAATAAAATCATTTGTACATACGCCTTTCGGCTTGTAGCCTGTTGCATGGCTTTACAATGTCTTATGGTACTATAAGAGAGTATATATAGATATAAAATGATATTTAGGGTGGTTATATATGTATTGTATAGCATCACAGTGCCTTTAGGGTGGTTATGATGTAATATTTGGCATCGCAGTGCCTTTAGGGTGATTATTATTATTTTTATATGGCTCGTAATGCCATTAGGGCGATTATTATGTAATAATATGATGCCTAGATGCTAAAAAAAATGTTTTTACAGGTCGGAGATTATTTTAGAGAGGCCCCTGGTGTCCCGGAAGGCCTTTACAACGTTAAAATCAAAAATTGTTATTTATCTCGGTTATCGTTAACAATATCGGGAATGTTGCAAACCATAACGTCTCAACTTTTTAAGCCCTTTCGTTAGACAGGTCACACTATGGGGCTATCCCAATTATTAACGAAGTGTAATCAAACAAAGTAAAATTTTGAAGAAATCTGGAAAGCTGATATCTCGCTTGTTTGCAGAGCTACAGAAAAAAGTTAGGAACCTTTTCGACTTGGTTTTTGATGCTAGATTTTTTGATATTTTTTGCAAACCTGTAGCATTGTTATTAACAATGTTATGTTGTAAGTTTACGGGAAATTATGCTTTTTACCGATATTTTTTGATAGTAATAATACACGCTTGAGAAATCAAGCGATTTTGAATACTTAGGGGGTCCCTCAGACCTTAGGGTGGTTAGAAATAATTATTTAAAAAAAATAAAAATAAGTAAAAAAAAATTTTTAGAGCTCGTGCTGAGCTATTAGTATGTATATGTTGTTAGTATAGGTGGAGTGCTCAGGACGTAACACCTCCCCGCGGAAGACAAACGCTATGCCTAGCTTCGCGTTTGTTCAAGTCGAGCCGCTAAATCAGGGTCGAGTGCTGGAAAACGTCTTGGTGCTGGTTGTGGGATTAATTCCCTTGGGTTGCTCTCCATGTTGAATGTCCTTTCTATGACGTTGTCACTGTTATCCTTATTCTTCCTGTGTGCTCGAGTAATAAGGAGGTTGGTGATTGATGACCATATGGCGCCAATCAGCGCAAAACTCCATCCATAAAGGGAGTGGAGTGTGTAGCCGTGAATGCAGGTGTCCACGATTGATTTCAGTATGGAGTAAATTGTGAGAATAGCGAAAAGGCCGGCACTGATCATTCCGAATTTTTCAAATCCATTCCACAGGCGTTTCATGGTGCTTTCCGCTAGATGGTCCAATGTTTCTGCATCGAAAAGATTTTTAAGGGATACGCTTCCAAGTGGTATGGCGTATCCTGCAGAGCCCCTTGCGAGGTTATTCAAAAGTGCTGGTTTCTCGGCTGGGAACATGATTCGGTCCCGGAGATTTTCAATTTCACTTGTTGTATATATACCGCTGGTGGCTAAATTTCCAATTGGGTTGTACTTCCAAGTTGGCTGGCCCATGGGTGTCAGTAATTGAGGGCTTGGCACTGGCATGGGGTTTGGCTCAAACCTGTACCAGGTTCCTTCAATTAAATATTGTGAAGGAAGCAGTAGGTTGCATTCGATTTGCGTTCCGCTTTTAATAAGTGTCCGTGTGTTAGGAGTCAGAAAAAACGATGTATTTTTGTACGAAACTGGTAATTCGCTGTAGCATTCCGTGACGCGTCGTAGTGCACACTCCACAGGAATACATTTGATAACATGTGCCACTTCACCGGCGATTACTGCCATGTAACCTGGAGTTTTCATTACCGCTCTGGCGAATTGTTCTGGTAATATTGTTGCTGTGGTTAAAGCGTTTTGCAGGACTTGCCTTTCCAGATCGCACCTTTGTTTCAGGACGTCCAGATAAAGGTTGTTCATTTGCGTCCGTAGATGTTTTTCCACATAGATGAATTTTGAGTTCATGTAAGAAAATATATCGAGGTTATTGACGGATACCCTTCGTTTTGCCGCGAAAGATTGTCCTTGTTGAGTCTCGAGAATGAATATTTTCGGGTGTTCTGTTTTAATTAGCGTGTAGCCACAGATATGTGATTCGGCCCTTGTTGCCAAGGCAAATGTTGTTTCTTGTGTTGTTAATGTGTAAACATTGGGGTTTGTTGAACTGCTACTTTTGTCGATTAATTTAGTAGCTATCCCTTCGTAGAGGATGTCATAACGATCAAACATACACGAGTCCGTTGGCTCGGTTTTCCAATGGGCAGTGTTGCCTTCGATGTCGGTGCATGAACCTTCCGCAAGCGTACAATGCGTACCTGAGCGGAGTATAATTTGTCCCGCCTTGAGGTTTATATCTCCCATGTAATTGGATATAGTTATTTTGACTGTGGCTTGGACGATCACGTTGTCCCAATTCCCAAAAGGGTCCGAATATTGTGTACCAACGCAGCGTCCTTCGTTAGTTATAGAACCTGCGAGAGTAGTTCCTCGCGTCGAGGTGGAATTTTGTTTTATGCCGATTATTTGTGATGATGCGCTCAACGGTAGAATCCCAGTCTCCTGAAGTCTGGTGCAAGCTCGGATGTCCAGCTCAACGAGGTAGGCTTGCCTTCCATTGTGCACAATCGAATTATGGGAATGCATTCCGCAATAGTAAATGGTCCGATCTACTTCGACCTTGCATTGGGTAATTTCCGTCGTGGTGTAGTCCGCTATTTGCAGTAATTGTATGCGGGTGCTGACGGGTGTAGGTTCCTCGGTAGGTAGTTGACATGTTCCAATTTGGTTCAAAGCGAATGTTGTAACATTGAAAGATTGCCCTCCGCAATCGTAACCCAATAAGGCAAGCGTTTGCCCGATGAAGAGGAAAGAGGCCCACAGTGGTCCCATGTTTTTCTGCAAATGATAAAATAAAATAATTTTAAAGTTTTGTTCCACGTAATTTATTCGCGTGGACTAATTTTGGTTTCCCTTTGTAATTTATTTTTACATTTCCCTTGGAAAGAATTTCGATTATTTCACATGGATCGGAATATTGATCCCCTAATTTTCCCTTTGAGGGCTCAAGAAGTAATAAGACACGGTCCCCGACCTTGAAGGTCTGCGGGTTAATTCGTTTGTCGTAATATTCCTTCGATTTGTTTTTTGATTGAATGAGTTTGAGTGCGGCTAATTCCTGAATGTCGCGAATTTTATTATACAAATTAGTGAGATATAATGTGTATGTTATATCTAAATTTTCCTCGTTGAAGGTGTGAGCAGTGGGTTGCCTTGCAGGGGTTCCAAAAACCAGCTCGTGTGGTGTGTAACCCGTACCCTCATGCTGACTAGTATTATAAGAGAATATTGCTAGTTCCAAATATTCATCCCAGTTGTTGTTAGTGTCGGTGTATTGTTTAAGGTATTCCATTAATACGTGGTGAGAGCGTTCAACAGAGCCGTTCGATTGTGGATAATACGCAGTGGTAATGTGAGTTTTGATACGAAATTTTCGCGCAATTTCCTTGTTTAGGCTACTGTTGAAATTAGTCCCTTGATCTGTTAATAATGCCCTGGGGGCGCCGAAACGTGTGATAAAATGTTTGATGAACGCGTTGCAAACGTCCATAGCTGAAGTTCGATTTAGAGGTACGGCAACCGAATATTTTGTAAGTAGGTCCTGAATTGTCAAAATGTAGGAATTTCCCTTTGGTGTGGTGGGAAGAGGACCCATGATGTCCATGGCGATTTTGTCGAATGCCTCTCTGGGCGTGTCGGTAATTAGCATTGGCTGTTTGGTTTTTACTCTAACGAGTTTTTTGATTTGGCAATTTCGGCACGTTTGTATATATTGTTGTATTTCAGATTTCATGTTTTCCCAGAAGTAATTTTCGCGAATTCGTTTGTACGTTTTTGTTACACCTTTGTGTCCACCTACGAGTGATGCGTGTTTCTCGTGTATAATTTCTGGTCGCTCTTCGGCCGTTGGTATTCTAATTAAGTGTTTACAGATGGTTAATGACATATCTTCGTCCTGAAGTGTCCTGGTTAAGAATGGTAAAAAATCGGTCCAAGGTACGTTACACAGTTTTTCGGTTTTGGCTACCGATAATTTTGACAGTTGGAGTTCTCTGACGGCGTCACGTATTGATTCCATTCCGTCCTGGATCTCGCTAATGTCCAAATTTTCGTTTTTCCGGTAAACAATTGGTAAGGATATTATAATCCTACCCCTTATTTTAGTAACCTTTACCCGATTGAAGGTGACGTCCGAGAAATTCGGCAATTTTCCTTGTTCGGCAAGGTCGACGGCTCCGTTATCCAAAGGTTCTCCCCGTTGAGAAATGAAGATTAGGCCAGGGTCCTTGCTCATCGTCAAGCGATCCCTAGTTATTTTTATTTGTAATTTTGCGCCCGTCCTAATGGCTTCGCATTCAGGATTTTGGCTATCAAATATTTGATCGTTTTCCTGATCGGTATTTTCTGTTTCATCCTCGTCGGATGCGTCGGAATCTGACTGATCTCCGAGTAACAAATTTTGGTTATCCCCTTCCGGGATTTGTTCCACAATGGTGCCTTCGTCGGTCTGCTCATTGTCAGCTTCTGAAGATGTACCTGGGTAAGAAATTGGGCGTGGATTCGTTTCCGTATAGTCATCGGTTTCCTCCAACACCGAAATTTGTTCACGTCGATCGTCAATCTCGAAGGTTTCAGCCCAATCCGTGCCACGCTCATTGTCGGGACTAGAGTCGGCTGATAACTCGGGTGGTTCCAAGATCCTTGATCGTTTTTTGGGAGGACTAAACATCCTTTCGTCCTCAGATGATGTTGCGTCGCTGGGCTTGTGTTTAAATGCGAGGATTGTTTTTACTTTTTCGGGTGGGTTTCGCGATAACGCGTCCGCATTCCCGTTTATCCGTCCTGGTTTATAAATTATTTTATATTGGTAATTTGCTAGACTCAATCTCCAGTGTACCAATCTACTTGCAGGGTCCTTGACCGAGTTTAACCAAACGAGGGGTCGGTGATCGGTTACCAGTGTGAATTCCCGTCCGTAAATGTACGGTCGGAAGTAATTTACTGCGTAAACGATGGCTAAAAGTTCCTTTTCTATTGTCGAGTAGTTGACTTCGTGTTTGTTTAATGTACGTGATGTGTAGGCGACTGGACGATCTTTCCCTATTTCGCCTTGACTTAATACACCACCAATCGCCAAGCTGGAAGCGTCTGTGGTGATGATAAATGGTTTAGTAAAGTCTGGGTATTGTAGGATGGGTTCACGGCACAGGCATTCCTTCAAAGTTTGGAAGGCCTTCTCCTGTAAATCCGTCCACTTGAATGGTACTTCCTTTTTCAGGAGGTTTGTTATCGGTTTGGCGATGCCAGAAAAATTTTCAATAAACCGTCGATAATATCCGGCTAGTCCGAGGAACTGTTTTATTTTTTTCTGTGTTGTTGGCCGTGGATATTCACGTATGGACTCCAATTTTTTCGGGTCCGGTTTTACTCCATTTTCACTGACGACATGCCCCAAGTAATTCACCTCATGGCGAAGAAATTCACATTTATCCGGCTGTAATTTGAGGTTTGCCATGCGCAAACGTGATGCCAATTTGTTGAATTTTTGTTCGTGTTCCGCGAGGGATTTGGCGTAGATTACGATGTCGTCGAGATAGACGAATAGCTCGATTCCCTGCAACCCTGTAAGAACACGATCCATTAGTCTCTGGAAAGTTGCCGGGGCGTTTTTAAGTCCAAACGGCATTCGATTGAACTGGTAGTGTCCAAAAGGAGTAGAGAAAGCGGTTTTGTATTTGTCAACATTATGTACAGGTATTTGGTGAAAACCACTGGCTAAATCAAATACTGAAAAATACTTGGCATTACCGAGTTGATCCAAGATTTCGTTTATTTGCGGCAACGGAGAAGCATCTCCGATTGTTTTTTCGTTTAAATTTCTGTAATCTATTACCATTCTCCAGCGAGGGTTACCCTGAGAGTCCGCCTTTTTTGGGACGATCCACAATGGTGAACTATATGGTGAGACCGATGGTTCGATCACAGCGCCATCTATTAGCTCGGATACCTGTTTTGTGATCTCGTCCTTATGCAAAGGGGGAAACCGGTATTGACGGGTGAACACTGGTTGTTCGTCTGTTGTGGTAATTCGATGGGTGATGGCGTTGGTAAATCCCAATTTATCTCCTGGGATGTGGAATAAGTCCTTGTTTTCGCTGATAATTTTATTCACACTTCGACGTTCTTCGTCGTTCAAGTGTTCCAGACGAAGTAATTCGAAAATGTTTTCCACCTGTGTGGTGAGCACTGTTTTTTCCGCAATGTTTTCCATTTGTTCCAGAATTTCAAAACCGTCGTCTTCCGGTTCTTTTGAAAGGGTATTAAATTCGAATAATTTTACGGTTGGTATTTTTATTTTGCAGTTTTCGTCCAATGTATTGTATACTATTACACGAGCGATGCCGTCCTCAACTCGCACTAGGCATTCACCAAGGTAAATTTTAGGGTCGCTGCATTTTATACGCGGTAAGTAACCTTCGTCCAATATCCAATTGTTTTCAACTCGCACGAACATCACTGTTTTTGAACGTTTCGGGAGAAAAACACACGATTTGTCAGCGAACGGTATGCCGACGTTGCCCCAACGAAATTCCTCTTTTTCCCAATCTAGCACGGCTTTGTTGCCCGAACAAAAGGCTGAGCCTATTAGTGCTGACTGATTGATAGGGAAAGCGTTGTCAACGACGAGAAATTCCGTGAGCGTACCTTTTAATTTAATAACGGTTGTTCCCATGGTGAGAACCGGTACTTCAGATATGCCCTTGAGGCGGAATATCCTTGAAGTGTCAATACTGGCGGACAAGTTTAAGGCGTCCGCTTTCACGAGATTTGCCTCGGAACCTGAGTCAATCAAAAATTCACAGATACCTGAAGTTTCAGGTGTGCTAATTTTAATTGTTGGCGCGTTTGTGTAAGCGGTTAACCGGATGTTGATGGTTCGCACTCGATGAATTTGACGGAGTTCTTGTTTGCCTCGGTCTGCCCTTGCGCCGTCATCGGGGCACGAGGTACTCCGTTTTTTGAACGTTTTTCGTCGTTCTGTTTTTTGTAACACATTGTTTCGGTATGACCTATTTTATTGCAATAGGTGCAGGTGGAATTACTGGCACCAGCTCGAGGTGCGTCACAGATTTTTAATGTTGTGGTCACATCTGTTGTTTTGATCTGTGGCCTTTTTTCAGGAAAATGTTTCCAACACTGATCGGAAGGATGCGATTTGTTACAATGTACACACTGTATTTTATTATTTGCACTTGGTGAGTTTGACGAAACGACTTTGTTTACGTTGCTGTTGCGGGTATCTGGCACCCTGAACTGTATTTTATCACGTTCCAGTTCCTTTTCTACCTTAATGGCTTTTGCAAATGCCTCCTGGAGGCCATTATATCCTTCCACTTTTAAACGTAGGCGGAAGGTAGGTGGTAAACCCTCAACAAAACATTCCACGGCATCGTTTTCAAGGCTAGCACGTGCCCTGGATGTTAATTCACCGTAGGTTTCGGATTCCAATTCGGTAATGGCTGCATGCAGATCCTTGATGCGGCTAATGTAATCGATTATGTGTTCGGATTTGTTTTTGGTGATATTCCCTAATTCACCTCGGTATTGATTCAGGGATTTTGATTGACCGAACAATGTTTTTAATTTTTCAATAAAGTTGGAAAATGTGAGGTACGTATCGTCCTCAAGTGCCGTCATGGCATGACCTCTCAGTTTGTTGCGCAGGAGCTGAGTAATTGTAGCCTCATGGGAGGCAGGAAATAAATCACGCGCACGTTTGCACGCCCTAACGAATCTAAGCACCGGGATATTGTACCCGTCGAATAATGGCACTGTTTCAAGAGCGTCTTTGTATTTGATTGTCGGTATTTGAGCACGATCACTGATTTCGCGATTTTCCACGATGACCGATCGGTCCACCGAACCGCGATCACTGGGTGCAGTTTGACGAGATTGTAACACCTGAAGCTCGTGCCTCATGTTACCGAATTCTGCAAGTATTGTTTCAAAAGTACGTTGCATACTTGATGCGAGATTTTGGTCCTCCATTGGAACATTATTATCCCTTTCGGCACGCTGGTTATCCAGTTGTTGGGCTTGCTCCTCAAGCATTTGTTGTTTTTCAGCTAATGCCGCTTCCTGTGCAGCAATGCGTTGTTTTTGTCGATTGACTTGCTCCATAATTGCCATAGCTTCGGCTTCACTGAGTCCTTTTCGACTTTCCATTTTTGGTTTTTACGTTGTAATAAAAATTAAAAAAAAAAAAAAAAAAAAAAAAAATATATATGTTTTATTATGCACGATAATTTGGCAGTATCCCACCGCTGCCACCAGAAAAAATTTTTATTTATATTATTATCCGTTTTGCGTTACGTTATATCCTGTTACGTCGCAGGTCGAGGGACGAGCGGGATAACGGGTGAAACGCACGGATCAACACCCTTTGTTTGGCCAAGTGGGAGCTCAGCCGGGACAAGGATGCAAGGCCAAAATTAGCGCGCAAAATAATTAAGACAGTGAGTAAAACCCTTTTGAGTTAAAAAGAAATTAACGTTATTTATTTGGTAGCGAACGAACGTTGAGACGTAGCGGGTCTTTACACGCTTGAATATATTTATTTTATAAGGTTACATATTTTGCCTTCAAATTGACAATTTTTATTTGAATTTAATATATTTTGAATTTAATATAATTTTTGAATTTAATATATCTTATTTTAAATTTGATATATTTTATGTTAAATTTAATATATTTTATGTTATTTTAATATTATTTTTCATTCATTTTCAGGGTCTGAAGAGAGGACCTCTACGGTTTCGGCGTCAGAATCGGACGTGTTCATAGGAGAAGGTATGTATAACGTCGGAAGCGGGACAAGTTTTATTTATTTGATTAAAAATTATTAATTCAACATTCAAAAGGGGGGCCAGTGCAGTGTTACATGCACCAGCACGCTCCTTACTGCGAATGGTTGAATTTTGTATGGTATAGAAAATAAATAAATTTGGACAAGTTTTATTTATTTGATTAAAAATTATTAATTCAACATTCAAAAGGGGGGCCAGTACAGTGTTACATGCACCAGCACGCTCCTTACTGCGAATGGTTGAATTTTGTATGGTATAGAAAATAAATAAATTTGGACAAGTTTTTATTTATTTGATTTAAAAATT
Organism: Heteropelma amictum; assembly: GCA_959613375.1. Taxonomy (NCBI): domain Eukaryota; kingdom Metazoa; phylum Arthropoda; class Insecta; order Hymenoptera; family Ichneumonidae; genus Heteropelma; species Heteropelma amictum. Next base: position 7,070,250 of record OY390726.1, on the reverse strand, counting down.
GACTGATGAATCATTCAAAAGGGGGACCAGTGCAGAGTTACGTGCACCAGTACTCTCCTTGTCAAGAATGATTAATTTATTTATATTTTTAATTTCCGCTAAATATTTTGATTGGATAAAATATTTATGGGGATAAATTTACCATTCAAAAAGGGGGACCAGTGCAAAGTTACATGCACCAGTACTCTCCTTGTCCAGAATGGTTGAATTATTTGCAATAATGAAAATAAATAAATTTGCAAGTAATTCGTTTAATATTTATTTAACTGAAAAAAAAATAATATTTTTAAGTTATCAGAAATTAATTCACCATTCAAAAAAGGGAGACCAGTGCAAAGTTACATGCACCAGCACTCTCCTTGCCGAGAATGGATGAATTATTGCAAATATCACAAATAATAATTAATTTAGGAATGATTCGATTCACGGGGTCTTAACACAGGGCCCAGTGCAAAGTTACGTGCACCAGACTTCCTGCCAGTGCCAAAACAATTTATTGTACACCGAAAACCCACGATAAAGCGAATACATCCGTTTTTTGGAATTAGGTTTGTTCCGTTGTAAGCGAGGCCCAGTGCAATGTTACGTGCACCGATACACTCGCCAATGTATAAGGCAGAGTTTCCCTATACAACAACGGATCGCACCCAATTTACCAATTTATTCAAATAATTTACTTTACTTTCGAATGCAATTTATTTTATTTTCAGATGCCATTTATTTTATTTTCAAATGTAATTTATTTTATTTTATTTTATTTTATTTTCAGAATCAATTCCCTTTTATTCAGGCTTCTAAATGACTTTTAATTTTTAGGTGGACTGTCCCGATGTCGATGCCCGGGGAAGGATTAAGGATAAGTATGATGTTAATTGATTTTTCCTCTTAAAGGATTTTAATACACCATTCCCTTTTTATTTTCAGGTAATGATTGCAGCACGCGATGATCCAGGAATATTTCCGGATCAAATACGAATTTTACCGGTATTATTATTTTAAGTTCAATAATAAAATTTGAGCATGTGAGAGGAAGACTCGAAAGAAAGACCTGTATCCTGCGTTTGTAATACAGTTAACAGGTCCTTCAGCAAGGAGGATGACCGCTGTCGTGCACGTAGATGCACCAAGAGCAGCCTCGCTCCAATGGGAGGAGAGTTAAACGGTCCTCTGTCGGAGGGAACACCGCTGTCGTGCACGTAGATGCACCAAGAGCAGGCTCACCTGGTCTTTAGAGGATCGCTAACACAGTTTCACAATTTCAAACCTTATTATTGTAACACAAAAAAACACAATATTTAAAATATAATAAAATGGTGGAATATGCGAATATGCGAGGGGATGATTCGAAAGAAAGTCCTGTATCCCGCGTTTGCAGTACGGTTAACAAGACCTTCCGCACAGAGGATGACCGCTGTCGTGCACGTAGATGCACCAAGAGCCGCCTCGCTCTGATGGGAGGAAAGTTATACGCCCTTCCGTCGGAGGGAACACCGCTGTCGTGCACGTAGATGCACCAAGAGCAGGCTCGCCTAGTCTTTGGAAGGTCGCACACTTGGTTTCGCAAATTCACAACTCCACTGTATTTTATTATTTGATTGAACGGGGTAATTAACACATTTGCCCCACAAAACTCTATATATTTCACGTTTCACAATTCGAAATGTATTTAAAGGAAATAAAGTGACACTTGGGAAGTACTTGTAGGATAAAGTAGAAGGATGTACCTTGTATTCTTCGCAGTTTTCGAAGTTTTGAATTATGGATATTGTAGAATTTTTTATTATATTTTAATAAAGGCTTTTATTCGCCGTACTATATAAGAAGTCTGGGACTTGGCCCGTTTGGTAAGATAGTCGGTTTTACAGATCGCGCTGTTGGAGAGACCGGACAAGAACTGAAGACTCGATGCCTCTGTCCCCGATTATATGGTTGAAACTTCGCGAGTGGGGACTGATGCTCGCGTCGGATTATGCTGACTGGTAGGGATGATCGGAGGCGCGTGGCTACGTGAGGATGGCCAGCGGCTCGCGTTTCAATCTCGGTCCACTGTCAGGATGTTTAGTCTGGACTTCAGGATGTATATTCTGGAGATATCTAACGCTTAGTTTTTGGTGACCGTCCGTTATCAAGCGTTACTAGCTGTCCTTTTCTTTCTTATGGGACAGATAGGAATAATCGGCGCGTGTGTCTGCACCTCTCTGTTCTTCTTACAGAGTTATGTGCTAAGAGAAAAATTCTTTAAGTCCTCTCTGGGGTCTTAAGAATTAAAAGAATAAAAAGAATAAAATCATTTGTACATACGCCTTTCGGCTTGTAGCCTGTTGCATGGCTTTACAATGTCTTATGGTACTATAAGAGAGTATATATAGATATAAAATGATATTTAGGGTGGTTATATATGTATTGTATAGCATCACAGTGCCTTTAGGGTGGTTATGATGTAATATTTGGCATCGCAGTGCCTTTAGGGTGATTATTATTATTTTTATATGGCTCGTAATGCCATTAGGGCGATTATTATGTAATAATATGATGCCTAGATGCTAAAAAAAATGTTTTTACAGGTCGGAGATTATTTTAGAGAGGCCCCTGGTGTCCCGGAAGGCCTTTACAACGTTAAAATCAAAAATTGTTATTTATCTCGGTTATCGTTAACAATATCGGGAATGTTGCAAACCATAACGTCTCGACTTTTTAAGCCCTTTCGTTAGACAGGTCACACTATGGGGCTATCCCAATTATTAACGAAGTGTAATCAAACAAAGTAAAATTTCGAAGAAATCTGGAAAGCTGATATCTCGCTTGTTTGCAGAGCTACAGAAAAAAGTTAGGAACCTTTTCGACTTGGTTTTTGATGCTAGATTTTTTGATATTTTTTGCAAACCTGTAGCATTGTTATTAACAATGTTATGTTGTAAGTTTACGGGAAATTATGCTTTTTACCGATATTTTTTGATAGTAATAATACACGCTTGAGAAATCAAGCGATTTTGAATACTTAGGGGGTCCCTCAGACCTTAGGGTGGTTAGAAATAATTATTTAAAAAAAATAAAAATAAGTAAAAAAAAATTTTTAGAGCTCGTGCTGAGCTATTAGTATGTATATGTTGTTAGTATAGGTGGAGTGCTCAGGACGTAACAAGCCATATCAAATAACCTAGTTTTTATAATCACAATTTTGATTCAGTGTTATTTAACAATGTTCTTCTATATAATAAAATAAATTTCTTTGGAAACGGTTTGGCCTTTGTCTACAAATATTCGAAATGCGTACATTTTTGTTACTTATCGAAATGTAATTAAAAAGATCAAAAAAGATTTCGTTCAACGTTTATTTTTAGTTTCGAACCGAAATTTTGATTTGTTTTAAAGTGCAACATTTTTTTTTTCTTTTAACATGATGTTTTCGGCGATTGCCAATAAGGGAATTCGAATCTCTTTGATTTCTTAATCCACTTTTTAATATATTTTTTTCATTTACTCGCATTTTGTGGACGCTCATGAATAACCTCGGAAACTATTGTGCGAATAAGCAGCCAACTATGCTGTTTTACAGCATAAACCATGATAACGACTTAACTTTCTGGATTCATTGTTAACCCTTTAACATCACGAAAACACGTTTCGCACCCGCCCTCTTGAAAACGTATTTTTCAAACGTCGATCCAAACATTCGAACGGTATCATTTCCAACATTTTGACGGATGCTCTTTCCGACGGTATAATAGAAATTTCGGAAAAATCCCAATTTGTATTATATTTCCGCAAAAGTAAGTGAAAAAGTATACATTTTTTAGTCTCATATGTTGTTTATTGCATATTTTGAAAATCTTATCGTACCATTTCTCAACTGTGAAGTGCACGAATCGCGTTCGCAGAAGTTGTACTTTACACATGTATTCATATTTTTTTTCTCTAAAATGCGTCTGCACAATAACGGCAAAACTAATTATAAATTTTATCAATTCTTAGAGTACTTGAAGTTTGCGATTAAAACGACTTTTTAAATATTAATATATTGGTTGTATATGATTTTCAAAGTTGTTTGAGTTGTCAAAAAGTAGACATTGTTTTTGCCAAATCAATTTTTTCACATAACTTATTTAAACAAATTTGGAAAAAAATTAATTTTGCGGATTCGTTCACAGAAACGTAGTCTACGAGAAAAGAGATTAAATTGATACAGAGGAGATTTCGATTATTTCGCTTGTGCGACTGATTACGTTGGTACTAAACAGATATCGTATAACTATACCATGCTTTGTCATCGTTGAACTCAACCGCTGTTGCCCGATTCTCACCACGAGGAAGTAGTCCAGTCAAATAAACTGTTCAAGAGCCCAAAATGACGATTTTCGCCTACCCGAAAAGTAGCTGTGGATTCCGGCAGAAACAGGTATCCCTATTATCCCCCAAAGTTTGCGCCAGATTCTGTCCGTGCGTTCAGCAACAAATAGCGGTTGAATGCCGGAAGTCAGTGATTCTTTTTGTTTTTCGCTTATATGCGTTCCAATTGAAGTGGAACACTTTGATTTTTGTCGATCTCCGGCGTAAATCGATCGATTTCGAAAAACCAAAAAAACACTTTCTTGCAAATTTTATTTGCTTTCGAATGAGCCTAGTCCGAATCCGATTGGATTAGAATTGGCCGAGCACCAGGAGTCGACGTAAAATCATGAAAATCGGGTCCCGACGCTCGGCTTGAAATTTCGTATTTCCGGGAAGGGCGCTGTGATTTGTCATACACCGTTGGAAAGGGCATTTCACCCCGAGAAAAATGCGCACAAGCTGGAGTCTGTGCGATCATCCCAGAGGGAGATATAGCACTAGGAAGCGAAAACGGTTTATCGACGATAACTCGAGTACCGTCCGGCCGAATTCGCACAGCTTTCGCATGAGCTATTCTTTTTCCATCCCCCAGAACTAAGTGAAGTCCTTTTTCCCGTGGATGCTCCCTCGGCCGAGAACCAGAGATCATCGCGGTGCACCGTGAGCTTCCGACGCCATTTTGAACATGAAAATGTTCGCGCATTGCGACAATATCTATTCCATTGAATAGCTGATGATTTTTCCTTTAAAATGCACCCTTGAAAGTCCCAAAAATCTAATTTTTAAGGGATGATATTTCCTTTTGAAAATGCATGAAAATTTAGCAGCTTTCGGTCTCGACGGGAGCGCGAGGCCGCGGACCGCAGGCGGCGCACAGCGCGTGAGGGGAATCGATCGAGGGCGCCCCCACCACATGCCCGGAGTCTCATAACGCGAGCTCACGTATTATCGCAGGATCGCAAATTTTTTCAAAATTTCTTTTTGTACCGGCGTTCTTTTTATATCTCAATATTATTGTTAAATTAACAAAACTATTATTGTTAAATTAACAAAGCTATTATTGTTAAATTAACAAAACTATTATTGTTAAATTAACAGAGCTATTATTGTTAAATTAACAAAACTGTTATTGTTAAATTAACTAAACCATTATTGTTATTAATTTTTTTTTTGTTATTAAATATTTTTCTAATAAAAAGTTGATGGGGTTCCAAAGTTGATCCTTTATCGAAAAAATATCGCGGGATTGTTGTCATTTTATTCGGTTTTGCTTGAATTTGGGTGTTTTTTATGTATTTTGTTTCTGATATTTCGAATTTTCGCGAAAATCTCGATCAGTTTTACGATCGACGGGATATTTGCGATGGATAAGCCTGTTTAACTATCGAAAATTCGAAAAAAAATGTTTCCTTTATTTTGCCTAATTTTTCAGAACCGTCGAAATGCCAAAATTTTGAAAAGACTATAACTACGTTAAAAATCACGCTGCAAAGATTTGTCGGGAGTGTTTTGAGACGCTCTCGTGGATAAAATCGTGGATAAAAAGTGCGAGCAACGAGCATTAAGACGTTGTTTTGCGCCCGCTTTCTTTCCTTAATTCTTTCAAAAGGGAGAAATTATATAGAAACATCGTCATCGCTTTCGTCAAAGATTAGTTTGACGAAAAAAAAAAATGAAAAAAAAACGAGACGGGAATCGAACCCGGGACTCTCGGGTCACTGATACCGCGCGCCAACCACTGCGCTATCGTCGTACTTAGGCGAGTAGTGAACAAACGCGCATAAAACGCTTGAGTGACAGTATAATCACGATGTTTAGCACTTAACTGACGTTATAAATCAACAAAAGGTTTATTGAGTGAATGAATAAGATTTTTTACGTAATTTTATCATACGCATTCAATAATTGAAACAAAACAAACGCGCACACCAAAAAGCAAAAAGTGTTGCGAGCCTCCGAAATTTCGAATTTTTGAGGTTTTTTGAGAAGTGGCGAAAAACGAGTCAAGATTTTTTTTTCAAATTTTTAGTCTTTAATATTGGGTTCTCGATTAAATACCGTCGTGTTTCGTATTCAGCGGGAAAAAATACATCGATATGAACCATTAAAAATTATTTTTGAACCGAAATTTCAAAAATTGAAATTTTTTGGCAATTTCTGACATCGATTTTGAGGGTGAAGTCTCCTCGAGAGCGTCTCAAAACACTCCCGACAAATCTTTGCAGCGTGATTTTTAACGTAGTTGTAGTCTTTTCAAAATTTTGGCATTTCGACGGTTCTGAAAAATTAGCCAAAATAAAGGAAACATTTTTTTTCGAATTTTCGATAGTTAAACAGTTAAACAAATATTCCGTCGATCGCAAAACTGATCGAGTTTTTCGCGAAAATTCGAAATATCAGTAAGAAAATACATAAAAAACACTCAAATTCAAGCAAAACCGAATAAAATGACAACAATCCCGCGATATTTTTTCGATAAAGGATCATCTTCGGGACCCCATCAACTTTTTATTAGAAAAATATTTAATACAACAAAAAAATAATAACAATAATGGTTTAGTTAATTTAACAATAACAGTTTTGTTAATTTAACAATAATAGCTTTGTTAATTTAACAATAATAGTTTTGTTAATTTAACAATAATAGCTTTGTTAATTTAACAATAATATTGAGATATAAAAAGAACGCCGGTACAAAAAG
>OY390726.1:6957076-7063020 GCA_959613375.1 Heteropelma amictum | reverse complement strand
CGTTCTTTTTATATCTCAATATTATTGTTAAATTAACAAAACTATTATTGTTAAATTAACAAAGCTATTATTGTTAAATTAACAAAACTATTATTGTTAAATTAACAGAGCTATTATTGTTAAATTAACAAAACTGTTATTGTTAAATTAACTAAACCATTATTGTTATTAATTTTTTTTTTGTTATTAAATATTTTTCTAATAAAAAGTTGATGGGGTTCCAAAGTTGATCCTTTATCGAAAAAATATCGCGGGATTGTTGTCATTTTATTCGGTTTTGCTTGAATTTGGGTGTTTTTTATGTATTTTGTTTCTGATATTTCGAATTTTCGCGAAAATCTCGATCAGTTTTACGATCGACGGGATATTTGCGATGGATAAGCCTGTTTAACTATCGAAAATTCGAAAAAAAATGTTTCCTTTATTTTGCCTAATTTTTCAGAACCGTCGAAATGCCAAAATTTTGAAAAGACTATAACTACGTTAAAAATCACGCTGCAAAGATTTGTCGGGAGTGTTTTGAGACGCTCTCGTGGATAAAATCGTGGATAAAAAGTGCGAGCAACGAGCATTAAGACGTTGTTTTGCGCCCGCTTTCTTTCCTTAATTCTTTCAAAAGGGAGAAATTATATAGAAACATCGTCATCGCTTTCGTCAAAGATTAGTTTGACGAAAAAAAAAAATGAAAAAAAAACGAGACGGGAATCGAACCCGGGACTCTCGGGTCACTGATACCGCGCGCCAACCACTGCGCTATCGTCGTACTTAGGCGAGTAGTGAACAAACGCGCATAAAACGCTTGAGTGACAGTATAATCACGATGTTTAGCACTTAACTGACGTTATAAATCAACAAAAGGTTTATTGAGTGAATGAATAAGATTTTTTACGTAATTTTATCATACGCATTCAATAATTGAAACAAAACAAACGCGCACACCAAAAAGCAAAAAGTGTTGCGAGCCTCCGAAATTTCGAATTTTTGAGGTTTTTTGAGAAGTGGCGAAAAACGAGTCAAGATTTTTTTTTCAAATTTTTAGTCTTTAATATTGGGTTCTCGATTAAATACCGTCGTGTTTCGTATTCAGCGGGAAAAAATACATCGATATGAACCATTAAAAATTATTTTTGAACCGAAATTTCAAAAATTGAAATTTTTTGGCAATTTCTGACATCGATTTTGAGGGTGAAGTCTCCTCGAGAGCGTCTCAAAACACTCCCGACAAATCTTTGCAGCGTGATTTTTAACGTAGTTGTAGTCTTTTCAAAATTTTGGCATTTCGACGGTTCTGAAAAATTAGCCAAAATAAAGGAAACATTTTTTTTCGAATTTTCGATAGTTAAACAGTTAAACAAATATTCCGTCGATCGCAAAACTGATCGAGTTTTTCGCGAAAATTCGAAATATCAGTAAGAAAATACATAAAAAACACTCAAATTCAAGCAAAACCGAATAAAATGACAACAATCCCGCGATATTTTTTCGATAAAGGATCATCTTCGGGACCCCATCAACTTTTTATTAGAAAAATATTTAATACAACAAAAAAATAATAACAATAATGGTTTAGTTAATTTAACAATAACAGTTTTGTTAATTTAACAATAATAGCTTTGTTAATTTAACAATAATAGTTTTGTTAATTTAACAATAATAGCTTTGTTAATTTAACAATAATATTGAGATATAAAAAGAACGCCGGTACAAAAAGAAATTTTGAAAAAATTTGCGATCCTGCGATAATACGTGAGCTCGCGTTATGAGACTCCGGGCATGTGGTGGGGGCGCCCTCGATCGATTCCCCTCACGCGCTGTGCGCCGCCTGCGGTCCGCGGCCTCGCGCTCCCGTCGAGACCGAAAGCTGCTAAATTTTCATGCATTTTCAAAAGGAAATATCATCCCTTAAAAATTAGATTTTTGGGACTTTCAAGGGTGCATTTTAAAGGGAAAATCATCAGCTATTCAATGGAATAGATATTGTCGCAATGCGCGAACATTTTCATGTTCAAAATGGTGTCGGAAGCTCACGGTGCACCGCGATGATCTCTGATTCTCGGCCGAGGGAGCATCCACGGGAAAAAGGACTTCACTTAGTTCTGGGGGATGGAAAAAGAATACCTCATGCGAAAGCTGTGCGAATTCGGCCGGACGGTACTCGAGTTATCGTCGATAAATCGTTTTCGCTTCCTAGTGCTATATCTCCCTCTGGGATGATCGCACAGACTCCAGCTTGTGCGCATTTTTCTCGGGGCGAAATGCCCTTTCCAACGGTGTATGACAAATCATAGCGCCCTTCCCGGAAATACGAAATTTCGAGCCGAGCGTCGGGACCCGATTTTCATAATTTTACGTCGACTCCTGGTGCTCAGCCAATTCTAATCCGATCGGATTCGGACTAGGCTCATTCGAAAGCAAATAAAATTTGCAAGAAAGTGTTTTTTTGGTTTTTCGAAATCGATCGATTTGCGCCGGAGATCGACAAAAATCAAAGTGTTCCACTTCAATTGGAACGCATTGTATATGTATACATATATATATATAAGATAGAATATATATATAAAACAAGTTCCTTATTCAATTAAATGAAAGAATATTTTTATTTTCTTGAAAGCTTTTCGTGAAAAGTATTTTTATAAAATAGTATTAAAAAAATTTTTAATACTATTTTATAAAAATACTTTTCAAGAAAAGCTATTATTTTAATTACTTGGCGTACATTTTTTACTTTTATTTATATGTTAATTTTTTATATGTAAATATGTATTATTCATATTTTTAATGATGTAATTTTTTTTCTAGAATAATCCAGAGACCCTTAGTGAAAAACAACCAGAGGCAATAGAGCCGGCTGTACCGGAGGAGCCGGCTGTACCGGACGAGCCGGTTGTACCGACTCTTCCATCGCCTCCGCCGGTATACCGGCGACGTGGCAGACGCGCCGGGCAGTATAATCGCCGGGTGGAAGCCGAACGGCAAGTCGCTCGAATTTTATTGGCGATGCTGCCAGAGCACCGCCCGAGGCGACGAAATCAGCATGGGCCCAAAAGTATTTAAAAATATTTTTATCTTATATATTTAATTCAATTTAAAACTATTAAACCTATTATATTAGGTTGTTACAGATCACTAAGAAGAAAACACATCAATGGGAGAAGAAAAAAAAAGGAGAAAGAGAAAGAAAAAAAGAAAATCATATTAAATTCATGTAAACAATAAAAATTCATTAAAAATATTTGTAGAATTTGGTTTTTTTATTATATACCTCAATATTCAGCTCTGACATTTTCATTTTTCGATGATTTTCCTACTTCATAACATGACGAATGTGATGTATCTATCATTTCGATTTTTCAATGATGTGCGTACTTCGCAACATGACGAATGTGATATACATCTATCGTTATCAAATGTAGTAGAGAAAAAATCAGCTCGCCTTATGAGTTTACATATATAACCTAAACAATCCATACTTCAACTAAGCTCAATCGAAAGAAAAAATAACATGCCATCAGTAAAATGTGATTACATTTCCGATTAGGGGAACAGGTTCGGAAATGTAAGTGATTGAAATTCTTGGTCAGCTGGAAGCCCATATTCCCGTATAATATAAGTAGCAGGTCTCTGACGTCAGGTTATAAAAATTTTTTTTTTTAATTACTTGCCCGTACAGCATGAAATATTACCACAATATTGTAGAAATAATTCATTGCAAGATTGGAATATTTCACGCAATATTGCAACAATATCCCAGAAACATTCCAATGTCCGCTTTTGCAACTTTTTTTTCAATATTGCTGTAATATTACCTGAAATATTGCTGCAATGTTACGGGAAATATTTCTGCAATATTTCTCAAAAGTTTAGTTTTATTTTCGAATAATATTGTGGGTGACTTTTTATTTCAGGCAAATTAGTTTTGAATAATAAGATTATCAGAATAGATAATATAGTGCAGGTAGACGAAGAAACATTACTAATTAGGCGCTTCTACGAACGTACAGGTTATATTATGAAAACCCACGCTCTTCGGACAACTTCGATCTGTCCATTGTTATTCTAAACGATTGCACAAGTGTTTATAATATAAATGAGGTACCGCAGAAGATGTGGATAATACCCAGAAAACAAAACGAGTTTTTCGCTATGCCCCTGAGACATTTTAAGAAATAAATGGTTAGATATTTTCTGAGAGGAAAATTCATGTATTGAATGTTTGTATTGTTCAAGCGTACATAAAAGTAAATATCTTTTTTCATCTGACTGCATTTTTTTATTTATCCAGTTGTTAAATACTATTTTCATACTTAAATATAATAGTTCAGTGGACGTGTGCATATATAGCAATAATGATATATCATATCATTGAATATTATTATTATTATACTACTATGCCTCAGCAATAATCATTGTTGTGATAATTGAATTGATTAAATCTTCCTTAAATGGGTACTTGTTAATCATTTGTAATAACAATAATTCAATCCACGAATGTAATTATACGTAATATTAAAAATTGAAATCCTCTTGAGATGTTACAGTAATATTGCCTTAACGATGCTGGCAATATTAAGATGATACATTGTGCTGCAGCATTACTGTAATATTGCAGCAAATTTCGAAATATTTCATGCTCCTGCAATATTTTGTGCAAAACCCAGCACAATATTTTTTGAGAATGTTTTTCTGATGGGAGATTTTGTATAAATCTCTATATTGGCATATCTAAATAAACAGAGTGAAGCGAAATTCGAAAACTGTTCACTCCGTATGAGCTTGATGCAAACTTCCATCAGCGAGAGTCTTATAATCAATCGATGTAATAACTTTATCGAAAAGTTTTCAAAAACATTATTCAAGATAAATTTAGCACAATATTTATTGAAATCATTTTTCTGATGAGAGATTTCTATAAATCCCTACATTGGCATGTCTGAATAAGCAGAGTGAAGCGATGAATTCAAAAAATGTTCACTTCGTATCAGCTTGGTGAAAACTTCCATTAGCGACAGCTTTATAATCAATCGGTGTAAAAAGTTCATCGAAAACATTTCAAAAACATTATTCAAGAAAATCTTAGCACAATATTTATTGAGAATATTTTTCTGATGAGAGATTTCTATAAATCTCTATTGGAATGTCTAAATAAACAGAGTGAAGCGATAAATCTAAAAAATGTTCACTTTGTATCAGCTTGGTGAATACTTCCATCAGCGACAGCCTTATAATCAATCAGTGTAAAAAGTTCATCGAAAACATTTCAAAAACATTATTCAAGAAAATCTCAGCACAATGTTTATTGAGAATATTTTTCTGATGAGAGATTTCTATAAATCTCTATTGGAATGTCTAAATGAACAGAGTGGAGCGATAAATCTAAAAAATGTTCACTTCATATCAGCTTGGTGAATACTTCCATCAGCGACAGCCTTATAATCAATCGATGTAAAAAGTTTATCGAAAACTTTTCAAAAACATTATTGAAGAAAATCTCAGCACAATGTTTATTGAGAATATTTTTCTGATGAGAGATTTCTATAAATCTCTATTGGAATGTCTAAATAAACAGAGTGAAGCGATAAATCTAAGAAATGTTCACTTCGTATCAGCTTGGTGAATACTTCCATCAGCGACAGCCTTATAATCAATCGATGTAAAAAGTTTATCGAAAACTTTTCGAAAACACTATTGAAGAAAATCTCAGCACAATGTTTATTGAGAATATTTTTCTGATGAGAGATTTCTATAAATCTCTATTGGAATGTCTAAATGAACAGAGTGGAGCGATAAATCTAAAAAATGTTCACTTCGTATCAGCTTGGTGAATACTTCCATCAGCGACAGCCTTATAATCAATCGGTGTAAAAAGTTCATCGAAAACATTTCAAAAACATTATTCAAGAAAATCTCAGCACAATGTTTATTGAGAATATTTTTCTGATGAGAGATTTCTATAAATCTCTATTGGAATGTCTAAATGAACAGAGTGAAGCGATAAATCTAAAAAATGTTCACTTCGTATCAGCTTGGTGAATACTTCCATCAGCGGCAGCCTTATAATCGATCGATGTGAAAAGTTTATCGAAAACTTTTTAAAAACATTATTGAAGAAAACCTCAGCACAATGTTTATTGAGAATATTTTTCTGATGAGAGATTTCTATAAATCTCTATTGGAACGTCTAAATGAACAGAGTGAAGCGATAAATCTAAGAAATGTTCACTTCGTATCAGCTTGGTGTAAACTTCCATCAGCGACAGCTTTATAATCAATCGGTGTAAAAAGTTCATCGAAAACATTTCAAAAACATTATTCAAGAAAATATTTATTGAGAATATTGAGAAGCACAATATTTATTGCGAATATTTTTCTGATGAGAGATTTCTATAAATCTCTATTGGAATGTCTAAATAAACAGAGTGAAGCGATAAATCTAAAAAATGTTCACTTCGTATCAGCTTGGTGAATACTTCCATCAGCGACAGCCTTATAATCAATCGATGTAAAAAGTTTATCGAAAACTTTTTAAAAACATTATTTAAGAAAATCTCAGCACAGTGTTTATTGAGAATGTTTTTCTGATAAGAGATTTCTATAAATCTCTATTGGAATGTCTGAATGAACAAAGTGGAGCGATAAATCTAAGAATTGTTCACTTCATATTAACTTGGTGCAAACTTCCATCAGCGAGAGTCTTTTAATCCATCAGTGTAATAACTTCGTGGAAAACTTTCCAGATCCGGAAACATTATTCGAGTACAGCTCAGTACAAAATGTATTGAGAATACAAAATGTTGAAAATGTTTTTCCGACGAGAGATTTCTACAAATCTCTGTATTGGCATGTCCAAATGAACAGAGTAAAACGAAATTTAAAAAATGTTCACTCCGTATTAGTTCGGTGCAAACTTCCATCAGCGAGAGCTTTATAATCTATTGGTGTAATAACTTTATAGAAAATTTTTAACAACATTATTCAAGAACAGCTCAGTACAATATTTATTGAAAAAAGGAAAAGGTTAAGTCGAAAAAGGTTAATGACTTTGACACTCAGCACTGACGTTTTAATTTTTCGGTGATTTGCTTACTTCGGAACATGACGAATGTGATATATATATCGTTTCGATTTTTCGTTGATTCGCGTACTTCGCAGCATGACGCATGTGATATATATATCGTTTTGAAATTTAGCGGAGAAAAAATCAGCTCAAATTATGAGTTCACACATGTAGCCTAAACAATCCATGCTCTAACTAGGCTCAATCGAAAGAAAAAAATAACAATTAATCGGTAAAATGTGATTACATTTTCGATTAGCGGAACAGGATCGGAAATATAAGTGATTTAAAATTTGTATTGACAGCTGAAAGCCCATATTCCTGTATAACATCCGTGGCAGGTCTACGACGTTAGGTCATAAAAAGTGGGGGGGGGGGGGGGGGGTAGTTGGGCGTGTCGTAGTTGGGCGCCAGCTCTCTATGAGCAACGTTGTTACGGTGGGCAGGTCCTGCTCGTCCTCCCGGTGTGCCTCAGGGGTGGTTCTCCGACGCTACGGCTACTTACGCTGTACCTTGGGTTATCTCTCGGCACGATAGTCGTCGCACCGCACGCGCAAAGCCGGGTGAGGGGTAGAGGAAGGGGAATGGGGGGGGGGGGAAATGCCAAACAGCGAGAGAAAAAAAAGAAAAAAAAGAAGAGAGAAAATGAGTGTTAATACGGCGGTGCCGTAAGCGGAGGGTCCGTGTAGTTACAGGAGGGGCCGAGGTACGGCAACAATAGCTCGTGTCGATCGCGCGCGAAATCCGAATGAACTGCGGACGAAATTCGAATAACAGGCCCGAGAGACTCCGCAATATGCACAACAAGGGATTCGCGTCAGTCGCGAGCGCTATCGGGAACTCGCCAAAGAGATTCAGTTAACAATCACAAGAAACATCCGCGATAACAAAAATAGAGTCCGCTTTAATCGCGAGCGCAATCGGGAGTTCGCCAAAGAAAGTAAAAAAAAACTCAGAGGTAATTACCAAAGCAATTCAGCTATTAAATGAAAGGAATCTGCAACAACCGCAAAAAGAATCTGAAGTAATTACTAAAGAGACTCAGAGGCTCGCAAAAATAATCCACCGTATTCGCACAAAAAAAAACGTGTCAATTGTGAGAAATATGACGTTAGTCGCCACCGAAGGGTTAAGCAACGCAAAGGAACTTGGCGAAAGTAAGCCGCAAAAAAAAATCATGAAATAAAGAAATGGAAACTGAGATAATTATAACAGAACGGTGAAATTAATCGCAACCGAAGCGTAAAATGCTCCCCAGGAGAAACGCAAATAAAATGGTAAAGGGAATCCGAATTAACCGCAACAGAAATTCGAAGTAATCGCAATCCGAACTCGGTTTCCCCGAGAGCGAAGCGCGCAGAGGAGCGGGCGAGGCGCTCGCAAGCAGCACGGAAGATACGCACACACAAAAAAAATACAATATTAGTCGCCGCCGGCGGGTCAAGCGATTCCCCCGGAAACGCAAAACAGATGGCGAAAAGAATTCACCAACAAAAAAATAAAATACCCTGAAATATTTATGAAAGAAATTCGCTGGGGACCGGGATTGCGGAACGCGACTCTCTCACACTGTGCACACACGTCCTCCCACGTAGTTCCCGCTGATTGCCGAGGAGGCTCCCGCGCTGAGGCATCTAAATCCAAAAAAACCACGGCGAAAGCGGGGGTGCCAAGGTGCAGTGAGAGGGGACTCTCCCTTGCAACGGTGCGGTGTCGAACTCCCAGGGGCGCTGTACAACGTCGTCGTCGACGCGTAGTGAGAAGAGTTTCTCGCTCGCCGATGTACTGCGTGGCCGGAACTGATGAGACGCGGCAAGTATGCTGTCGTCGAGGCGCAGCGAGAACAGGTTCTCACTCGCCGAGGTGCTGTGTCGTCGACACGGATGAGGCGATGCCAAAAACGCTGTCGTCGAAGCGCAGCGAGAAAATATCCTCTCTCACCGAGTCGCTGCGTCGCTGAAAACTGCGAGACGCTGCGAAATCGTTGTCGTCGAGGCGCAGCGAGCAAATATTCTCACTCGCCGAGTCGCTGCGTCGATGAAAACTGCGAGACGCTGCGAAATCGTTGTCGTCGAGGCGCAGCGAGCAAATACTCTCACTCGCCGAGTCGCTGCGTCGATGAAAACTGCGAGGCGCTGCGAAATCGTTGTCGTCGAGGCGCAGTGAGCAATTATCCTCACTCGCCGAGTCGCTGCGTCGCTGAAAACTGCGAGGCGCTGCGAAATCGTTGTCGTCGAGGCGCAGTGAGCAATTATCCTCACTCGCCGAGTCGCTGCGTCGCTGAAAACTGCAAGACGCTGCGGAATCGTTGTCGTCGAGGCGCAGCGAGCAAATATTCTCACTCGCCGAGTCGCTGCGTCGTTGAAAACCGAGAGACGCCGAGAACCCGCTGTCGTCGAGGCGCAGCGAGCAAATATTCTCACTCGCCGGGTCGCTGCCCCGGCGCCCCAGCCGATGCTCTCACTCCTCTCGAAGTACTCCGACGGCGATGATCCCCTGTAGACGACACACGGCCCACACACTCTCTCGCACGACGAGGAACGCGGGAGCTGGATAGGGAGGAGGGACTTATGTTTTCCGCAGGGCTTAACCTAAAATTATCCACGCTCAAACTGTCAATTTGTCTTGTTCAGGGAACAGCGCACCGACGCTCGACGGTCGCGCTTTTACGAGGCGGTGACACAAATTAGGGAAGGGCTGCCGCTGCACGCGCACCGTTTTCTTTTCGTTTTTTTTTTTTATCGACCAATACCGGGTATAAACACGGGCTTGTTATTATTCGGGAAGGTGCTTGTTCCTCTCCGCGGGAACCGGCCGTCTCGCCTCGTCACCGCGCGAGAATAACACAAAAAAACAACGCGATCGACGCCAACTTGGGCAAAAAAAAAGAAACAATATTATTTCGCCGGGAAGCGGCCTCGTGGCCGGACAACGGCCGAAAGTGACTCGATAATTACAACCGCGCGATTTTATATCGCTCGCGTTACGACTGCTCAGGGGAGAAGAAAAGAGAAAAAAAACCAGATGAGGACTTACCGCGCGACGGCTCGCTCCTCGCCGCGCATTTTCTTGTTTTGTGCGATTTTCGCCTTCCTTCCTTTCCCTTCAACGCTTCCTCTCTATTTTATCGCTTTCCTCCTCGCTTTTCCTTTCCTCGCTGGTCGCTTTCTCTATTCCTTTCCGCCGCTCTCGTCTCTATTACTGCCTCTCCTCGTTATTTCTCGCTATTTCTCACTTCTATTTTCGCTATCCTTACTACGCTTTATTTCGCTCTGTCGTCGCTCTACTCTCTACACCGGTTTGCGCTAGAATGCTTAATTATGGCGTCGGCGTGCTCGCGGTTGCCGGTGGTTTTTGCGCGCCACGCGGGGAGGCTAGTGCGCATGCCTCCATGTCTATAGTCGCGAGTTTATACGCACGGCGGAGCGAAAGTGGCGGCCTCATCGGCGGGCCCACGCGCGGCGGTGCAGTTGGCAGCCCTTCCGTGACACAACGTCACATACTATATTATACTTCATAATACTTCCATACTTTCTCTACTTATTCATACTTCCATCAAGCGATAAAACTTTATCCCCGAAAACAAGCCAATCATTCATCCGGCGGCGAATCACAAGTACCAGAAGGTGCATTTATCCCACAAGTGATGAGATTGTCCCGTTGGTAGCGTTACTAACTTCGGGTCCAAGGGGCGTGGAATCGATCCCCGCGCGCACTATTTAAAATTTTTTTTTCATGTGGTGAATTGTGCATTCGTGAGACACACTCATTGAAAGAACAACAATTTTATAATCGTATGATAATACATCTAAAATTTAAATGTATTATATTATACTTTATAATACTTCCATACTTTCTCTACTTATTCATACTTTCATCAAGCGATAAAACATTATCCCCGAAAACAAGCCAATCATCCATCCGGCCACGAATCACAAGTACCAGAAGGTGCACTGTTCCTATAAGGGATGAGATGGTTCAGGTGGTAGTGTGCCTTAGTTCGGTCCGCAGGGGCGAGAGATCGATCGCCGCGTGCACTATTTAAAAATTTTTTATTTTTATGGGGCGAATTGTGTATTCGTGAAATACGCTTAAGCAAATTCCAAAATAATATATACAATGCGTTCCAATTAAAGTGGAACACTTTGATTTTTGTCGATCTCCGGCGTAAATCGATCGATTTCAAAAAACAAAAAAAAAACACTTTCTTGCAAATTTTATTTGCTTTCGAATGAGCCTGGTCCGAATCCGATCGGATTAGAATTGGCCGAGCACCAGGAGTCGACGTAAAATCATGAAAATCGGGTCCCGACGCTCGGCTCGAAATTTCGTATTTCCGGGAAGGGCGCTATGATTTGTCATACACCGTTGGAAAGGGCATTTCACCCCGAGAAAAATGCGCACAAGCTGGAGTCTGTGCGATCATCCCAGAGGGAGATATAGCACTAGGAAGCGAAAACGGTTTATCGACGATAACTCGAGTACCGTCCGGCCGAATTCGCACAGCTTTCGCATGAGCTATTCTTTTTCCATCCCGCAGAACTAAGTGAAGTTGTTTTTCCCGTGAATGCTCCCTCGGCCGAGAACCAGAGATCATCGCGGTGCACCGTGAGCTTCCGACGCCATTTTGAACATGAAAATGTTCGCGCATTGCGACAACATCTATTCCGTTGAATAGCTGATGATTTTCCCTTTAAAATGCACCCTTGAAAGTCCCAAAAATCTAATTTTTAAGGGATGATATTTCCTTTTGAAAATGCATGAAAATTTAGCAGCTTTCGGTCTCGACGGGAGCGCGAGGCCGCGGACCGCAGGCGGCGCACAGCGCGTGAGGGGAATCGATCGAGGGCGCCCCCACCACATGCCCGGAGTCTCATAACGCGAGCTCACGTATTATCGCAGGATCGCAAATTTTTTCAAAATTTCTTTTTGTACCGGCGTTCTTTTTATATCTCAATATTATTGTTAAATTAACAAAACTATTATTGTTAAATTAACAAAGCTATTATTGTTAAATTAACAAAACTATTATTGTTAAATTAACAAAGCCATTATTGTTATTAATTATTTTTTTTTTATTAAATATTTTTCTAATAAAAAGTTGATGTGGTCCCGAACTTGATCCTTTATCGAAAAAATATCGCGGGATTGTTGTCATTTTATTCGGTTTTGCTTGAATTTGGCTGTTTTTAATGTATTTTCTTACTGATATTTCGAATTTTCGCGAAAAACTCGATCAGTGTTGCGATCGACGGAATATTTGCGATGGAACAGCCTGTTTAACTATCGAAAATTCGAAAAAAAATGTTTCCTTTATTTTGGCTAATTTTTCAGAACCGTCGAAATGCCAAAATTTTGAAAAGACTATAACTACGTTAAAAATCACGCTGCAAAGATTTGTCGGGAGTGTTTTGAGACGCTCTCGAGGAGACTTCACCCTCAAAATCGATGTCAGAAATTGCCGAAAAATTTCAATTTCAAATTGAAATTTTGGTTCAAAAATAATTTTTAATGGTTCATATCGATGTATTTTTTCCCGCTGAATACGAAACACGACGGTATTTCATCGAGAACCCAATATTAATGACTAAAAATTTGAAAAAAAAATGTCGACTCGTTTTTCGCCACTTCTCAAAAAACCTCAAAAATTCGAAATTTCGGAGGCTCGCTACACTTTCTGCTTTTTGGTGTGCGCGTTTGTTTTGTTTTAATTATTGAATGCGTATGATAAAATTACGTAAAACATTTTATTCATTCACTCAATAAACTTTTTGTGGATTTATAACGTCAGTTAAGTGCTAAACATCGTGATTCTACTGTCACTCAAGCGTTTTATGCGCGTTCGTTCACTACTCGCCTAAGTACGACGATAGCGCAGTGGTTGGCGCGCGGGAACAGTGACCCGAGAGTCCCGGGTTCGATTCCCGTCTCGTTTTTTTTTTCATTTTTTTTTTCGTCAAACTAATCTTTGACGAAAGCGATGACGATGTTTCTATATAATTTCTCCCTTTTAAAAGAATTAAGGGAAGAAAGCGGGCGCAAAACAACGTCTTAATGCTCGTTGCTCGCACTTTTTATCCACGATTGTTAAATATTGGCATAAGTACGACGATAGCGCAATGGTTAACGCGCGAGATCAGCGACCCGAGTGTCCCGGGTTCGATTCCCGACCCGTTTTTTTTTTTCATTTTTTTTTTTTCGTCAAATTAATCTTTCACGTTTCACTGCAAATACCTGAAACCCTACGAAAAAAGAGGATCATAATTTTCAAAAATGTTTAATGATAGCGAAGTGGTTAACTCGCTGGAAATGCTACCGCGTCTCCATATTCTCCTTTCTCTAGCATGCGTATTACGTACTTTATTACGAAATTACGTATCAAACCTGGAAAGAAAAGAAAGGGGAGGACTAGGAAGGAGGATAGCATGAAAAAAATAATAATAACTCTCTCATGATTATTCATTTTTATAAAATATCATCCATTTTTATGTGTGGTTTGTTTTACTTAAAGAAAAATTCTTTTTCTTGACAATCCATGAGAATAAACATAGTTTCCAATACAAAGCACTATGATTTTCTCTGCGAAAACTTTCTATTTATTTTCTTTTATTCACACTAGATGTGAGGAAACAATCATTATAATTGGTAATCATTGTTTTTTTGCATTAAAAGTATTTTTTCAATATACAATTTTTTATAAAAATTTTATAAATTTTACCATTTCATAAAAAATTGTATATTAAAAAATTTGCAGCCTTCCATCTTTAGCCGAAAAATTCTTCTATTGATTGTAGAATTTTTCGTTGCCCGACTTTTACCGCGAGGAGGTAGATGGATCGGCACATGGTGCTGTCATAGTATAAAATTACTATTTTCACACCTTCAAAAGTCGTGTTTGTGTTGTCATGTGTTCTGTTGTATAGTATTTCTGTTGTTGGTTATGTACGTTTCATTGTTCATGATCAAGAGTGTGGATGTGTAGTTATGTCGTCAGTAAGTGTGTGCTTAATATTTTAAACTATTCCCGCGGTTTGTTATTAATTGCCGACAGCGCGATGGCATACTGCGGATCGTGTTCGCGATTGTAATTTCGGGAATCGCCTGCCATTCCTCTTTTATCGTGGTTTCGAGATCGTTTAACGTCGCAGGCGGTGGATTACGAGATCGAATACGCGATTTTAGAATTGCCCAAATGTTTTCGATCGGGTTCAAATCAGGGCTGCACGCTGGCCACTGAGAACCCGTGATGTTTTCCGCGGTGAGGAAATTTTGAACACTTCGCGCGCGATGTGCCGGAGCATTATCGTCGATGAAAATAAAATTGTCGCGACCGAGACGTCGAGCCAGGGGAACGATCACGGGTCTCAAAATTTTTTCGATGTACGTTTCCGCGTTCACCGTTTGATTATTTAAAATTATTATTTCCGTACGCGAATTTAAAGAAATCCCTGCCCAACGGTTATTGATTGCCGATTATTAAACGAATCGTGCGATATGAAATTATTATTAAACCGCTGCCCTGGACGACGCCAAACGCGTTTTTTTCCGGCGCTTTTCAGCATTATTTTAGATTCGTCGGTAAACAAGCATTTCACCCAATCCCCTTCGCCCCACCCCTCATTGGTTTACCGCGAAGTTAACGCGATTTTGTTTATGCCGATTTGTTAATTCGGGTTTAATTGCCGATCGGTATGATTGAACATTGCGTTCAGCGAGTCGGCGGGATACCGTTTGTTTCGATATCGGTCGCGGCACGGTAGCCCGAGCGATTTCTCTCGTAGTCGAAAAAGGGTTACGACGACTTTCCCCTTCAATAGCTCGATCTTCACGTCGAGTTGTCACCCTCTCGCGACCGCCCCCGTGGCGATATTTTACGGATCTCGTCTCGCGATATCGATTAATTAGACGATTTATCACCGACACGCTTTTTCCCAAACGCTCGGCGATCTCTCTTTGGCTTTTCCCACTATTCAATAACTCTATCGCCCTCCCCATATCGATATCCGAAATTCGCGACATTTTTTTTATCGCGTTCGCGAATGTTGTTTATTGTTCGAAGACTGCGGTTTGACTGCTGCTCCTGGTAGTATCGCCGTCGAATGCGAGTAAGAACAAATGAAAATCGCTGCAACATTGTATGTAATTACCGGAATCGCGATCGAATTCAACGAATTGACGATCAACAAAACAGCGATTTCTTGCGCTACGTCTTTGCTTGGGATGAACATCGGTCAATGACAAATAAATAAAAAACACTTTTTTTACTCGTCATTATTATAATTGGCATTTTAAAAAATTGAGCGATCGTCATAAGTGATTAAAATGAACAATTTTAAGCAAAAGAAAACATCGGCTAAAGATGGAAGGCTGAAAATTTTTAAATATACAATTTTTTATGAAATTGTAAAATAAAATAAAATTGTAAAATTGTATTTTCCAATTTTGTAATTTTACAATTTATAAAATTGTATTTTACAATTTTATAAAAAATTGTATATTGAAAAAATACTTTTAATGCAAAAAAACAATGATTACCAATTATAATGATTGTTTCCTCACATCTAGTGTGAATAAAAGAAAATGAATAGAAAGTTTTCGCAGAGAAAAACATAGTGCTTTGTATTGGAAACTATGTTTATTCTCGTGGATTGTCAAGAAAAAGAATTTTTCTTTAAGTAAAACAAACCACACATAAAAATGGATGATATTTTATAAAAATGAATAATCATGAGAGAGTTATTATTTTTTTTTTCATGCTATCCTCCTTCCTAGTCCTCCCCTTTCTTTTCTTTCCAGGTTTGGTACGTAATTTCGTAATAAAGTACGTAATACGCATGCTAGAGAAAGGAGAATGTGGAGACGCGGTAGCATTTCCAGCGAGTTAACCACTGCGCTATCATTAAACATTTTTGAAAATTATGATTCTCTTTTTTCGTAGGGTTTCAGGTATTTGCAGTGAAACTGCAAAGATTAATTTGACGAAAAAAAAAATGAAAAAAAAAACGGGTCGGGAATCGAACCCGGGACTCTCGGGTCACTGATCCGGCGCGCTAACCACTGCGCTATCGTCGTGCTTAGGCGAGTAGTGAACAAACGCGCATAAAACGCTCGAGTGACAGTATAATCACGATGTTTAGCACTTAAGGTAGAACATCAGTCCAATTAGATATATTAAAAATGCAGAGAACGTCTTGTAAATTTTTTTCAATATACAGCCTGTCCCAAAAGGGTCGAAGGATCTCTGAAGGGGTGGTAAATCTCGAAATTCTGAATCGAAAAGTCCTCAGCGGTTTTTCGATCCGATGCACCCCTGATGAGTTATTAATAATTAATGACAGCCAATGATACGCGTGGGCTGGGCGGCGCGTGGTGGTGTGCGTGTGACTGTGTGCCCGGCCGCACCGCGAGAGGCAGGGCTACGCCGCGCGACGTGGACGTGTGTGTGTGTGCATGGGTGTGAGGGCCCAAGCTAGGCAGCACGCGTTGATTGTATTGAAGGAGAACGCGAAAAAAATAAGGAGCGCCCCGCGATGATACATTTTCATAAATTGATGATAAATGAATTAAATGAATTCATGTGGAATTGTAAATCCTTAATGGAAAGCAAAATTTCTACTAAAGCCGTTAAAATTCCATTTCTTTATTTACTTAAACTAAAAATAAACATCAGCTTGGCGTTTTGTCATACGATATTTTCACATTATTGATTGAAAACAAAAAAAAATTATGCGCTTCAATGGTCGAAGTTAACGCATGCTAATTAATTTATTTTCATGATTGTCTGACTTAGTTAATTGATGAGTGAGATAATCAACCCGATCAATGACTCTTCCTCCTTACTTCTCGAACGAATCGTCTCGAGATAATTGAATTTAAGGTGTTTTTCTGAAGAGGGAAATAGCGAATATCCCGAGGTAAATATTTTCAAAACTCTCACACCCATGCACACACACACGTCCACGTCGCGCGGCGTAGCCCTGCCTCTCGCGGTGCGGCCGTCACACCGTCACACGCACATCACCACGCGCCGCCCAGCCCACGCGTATTATTGGCTGTCATTAATTATTAATAACTCATCAGGGGTGCATCGGATCGAAAAACCGCTGAGGACTTTTCGATTCAGAATTTCGAGATTTACCACCCCTTCAGAGATCCTTCGACCCTTTTGGGACAGGCTGTATACTAATATATCCCGAAGCCGGGGAAAAAAAATGGACCCGATTCACCGGACCGTTTTTTTTTTAACAATTTCTTTAAAATGCCATTTTAACACTGCCGCTTATGGACACACCTAAATACACCTGTCAAATTGGTATTTAGAATGCAGAGAAAAATCCAATTGTACATCTAGGTTGACTAATCATTAACGGATATTCGATCTGTAAAATACAAAATACTTTTCACGGGCCGTTTTTTAATAATTAATGAAAAAGTGACAGAAAAGAAGGAATTTCAGTTTGTGGCAGGCGCCATATCTGGAAACGTGACATCGCTGTCGTGTGACGTCATGCAAAAAAATTCGGCGTGCAACGCGCGCCAAATTTAAAATGAAAAGGTCAATTCACACGAAAAAAAAAAATATATATCAGAATTTTGGTTTTAATCAATTTTTTTTACTGAAATTGAATCAATATTTATAAAATATAATTATTATTAAATATAAATTGAGTTAGTCTATATTTCTTGTTACGTATAAAATAAAAACGAAACAGGGAGAAACAATCGGAAGGGAGAATTCTGTTCGATCCTCGAGATATCGCGAATAAAAATTCAGTCAAACAGTCAAAAATATATCGACACTGAAATAATTATCAGAGCTTGAGACGAGCCTGGAACAAGCAAGAGGTGCGAATGTTTGCTCCCAAAATTTCGTCGATGGTTTGGAAAAACGGGCGAATTACTCTGCCAAAAAGACGAAATGAAGGACGCCAAACTCTTTTCGATGTAATCACTGTAAAATCACAGGGTACCACTATAGCTCTCGAAGAAAGCTACCAGCTTTTTAGAAGTTTCGATACGACTCGTCACCGTACTTATCACTTCGATGATTCCGTTCTCTCCGAAATTTTTATACGCTGTCAAAAGACGATTGAACTCGATCTTCGCTGCAGAGAATTTTGAAAGCATGTACGGAGTCAAAGTCTTTTCCAAAGGTATCAACGTTGCGAGGCATTTCTGGGCATTGGTGCGATCTTCTTCAAAAGTTAAAACATCATCTACCCTCTGAAAACTTTCCATGAGCTCCTGTGCAGAGAATTCTCTACATGCAAACTGTTGAAGCATGAAAACATCGTATTCAGCATCATGAGCACGGTTGGACGATACTGGGATGAATTTTTTCGCTAGAGTGCTTAGGGTTAAATCACCTTTGCAAAACTTTTCCTTGTTTTCAGTTCGTCTGTCGTTTTTTTTTTGTACGATACCAACGTACAAGCAAATCCTGATACGACTTCTTTCAATGCCTCTATTCTCGATACCTTTTGTACAGCTAACAGCAGTCGAATTGCATCGAACTTACAATTATGGGCTACCAATATACTTTTCCGATCAAATTGCGAAAGGAATGTTATGAGGTTATCAATTGCATCGAGTGAAGGAACCGTTATCACAGGAGTATTATTGTGTCGCAGTTGTGAGCCAATCATTCTCAAACCATGAACCTCTGATGCTCTTGGGTCAATTGCTCTCGTTGGTTTGACGTATGCACTAAACGAACGTGAGCTTTTTCTTGCAGCAATCTGAAGAATGTCAGTATTTCTGCTCAAATTTGATGTTTCCAAATCGAAGAATATGAAACAATATTCGTCATGAGTAAGTCGATGTCTTCGTCTGGACTGCCAAGTGAAGACCCTTCTTCAGTTACGACTATGTCTTCGTCTGGATTGCCAAGTGTAGACCCTTCTTCAGTTACGACTGGAGGATGTAAAAGACTCATACCTGACTTGTACGATACTCCTTCTGATTGTTCAATTTTGAATCGTAAAGCCGCTCGGTCGTTCGTCAGTTCTTTTCGTCGTCTCTTCCGTGCGATTGTGTTACGTGATGCTGCAGCGTTACTTGCTATTTTTAGTATTCTCTCCGCATGCTTTAACGTATGTTCTCCATAAGTAAGGCTCAATTTGTCAAAAACGTAGGAGACATACAGTTCACCTTCATTCTTTTCAGCAACTGCTGCGGCTACTCGAAAATCCATCGATGATGTCAGACAGTAACATAACGATTTGGGTGCTTTTCTACTGATAGCAGCATTTAAACTTTCGTTGGCCTGCCTAGATTCTGCAAACGCGAATTTACGTGCTTGAGAACTCAATTTATTAAATAAATCAATAAGAGTGTTGTACAGAATTTCGCTGTGGAGTCCATCGCCGATCGTAGCATGGGAATAATGCTCTGGATCCCTCTGATATTTGCACCATTGAGAATCGCAATTATCATGGCGATTGAAAGCATGGTCTGGAATATTTATTACCGCTTTTCGAAGACTGTCAACATCTCCAGCATGTTGAGCGATGGCGTATTTGAAGCAGCGATGTAAATATTCGATTGTAGCTTTGCACATCTCATGATCAGGATCTTCCCTCGGTACGCTGAACAATAATTTTTTGACGTTCCTGTTCAGGTGTCCACGATCACACAGTTTGACGATGTTGGGATCAACGGCATTGTGTAGCTTCGCAATCGAAGAAGAATCGTCATCAGCCACAAATATTGCCAGTTTAACGTTGTGTTTCGTAAAATTTTCGTTGGTCACAAGCTTGACTGCCAAATTGGCTTCCATAGCCTTGGCACTGCCGCTATAATTATGGCGACATGTGTGATCAGTTGTTGAATGTCCCTTACTGCACATCCTACATG
Organism: Heteropelma amictum; assembly: GCA_959613375.1. Classification (NCBI taxonomy): domain Eukaryota; kingdom Metazoa; phylum Arthropoda; class Insecta; order Hymenoptera; family Ichneumonidae; genus Heteropelma; species Heteropelma amictum. The sequence continues at coordinate 7,043,111 of OY390726.1, read as the reverse complement.
CTCGATTGTTAGTGCCGTAAGCAACAACCGATCCGCTGAAAGTGCCAATGTACGCTGCAAATCCATTCAAACTGTCATAGTTGTTCCCAGATCCTCTCTTTGACCAAGCTGCATCGAAAGCCAGTTTTAAACCAACTGGGCGCTCCTCAATAAGATGCCCTCCTCGAAGATGTTCTGGCCTAAATAAAAATAATACATACCATGCGGTTGCCCATTTTGACACGAACCATGACAATGGATTGTAACCTGACTCGTATAGCAGCATAATATGACTCGTATCGCAGCAGGGAAATGATGCTTTTTAATTAATTAGATAGCTATACTAAATTTGGGAGACTATGTTTACTTTTGAAGAAAAAATTCTTTATTGTTTGTTGTTTTACAGACATTTTATAACCTTAATTTTTTAATTTACCGTAACTTATTCTACGCAATCAAACTATTCAATAAAATCTTCTTATGTTGATAATATTTAATAAGATAAGAATAATTCATTGTTTTTTCTTATTGGTTTTGTAAAGTAAAGTAAAGTTGTAAAGATAAGTAAAGGTGTAAAGTAAAGTTGTAAAGATAAGTAAAGGTGTAAACTAAAGTTGTAAAGATAAGTAAAGTTATAAATAAATAGTCGGTAAAATCAAAAATAGAAAGAAATATGCAAAGTAAATGGGTACGATGATTATAAAAAACGAATCAACAAGAATTCAAAAAATGGGTGTAAAAGATACGATATTCGATTTTTAAAAATATCAATAAAAAAAAAATACAATGATCAGATTCGGGTAAATGGAAAATAAGAAAGTAAATGTAATCATTAGAGAGCTTACAAAATCTCCTCTAATTTATCAATATTCTTCAACGTCTCTTCTTTCTCTACTTCTATTGCTCTACCGCAACTCTCCGTGGCCACTTCTTCCACTTTTTCTCCTACGAGCTTTTCGTAATACTTATATGTATTCCTGCTCATCGATGGGATATCAATGCATCCGCAAAACTTATCGAAGCTCTGAAAAGGAATTCCAGCGTGCACCAAACCTGAAAATGGAAAATTTATAAGAATATTCGGTAATTGCGATATTGAGGAAAATATAGTGAGAAATAAAAATACAAATACCCATTGCAATTTTGTAATTCAACTGGAAGTGAGAATTTTGATTCTTATCTTCGCATTGTTTGCCAGTTGAAACCTTATTGACGAGTAGGCACGAATGACACTCGATATGGAGGATCGATTTGCATCCCTTGCGGATTTCTCTCTTGACATTCTTTAACAGCAGTGATTCTTTACAGCACGTACACTGTAACGCTTCCGCCAAATAAGCCAAATCTACAATTCTTTCTCCTTTTACGGGAAATTGTAGCTGAAAATCGACATGATGTTCTTCGTTCATGGGTGGCTCGTTTCTTTCGTCGTCTTCGTGAATCTCGTCTTCTTGTTGACTATCGGCGATATCAACATCGCGCTCTTGTTTTCGTCTTCGCCCATTTTCTTGACGTTGAAGCATCGTCTTATAATATTTTTCACTCACTGCTTTTCCTTTCCAACGAAATGGTTGGATGCTTGTGAATTTCGGCATTTCGACGAGAAAAACAACACTGAACTGTCACAAAATTTTGAGGTTAGGGCAACAAATTAAGATGAATTTTTAGACGTTGCATCCGAAGGTTAGTAATCTACTATATCAGGTATACCAATCTCGTGGGATAAAAAAAACAGCGTTGTCACATCTACGTTATAAAATTCAACTAATGAAAAATATATTATAATGGAAAAAAAAAATTAACGAATTGTCTGACGTAAAGAGAATACAGAAAAAGTTACATCAAAAAATATTTCATTGGTAAATACCAGTTTATTTATGAGTTCGGTCTATCTACTTTTTTTTTTCTTAGGTTGGCTGAAAACGTCGGCACCTTTGATTTTTCCCTCCGCCTACCTCACCTCTCAAAGCCCTGATGTTCCTCCTTAACTGACGTTATAAATCAACAAAAAATTTATTGAGTGAATGAATAAAATGTTTTACGTAATTTTATCATACGCATTCAATAATTAAAACAAAACAAACGCGCACACCAAAAAGCAAAAAGTGTTGCAAGTCTCCGAAATTTCGAATTTTTGAGGTTTTTTGAGAAGTGGCGAAAAACGAGTCGAGATTTTTTTTCAAATTTTTAGTCTTTAATATTGGGTTCTCGATGAAATACCGTCGTGTTTCGTATTCAGCGGGAAAAAATACATCGATATGAACCATTAAAAATTATTTTTGAACCGAAATTTCAATTTGAAATTGAAATTTTTCGGCAATTTCTGACATCGATTTTGAGGGTGAAGTCTCCTCGAGAGCGTCTCAAAACACTCCCGACAAATCTTTGCATCGTGATTTTTAACGTAGTTTATAGTCTTTTCAAAATTTTGGCATTTCGACGGTTCTGAAAAATTAGCCAAAATAAAGGAAACATTTTTTTTCGAATTTTCGATAGTTAAAGAGGCTGTTCCATCGCAAATATTCCGTCGATCGCAAAACTGATCGAGTTTTTCGCGAAAATTCGAAATATCAGTAAGAAAATACATAAAAAACAGCCAAATTCAAGCAAAACCGAATGAAATGACAACAATCCCGCGATATTTTTTCGATAAAGGATCAAGTTCGGGACCCCATCAACTTTTTATTAGAAAAATATTTAATAAAAAAAAAATAATTAATAACAATAATGGTTTTGTTAATTTAACAATAACAGTTTTGTTAATTTAACAATAATAGCTTTGTTAATTTAACAATAATAGTTTTGTTAATTTAACAATAATAGCTTTGTTAATTTAAGAATAATAGTTTTGTTAATTTAACAATAATATTGAGATATAAAAAGAACGCCGGTACAAAAAGAAATTTTGAAAAAATTTGCGATCCTGCGATAATACGTGAGCTTGCGTTATGAGACTCCGGGCATGTGGTGGGGGTGCCCTCGATCGATTCCCCTCACGTGCTGTGCGCCGCCTGCGGTCCGCGGCCTCGCGCTCCCGTCGAGACCGAAAGCTGCTAAATTTTCATGCATTTTCAAAAGGAAATATCATCCCTTAAAAATGAGATTTTTGGGACTTTCAAGGGTGCATTTTAAAGGGAAAATCATCAGCTATTCAATGGAATAGATATTGTCGCAATGCGCGAACATTTCCATGTTCAAAATGGCGTCGGAAGCTCACGGTGCACCGCGATGATCTCTGGTTCTCGGCCGAGGGAGCATTCACAAGAAAAACGACTTCACTTAGTTCTGGGGGATGGAAAAAGAATAGCTCATGCGAAAGCTGTGCGAATTCGGCCGGACGGTACTCGAGTTATCGTCGATAAACCGTTTTCGCTTCCTAGTGCTATATCTCCCTCTGGGATGATCGCACAGACTCCAGCTTATGCGCATTTTTTTCGGGGTGAAATGCCCTTTCCAACGGTGTATGACAAATCATAGCGCCCTTCCCGGAAATACGAAATTTCGAGCTGAGCGTCGGGACCCGATTTTCATGATTTTACGTCGACTCCTGGTGCTCGGCCAATTCTAATCCGATCGGATTCGAACTAGGCTCATTCGAAAGCAAATAAAATTTGCAAGAAAGTGTTTTTTTGGTTTTTCGAAATCGATCGATTTGCGCCGGAGATCGACAAAAATCAAAGTGTTCTACTTCAATTGGAACGCATTGTATATCACATTCTTTATTTCGCGAAGTAGAAAAAACTCCGAAAAATTGAAGCGTCAGTGCTGAATTTCAAAGTATTTTAACCTTTTCCGATGTCAAAGACTTTACGCTTCAAGAATTTTGATGTTGATGTTTTTTTTTACGTACATGATTAAATTCGGGGGTTTCCTACAAAAAGAAATTAAATGTACATTTAAAACTTAAAAGTAAAAAATGTACACCAAGTACCAATTGGGCAATTTCATCGCTTGTGGAATAAGTGCACCTTATTCTGGTACTTGTATTCGCGGCCGGATGGATGATTAGTTTGTTTTCCGAGATAATGCTTTATCGCGTGATGAAAGTATGAAAATTAATATAATAATACTAATATAAATATATTCCCGCTTACTTATAGGGATTTTAATTCATTTGGCATTAGGACGGGTGTAAGTGAAGAGTGAACAATTTATTCGAAGAGTACGCGCGGGCCGTCGGGTGACGTCACGCGCGCGTCGTGCTAAGCAGTGCAGCCAGAAGCCAGATCGCGCGTAAAGGTTACCCTCTCTCTAGTCTCTTACGCGCCACATGAACGTGCTCACGGACACGCGCTTTTATGATTGTGTGATGGGCGCGTAAGGGACTAGTGAGAGGGTCAGTTTTACGCACGATCTGGCTATAATTGAGGATATAAGGCTAAATAATTGTGTAAACATACAGATAACGTGTGCATCTTTCAAGCAAGCATATTTTTTGACAATAATGTGAAAACTACTTGATTTATAATGTCATTATAAATTGTGTAGAATATTATGTGAATAATATTATTATAATGTATTGAATTCTTATAAAATAAAAATCTTTTTTCAAATACAATTATAAAACAATTGTGAAATTGTGCATTTCATTCATACGATAAATAAATGGATAAAAGTGAACAACTGATTCATTTGCTTGTTTTCGGAAAAATATAATACTGGTTTTATGCTACTTTGTCCGAAATTGTAATATTCGCATTTCCGACCTTTACTATCCGTTTCCAGATTGGTGAAAAAGTTGAATTTTTATACTGAAACAAGACATTTTTTATTCACTGGAATATATACATTTCTAATTACTTACAACTAAAAACGATGCAAAAAGTACAATATAGGTAATTTGTGGGAAAGCAAGATTTTACTTTATTACTCCTTTTTATTCACAAAAATCTGAATTTATATGATTCTTCATGTCGCTATCTATTGGAGAGCGGAATTATTTTAACCGATTCGAAAAGTTCAGCATATGCCATTTATCGGAGACCAAGATTTTGCTTAACTCTCCTTCTCAAGATACAGAGTAGGCTATTCAGATTAGACCAGGATGTATGTTATTCATTGAAAACCAGGATTTTACATATTTATACATGTAAATTTACATGATTTTTGCTGTCGCTATTCATCGGAGAGAAAGTAACTGATGCAACAGGTACGGGGAATGTAATCCATTGGACACTACTAAAACTGATGCAAAAGTCGCAGCGTATGTTAATCATTGGAGACCAGGTTTTTACTTTTAGCTTATCATTTATTTAGTTGAAAATCACAATCTACAAGATGATTGAGACCAGGATTGGAGACCAGGATTTTACTGTACTGCCATCTTCTATTCATTCGAATATCAAAATTTACATGATTCTTTATGTCGCTGTTGATCGGAGAGTGAAATTACTGAAACTGATGCAAAACCTGCAGCGTATGTTAATCATTGGAGACCAGGATTTTACTTTACTGCTATCCTTTCTTCTGTTGAATATCACAGTCTACATGATTATTGAGGTTGCTGTTCATCGGAGAAAGAGATTACTAAAACCGATGCGAAAAGTATAGTGTATGTCATTCATCGGAGACCAAGATTTTACTTTACTGCCATCTTCTATTCATTCGAATATCAACATTTTCATGGTTTTCGCTTACGCTATTCACCGGTGAGAAAAAATACTGATACTGATGCAAAAGGTAAAGGGTGTCTTTCATCGGAGATCAGGATTTTATATTACAGCGTTTTTTTATTCAGCGGATAATCAAAATTTACATGATTCTTTATGTCGCTATTGATCGGAGAGTGAAATTACTGAATTGATGCAAAACCTGCAGCGTATGTTAACCATTGGAGACCAGGATTTTACTTGACTGCTATCGTTTATTCTATGAATTGTGACGGATTTTTACTCCCGCGCACAATCTTCTCGGCCTGGAGGCCGATGCGCGGGCCCGGTTCACCCCCGAGGAGGTTGGGCGCCAGGTACCATGGTACCGCCGACAAACCGGCTTTCATATTTTCCTCCTCGAAGGCGAACCCGCCCGCCGAGATGGTTTAGCATCGGCGTGGCCGAGGCTATGCCGACTGGCTCGACTCGAATACATCGGTAGAGGGGCGGGGTGATGGGATAGAGACGGGCGACATTACCAGGCAGGGAAAAGAAAAGAAACGCCATGTTCACAATAATTCGTTTAATCGCATTTTCCTTAACTCGGGCGTGTAATCTCGAAATAACGGCCCCAAAACTTAATAAGGGACATAAACGATAATAAAATAATAAAGATATTGACTGAGTTAAATAAACGATAACAAAATGGGTAAGGCAGTTCCCTGGCTAAATAAACGATAATAAAATAGGTAAGGCAGTTTCCAAGCTAAATAAACGATTACAAAATAATAAAGGCATTTATTGCGTTAAATAAACGATAATAAAATAGGTAAGGCAGTTCCCTAGCTAAATAAGCGATTACAAAATAATAAAGGCATTTGTCGCGTTAAATAAACGATAATAAAATAGGTAAGGCAGTTTCCCTAGCTAAATAAACGATAATAAAATAATAGAGGCATTTATTGCGTTAAATAAACGATAATAAAATAGGTAAGGCAGTTTCCCTAGCTAAATAAACGATAATAAAATAATAGAGGCATTTATTGAGTTAAACAAACGATAATAAAAGAATAAAGGCCTGTCCTACGCTGACTAAATGATACGAAAATAACAAAGGCAGTTTTCTCCTAAATTTACATGAAATCCGTTTGAAACGATAATACATAAATGGTATGCCCGATACATGAACGCCGAGGTAGCAACACTCCCGAGGAATTCGCCGCAAAACTCGAAGACGGCCGCGATGTGACAATAAGGTGTTCGACGAAATAATCGCGATTTCCCAAAATAATACAAGACGATAGGCGCGACGAAAAGGTAAGGCAAACACAACGCTCGTCGCCGAGGACCGAGTCGGCGCGTGGCGTAAACACGCGAGAGAGAGACAGACAAACAACAAGACGTGAGCGAGTGCGACCCTGAGCGCGAGAGCAGCGAGTACGAGGCCTGGGTAATAGCCCCAAAAATTTAACACAGTAGAATGTTTCGCGATTAAAACTTATTTTTCGCGATCCCACACACATTATTTCGACTAATAAAAATCATTTTACACGATCAAATATTATACCTCACACCGTGCCACGGCACGGGGATTCAAACCATCATACAATAAATCGAATATACGCGAGAAGGCATGGCAAGTTTTCGGAAGGCAGTTTATACAGGCCAGGGATAAGGGACGAGACGCGAGGCTTCAACTCGATGTTTTATTACTGATCGGGGCTGTCACTAAACAAAACTAATACATCCCGTGATGCAACCAAATTAACCCAGCCCCCGATCAGTCCTAATTATACGAAGGCCCGTCGCCTCTCAGCCCATCGAAGCGAAGCACACTCACTACCGTTCGACTCGCCGGCAGCAAGCGCGCGGACCCCAGCGCGCCCCACCACCTGTCGCCGGCCAGCGGCGCACCGCGTTTTCAATCGCTACTGTATATTTTCCGATATGTCGCGCCACGTCGGGCGAGTTTCGCGCCTCACCATGGTGCCGTCCCGTTAACTCTCTCCCCGAGGATACTGCCGGTAATTCCGGACGATGGGTGGAGGCCTCCCTCACCCTGCGAGGAGCGACCTCGACCAGGGTGGTGGGCCCACCAAAATATCTCCACACCGCCCCGGAACACCCGTATCCCACGATAGGGGCGCCGTTATTAAACGGACCTTGAGTCCGGGAATGCGGCGTTGGGAATGATGATAATCCCGAGGCGCCGAAACCTCGCCCAAAGCCCCGTAGGACCCTCCATGACGTGGCGACGACCCCCCAAATATTCTCCTGCACCTCGCCTGCATGCAAGGCAAGGTACATTGAGGCCGCCGATGATAGAAAAAGGCACCCGATTATACAGAGTGGTAGGCTACGCTGAGACCGCACGCCCCCCACGCGACACTCATCGAAACCTGCCTCAAACGGGCTCAAATATCGAATTTCCCCGATTATTTCTCTCTCCAAAAATAAAAGCCGGTCAATAGTCGAATCCCGACCGCGGCCAGGTGGCCTCACAGTCATACATAACATTCTCACGATCAAAAAAAATAGATAACACAATTACGATTAGCTCGCGTCTCTCGCCTCTCGCGAATTTCGCCAAAATCTCCACGCACTCTCTCCCTCACGTCCACCGCCACCGCCTCCATTAACCCGCCTACTCACGGCCAAGCCGTAATTTTCCCGCCACAATTGGGCCGCGCGTCGTCCCAGGGTCGTTAATCCGACCCCTTCGTCGACACCGATTCGTACTGGGGACGGGGCGCCAAATGTCACGTCACAGAATATCACAGTCTACATGATTATTGAGGTCGAAGTTGTTGTGTCCCGATATTTCAAGATAGAGACTATCGTGAAAATAGGGATGAAGGTTTTGGGATCTACGCCAAACGAGTTAAACTCCAACTCAAGCAGCTACAAAATGCTTGTAAAGTTTATTGACTAGGTTGGTTTAAATAGGTTTTAACAAGAAGTACAAGTTGATGGTTTTGCCTTCGAACCAAACCCGTCGCTGCCCTGATCAAGACTGACTTTCGGGATCGATACGTCGTCGCTCGAAAGGTGACGGCTATCGATCTTTTGCAATAGTCTGACGAAGCATGGTTGCAATTATTTGCTGTAAATTGCCCAATTCTGCTTCGGTAAGCAGTTGAATGCTCTTTTATTCGGTCGGTGATTGACCGCAGTTCGGTCGCTGACCGATGTTGTGAAATAGGGAAATTCCGGGTCACAACACTGTTCATCGGAGAGAGAGATTACTGAAACCGATGCGAAAAGTACAGGGTATGTTATTCATCGGCGTCCAAGACTTCACTTTACCATCTTTGCTCCCTTTTATTCAGTCAAATATCACAATTTACATGATTCCTGAGTTATTATACAGCAACATTAATTCAGAAATTCTGATGGTAATTCCTGATATTGTTGTTGGAGGTATCAGGTTCTATGAATCTGTAAACAAAAGTATTGAATGTAAGTCTAGAATTTTTCTATACATGTTTTGTTGGAATCATTATATACATAACTTTCATATCTGTTTGTTGAATGTCGCTCTTCCTATCGTAATATATCGCAAAAAGATATTTTCTGAAACACAAAAAATGATTAATTTTTTAATTGAGGGACCCACCACCACCCCGCTCAGTCTGTGACGAAGCAGCCCTCTTTTAGTGTTTTCGAAAATGCTTTGCGCGATATGCTGCGCGCGATAATTCAACGCGTATGTGCGTAATACAAGATCGATCAAGTCCCTAACTACACGAATTAGAGACTTGCTCAAGACCCCGATTATCTTTTATTGCACATATGTTTCGTGCGATAATTCAACGCGTATGTGCGTGATACAACATCGATCAAGTCCCTAACTACACGAATTAGAGACTTGCTCAAAACCGCGATTATCTTTTATTGCACATATGTTTCGCGCGATAATTTAACGCGTATGTACTTGAGACTTCCCTAAGTCATGCCAGGACATCATCGAAGCCCTGCTCCATATACTGTTATTACTGTACAAATTTCCGTTCTGTGCAAATTGACGTGTATTTTTGTTACTATACATCGAGCAAGCCTGTCATCCATGCAAATGGATGAACGGCCTTGCTCAAGACCAGTCCAGTTTGCTCAACTGCTGAATATTTTCATGACCCGAGTAATTTTATTCTTTTATGCTATTTTGCGATCTTGAATGCTTATCGCGTCGTGCCCATTCTTTTTCCTGCCTATCGCCATGTCTGCTTGCCGCATGGCCCGTAGGATGTAAGGATCATTCCTTATTGGTATTGATCTTACATGCCTCGGGTCGACAATTTCAGGAATTAGACAGTTTTCATAAACCATTATCAATGCTCTTTCCATCTTGTTTTTCCAGAAAACGTCATCTCTCTCAACCTGAATGATGAGAAAATCTTTCGACGTCCACAGCATGAATAAACAGTATTGTCTTTGAGTGATGTGGAGTTGACCTTGTACTTGATAATAGTATTCGTGTTCGGGATTCATCCGTGTCAGATCATTTTTGACGAATACTCTTTGTATGTTTCATGGCTCATGGCTCGATCTTGCTACCGGTCATACCCTCCAAAGTTTTTCGAGCGTGATCTTCTGTGACGTGACATTTCGTCTTCCGTCACCGGTACGAATGTGTGTCGACGAGAGGGTCGGATCGACGACCCTGGGACGACGCGCGGTCCAACAGTTGCGGAAAATTACGGCTTGGCCGTGACTAGGCGAGTTGACGGAGGTGGTGGCGGTGGGCGTGAGAGAGAGAGCGCGTGGATATTTTGGCGAAATTCGCGAGGGGCGAGAGACGCGAGTTAAGAGCCATTACTTTATCTAATTTTTTTTTTGGTCTGTGGAATTTAATGTATAATTGGGAGGCCACTTTGCCGCGGTCGGGATTCGACCATCGACCGGCTTTCATTTTGGAGAAAGTAATAATCGGGGAAATTCGATCTTTAAGCCCGTTTGAGGGAGTTTTCGACGAGCATCGCGTGGGAGCGTGTGGTCTCGGTGTCGCCTGCCACTCTGTGCGATCAACGTGCCTTTACTATCAGCAGTGTGTTTCGTACCTTGCCTTGCATGCAGGCGAGGTGCATGAGAATGTTTGGGGAGTCGTCGCCACGTTATGCATGGTCCTGCGTGGCTTTGGGCGAGTTTTCGGCGCCTCGGGGCTATCACCATTCCCCAACGCCGCATTCCCGATCTCAAGGTCCGTTTAATAACGGCGCCCCTAACGTGGGACACGGGTGTTCCGGGGCGGTGTGGAGTCATTTTGGTGGGCCCACCACCCTGGTCGAGGTCGCTCCTCGCAGGGTGAGGGAGGCCTCCACCCATCGCCCGGAATTACCGGCAGCGTCCTCGGGGAAAGAGGTAACGGGACGGCAACATGGTGAGGCGCGAAACTCGCCCGACGTGGCGCGACATATCAAAAATCGCGGTAGCGATTGCCCTGCCATCGGGCGGTGTCCGGGGGGGCACGCTGTTCCCCAAAAATTCGCGCGAGCACTGCCGAAACGCGGTGCGCCGCTGGCCGGCCACAGGTGGTGGGGCGCGCTGGGGTCCGCGCGCTTGCTGGCGGCGAGCCGAACCTCAGTCTGTGCTTCGCTACGATCTATGGGGTAAGTCTTCTTTCTCTATTACGACGGCGGAAGGAGATTCGGGCCGAGATGCGAAGGGCTTTCGAATAATTAGGACTGATCAGGGGCTGGGTTATTTTGTTGCATCACGGGATGTATTAGGTTTGGTTTACTAACAGCCTCGATCAGTAATAAAACATCGAGTTGAAGCCTCGTGTCTCGTCCCCTATCCCTGGCCTATACAGCCTGTCCCATAATGGTCAACCGACCTCTAAGGAGTGGGTAGATGGGGTGATTCTGGACCGAAAAGTCCTTTTCCATTTTTTCCTCCGATGCCCCCCTGATTAGATATTAATTAATTAAGTTTAGCCAATAGGACGCGTCGAATAAGCAGGCTACACGGCGAGTAGTGGTGTGCGTGCAAGCGTAGCAGCCTTGGAAGCGTGCGTGTAAATCGCGAAGGAGGTCGATAGTGTGCGTGCGTTGGTGTGAGAGAGTGTGGAACGTCGAACGTTCCCGAAAACATGATTAGAGCGAGGTAGTGTTAGTGAGGGGACAACAATGTAAGGAAGAACGATAAAAGTTTTCGAATTAATTGTTAAAGGCAATTAAAAAAAATGTCGATGATTCTGAATAGCGACTGGACGAAAATACAATTTTTGATTAATTTTTTACGATTTAAGAAGCTTCTGAAATCATTTATTGCTGTTTTAAACAAAAAATATTTTTAGTAATAACCTTTATTGCAATTTAGAGAAAATGGTTGATTCTTCAATTTGTATGAAAATCAAATGTTATTTCCGATTAAATATTTGCGCAATACAATGAAATTGAACTTTTCGATTGTTCATTACAATTAGAACAAAAATATTGCGATTACATTCAATAAAAAAATCAATATTTCAAATCATTTAGATTTTAAGAAAAAAAGCATTATTAACACTTGTTTAATAACAGTGGCATGAAGTTAAATAAAAAGTTGATGATCACTCTGGCATCGCGCGAGTTCATCGTGTTGCATGCGGACACTACTCGGATGGGCGACCGCCGATTCCAGGGGGGGGGGGGGGATAAATAAAAAAAGTAAATATTTCAAATCGTTTATATTTATTTATGGAAAATAACACTATTTGCACTGTTTAATAACAGTGGCATAAAGTTAAAAAAACGTTGATGGTGACTCGAGCGTCGCGCGAGCTCATCGTATTGCATGCGGACACTACTCGGATGGGTAACCGCTCGAAAATAAAAATAAAAATTGTGAATTAAAAAATACAATTCTTCACGTTGTACACGTGAAGTTATTGAAAAAAGCACTGATAAGTACTCTTTAAATGACAGTTGTATGTTGTGAAAGAACAAAAAAATTAAAAAATTATTAGGTCTCGATCGCCCAGGTGACAACTTGAGACGCTACCAATTCGACTAACGCCGGGTTGTAATTAATCTCAACTCTAAACGAATATTGATTGTAATAATACAAAATAAAATTCGTTCGACGCAATTTTTTTGTAATTGCATTCAAATAATATTTGAAAATGCTTACTGTAATTTCTGAAAATCACAATTTTCTTATTTTATTTTTTTCATAGCATACAACTGTCATTTAAACAGTACTTATCAGTACTTTTTTCAATAACTTCTCGTGAACAACATGAAGAAACGTATTTTTTAATTCACAATTTTTTTTCAAATTTTCGAGCGCTCACCCATCCTAGTAGTGTTCGCAAGCAATACTCGCACGACGCTCGAGTCATCCTCAACTTTTTTTAACTTCATTTCACTGTTATTAAACAGTGCAAATAGTGTTTTTTTTTCATAAATTAACATAAACGATTTGAAATATTGACTTTTTTTATTAATCCCCCCCCCTCCCCTGGAATCGAGTGGTCACCCATCCGAGTAGTGTCCGCATGCAATACTCGCGCGACGCTCGAATCATCAACTTTTTTTTTAACTTCATGCCGCTCTTATTAAACAGTGTTAATAATGCTTTTTTCTTGAAATCTAAACGATTTGAAATATTGAACTTTTTTATTGAATGTAATCGCAATAATTTTGTTCTAATTGCAATGAGCAGTTCGAAAAGTTCAATTTCATTGTATAGCGAAAATATCCAATCGGTAATAGCATTTGATTTTCATACAAATTGAAGAATGAACATTTTTCTCTGAATTGCAATGACGATTTTTTCCCAAAATGTTTTTTTCAAAAACAGCAATAAATGATTTTAAAAGCTTCGTAAATTGTACTTGCAAAAAATTATTCTAAAATTGTATTTTCGTCCAGTCGCTATTCAAAATCATCGACATTTTTTTTTATTGCATTTAACGATTAATTCGAAAACTGATTGCAAACGCAATTTTTATCGTTCCTCCTTACATGGTGCGCCCTCACCAACACTACCTCGCTCTATTCATGTTTTCGCGACGTTCGACGTTCCACACTCTCTCACACCAACGCACGCACACTATCGACCTCCTCCGCGCTTTACACGCACGCTCCCAAGGCTGCTACGCTTGCACGCACACCACTACTCGCCGTGTAGTCCGCTTATTCGACGCGTCCTATTGGCTGAAATTAATTAATTAATATCTAATCAGGGGGGCGTCGGAGGAAAAAATGGAAGAGGACTTTTCGGTTCAAAATCACCCCATCTACCCACCCCTCAGAGGTCGGTTGACCATTATGGGACAGGCTGTATAAAAACTGCCTTCCGAAAATTTACCATGCCTTCTCGCGTATTCTCAATTTGTAAGGATGATGGTTTGAATCCCCGTGCCGTGGTACGGTGTGAGGAATAATGTTGAAGCGCGTCAAATAATTTTTATCAGTCGAAATAATGTGTATTGGATCGCGTAAAGTAACTTTTAATCGCGAAATATTGTGCTGTGATAAAATTTTGGGGCTATTACAAAGGCCTCGTACTCGCTGCTCTCGCGCTCAGGGTCGCACTCGCTCGCGTCTTGTTGTTTGTCCGTCTCTCTCTCGCGTATTTACACCACGCCCCGGCTCGGCCCTCGGCGACGGGCGTTATTATTTGCCTTAGCTTTCGTCGCGCTTATCGTCTTGTATGTATCATTTTGGGAAATCGCGATTATTTCGTCGAACATATATTATTAACATTAACCTTCTGACATAATCCAATCGAAAAATCAATTATCAAGATTTTTTGCTTTGCCAAGCCCATTTTGGTGCTAAAAATCTTGGACTAATATTATTGTCACATCGCGGCAATCTTCGAGTTTTGCGGCGAATTCCTCGGGCGTGTTGCTACCTCGGCACCTTGGGGAACATTCATGTATCGGGCATACAAGTTATGTATTATACTTTCAAACTTATTTCATGTAAATTTGGGGTTGCAGTTTATTCCTTTTGTATCATTTATTTAGCTAGGAAACTGCCTCTATTATTTGGTTATCGTTTATTTAGCTAGGGAACTGCCTTACCTATTTTATTATCAGTTATTTACCTCAGGAAATGCCGTTATTATTTTATTATCGTTTATTTAGCTAGGGAACTGCTTTACCTATTTTATTATCATCCATTTAACTCAGGAAATGCCGTTATTATTCTATTATCAATTATTTAGCTAGGAAACTGCCTTTATTATCTTGTTATCGTTTATTTAGCTAGGGAACTGCCTTACCTATTTTATTATCATTTATTTACCTCAGGAAATGCCGTTATTATTTTATTATCGTTTATTTAGCTAGGGAACTGCCTTACCTATTTTATTATCATTTATTTACCTCAGGAAATGCCGTTATTATTTTATTATCGTTTATTTAGCTAGGGAACTGCCTTACCTATTTTATTATCATTTATTTACCTCAGGAAATGCCGTTATTATTTTATTATCGTTTATTTAGCTAGGGAACTGCCTTACCTATTTTATTATCATCCATTTAACTCAGGAAATGCCGTTATTATTCTAATAATAATAATAATTGGGGAGTTTTACTTGCACACCCTTTACGGGTTTTTACAAGCCACCCACCCAACTACTACCTATTCTGTATCATTTCCTCGTACCTCCTTTGCTTTTTTGGGTGGGTGGATTTCCTCCAATAGACCTACTTTTTTACGTGGGTTCCGAACCACGAGAGAACAGTTTAAGACACTTAGAAAAATCCATTGGTGTCGGCGGCGGGAATCGAACCCGGACCCACCGGGTGTGAGCCGGGCGCGTTACCACTAGGCCACTGCCTCTCTCCTCCGTTATTATTTTATTATCGTTTATTTAGCTAGGAAACTGCCTTTATTATTTTGTTATCGTTTATTTAGCTAGGGAACTGCCTTACCTATTTTATTATCGTTTATTTACCTCAGGAAATGCCGTTATTATTTTATTATCGTTTATTTAGCTAGGAAACTGCCTTTATTATTTTGTTATCGTTTATTTAGCTAGGGAACTGCCTTACCTATTTTATTATCGTTTATTTATCTCAGGAAATGCCGTTATTATTTCATTATCGTTTATTGAGCTAGGAAACTGCCTTTATTATTTTGTTATCGTTTATCTAGCTAAGAAACTGCCTTTATTATTTTGTTATCGTTTATTTAGCTAGGGAACTGCCTTACCTATTTTGTTATCATTTATTTAACTCAGGAAATGCCTTTATTATTTTGTTATCGTTTATTTAGCTAGGGAACTGCCTTACCTATTTTGTCATCGTTTATTTAGCTAGGAAAATGCCTTTATTATTTTGTTATCGGTTATTTAGCTAGGGAACGGCCTCGCCTATTTTATTATCATTTATTTATCAAAGGAAATGCCTTTATTATTTTGTTGAAAAGGCCTTCATTATTTCGTGATCCTTTATTTAGCGTCTAATACTGCCTTTGTTAATTCCGGTATTATTTCTTTACCGTCGTGAACGTCGTACTTTAGCAGCCGGTTTATATTATTTTCGTTATTAAGTTTTGGGGCCCGCTATTTCGAGGCTACACGTCCGAGTTAAGGAAAATGCGATTAAACGAATTATTGTGAACATGGTGTTTATTTTCTTTTCCCTGCCTGGCACTGTCGCCCGTCTCTACCCCATCACCCCGCCCCTGTACCGATATATTCGAGTCGCGCTAGTCGGCATAGCCTCGGCCTCACCGATTGTAAACCATCTCGGCGGGCGGGTTCGCCTTCGGGGAGGAAAATTTGAAAGCCGGTTTTGTCGGCGGTACCATGGTACCTGGCGCCCAACCTCCTTGGGGGTGAACCGGGCCCGCGCATCGGCTTCCAGGTCGAGAAGAATGTGCGCGGGAGGAAAAATCCGTCACACTTCATAGTGGTTGCCATATCGAACGGATGGGATATGGCCCAAGTCTTTCGGATAAACTATTTTCTTGACGATCTCGGCACAAATTACACACTGCCCCGAAATTAGATGCAGTTAGTAATTTTCGACGGACAGATTGCCAAAGTGAGCTTTCGCTTTGTGGCAATGTGTCTCGTTCCAGTTCTTCACGTGTCGTTTGGAATTCTTTCAACTTATTGATGAGTCTTTCGTATTCCGCTGCATACGTTTCTTCATCTAAGTCCGGTTTTTGAGCTTGAAGACCGTAGTCCTTATCAGGACAAGTAACTTTATAACTTACGTTTGCAGGCTGTTCCTTTCTTTCTGCCATTCTTATTTGTCCCAAGCTGTTTAGATGATCCCTACGTTTTTCTAAAGCGAGAACAACATCGTTTGGTTTTAGGCCGGTAACTTCCGAAAAAGCGCTCATTACACCTTTCGAATTGCATTGAGCGACTGCACCTGAAACCCTAGCATTATAAGAGCCTCGTTTCCCCCAGTGTATTTGTTTACCACCGATGAACTTGGCAATTATATTATGAAAACTTTCCACAATATTGTTGTTGACACTGTATAATAAGCTCTCAGCGTTGTTCGCCAATCGACGCATACAATCATCGATATCGTCGAATTTACCTATTCTTTTCAATGCAACATCATAGTTGCACCCGGCATTGGGGATATTTTCCGGATCGCAATACGATGTACAGGCGCATTCCTTATGATCACCAAATTCATGTTTTGGTACGTTCAAGATGTCTTCTCTGAGTTGATGTTTTTTCTCAGCCCAAGAAGTTTCTTCGTTCAACCTGTATTCAATAGACGCACATGTATGTCAGATAATATTTTCAACATTACCCTTAACCACTCGTTTCAACGAACCGAGTTTTCCAGAATTCACAATCTTCATAAGATTTCTTCTGGTAGATCGAAACATGTGGTTGCGACATTCGATTTTTTTTACGTGCACATTGTGCTGTCTGTACGGATCTATTTCATTAATTCTGTTGTAAACACTACTGTCGCCATCAGCAATCAACACTGAGTATATGAGCCCATATTGGTCAATACTCGTGCTGAAGCCTTCTGCGATAGCATGTGCCTCCATGCTAGAGGAACTCTGATTACTACCCCAATTTTTGTAACATATATGGTTTCGTGGTTCTTTTTCTTCTTTCGAGGCTATGTGGCATATACAACAAAACTTATTCCGTATGCCAATGAATAGAACCTTTCCCGTTTGCTCGCCAATTATTGCACCAGTACCGGAAGGTGAATCGAATTTTCCTGATTGATACGACCTCTTCATCCAACTGGCATCTGCCACTACACGGATATGAGGCACGCCATTTATAATATCGCCCCGTGCGATTGCGGAATTACGTTCCTCGTCTCCTGCTTTTTTCATTTCAATAACGGCTGTTTTCGATAAGCCTGCCAATATTGAATCATGGTATCGTCCGTATGTCGATCCAACCATGCGGTGGATATTCATTGCCGCAAGAAAACTCTCTGCTTGGAAGAATCCTATACCGTTAACAACAGATCCAAGAACCATTCCACTGTTAACATCCAACTGACTATCATCGGAAGGCTCGCTCGATATACTTTCCTCAAAATTGCACATTGAACATTTGAATCTTAATATCGATTTGAGTTCGATCTGTCGAGTGCTCAATAAAACCATGTTATCAAAAGCATTTCGTGCAGTTGCTTCCACACATACCCGACGTCGACTATAGATCTTCCCGTAGAGTCTCCGCTACTAATTTCTTCCAATGATGTTCAATAAACGGTGTTCCTCAATCGATCGCTCCTCTTTACAGATACGTTCAACTTCTTCGGCAGCTGAGTCGTCTCCGTCCATACTCATGCGGTCAAGGCACGATCCCTCCGCTATGGGAAGTACTGGAACGTGACTCATTCGTGTGGGAGATACATCGTTTGTTTGAATGATGCATGGACTTTGTTCGCTTTCAATTTTGCGACATACATGCACAGAAATTTCGGCGTGTACATTTGCATCTGCGCTTTTTAATCCTGTTTCATCCACAGATAAACACTTATCAACGTCCACTGGCGTCATCATGTACTGATTTCCATACGGATCAGTTCCTGAACATTTCTGTAAGTTTCCAACAAGTGTCTGGAAGAGAGGTTCCAAATGCAGAAAGCCGACTAAACAAGCTTTACCTCCATGACATGATTGCCCGATTTCGTCCCTTGAATGTGAATCAAACATCCACACAAGTCCATCGAGCTTAAAGAGAGCGACAGACATTCCATTACACGTCAATATCACCGCAGGGAAGGGCGTTTCCTTATCTTCCGATTCATTGCTGAATAACGATCTCATCGCGGTATTTAAGTTCGGTAAACCTTCGTCGCTCATACCCAACCAAAGATGACCGAATACCTTCTGCCTTAGCGAAATTTTGCATTTCGTGGATAGGACGTTCACCACTTTTGGGAGTTCTTGCGGTGTTAAATATTGAGCTTCGCTTTCAGCGATATTGACAGAACAACGCGCTCCTATACTCACGTTGAACATTCCATCACCAGTCAGCAAAACGCGGTCAATAGTTTGCGTCGTCCACTTACAAGGTTGCAATACATGTGCAGCCGCAATAGCCGCTGCTGCCATTGCTGTACATTGTCTCCCTCGCGATGAATGTACAAAAACATCATCACCTTGATGGTAAGAACCTCGAACGATAAACTTACCCCCACTCAGATGAACAACTTGGGTTATTGTAATGCGAGGCCTTATCGTGCAGTCGTCTACTTCTTCATTTTCGACAGTTCCCGGTATTATGCGATCAATTTCCACAGTCATCGAATCACGAAGCAGCTCTGATGCGAAATCATCACTCTCTTTCTTTACCAGGTTAAGGCGACGTCTGTATCAATTAAACATCGACAAATGTTTATAACAAATACGTTCATCTTTCTTGAACGATATTTGCGCGTCTTTAAGCCTCCCTTTGAAAGACATAATTGTGCCTTTAAAACCCCCCGTATAACATTGGAGCATTGGACATCTAAAAAAACATGCGATGCCTGCATATTATTACAACAACATGCCTGTATATTATTATAATTTCTTGTACGTTATGGATTCATAACCATTATTAATAATTATTAATAATTTTATTGGCAAACTTTCCCATTGCAAAAATGGAAATTCTTATCTGTACGAAAATAATTTTGAAATAAAACACAAAATAAGACTGCAATTTCCATTGGCGGTGTTATTTCATGAAGCTGGTTTAAATTTCCAGAGAAATGGGAGTTAATTGGACGTTTGGACATAAGAAAATAGTTTCCTCCGACAAATGTTGGATGTGCGTGAAAAATGCAATATTTGCACGTATGAATAATTTCTGATGAGACAAGCATTGTTTGGAGCAACTTTCCAAAAGTGTGAAACTTTCCAGAATATATCGTAGAATGTGACATTTTTAACATTGAAAATAACGCGGACTGGAGGCTGCATAACTGTAGTCATCTGTTTTTCTTATAAGTAAATCGAAGTACATATAACCTCAATTTTTCAATTCCATGTTATTACTGTTAAATATAATTTCACGATTGAAGCACTTATGGAGCTACGATTCCTTGGGTATTTGAATGGAATTCAAAAAGAAAGAAGTCAAACCTTCTTTCCTGAAAATTCTTTCAGCTTATTTGATTTTACTAAATTTAATCTTCCATTACAAAATAGTTAGTTACTTTCTAAATTTTTGTTTGTTTGAAAATACAAAAAATTAGAAGATAAACATTTGAGTTCATTTTTTGAGTTTTAATTGATTTTTATGTCGAATTGTAAGGGATATAACGCTATTTTTTTCGCCTCAATAATAAGTAGTTTATGTTTCGGAAGCAATAAACATACTCCTTTCATTTTGTTAAAACTTCAAGTATTTGGGATGAGAAAATGGTACAACGGATCGAATCGTATGTTTTCAGGATTCTTAGGTATGCATTGAGCTGAAAAGAACCTACATATCGATATTGATTGCATTCTTCGCAACATAGTGGTCGACTTTCTGAAACTGCAAAAAATTTTGTTCTTTTTTCAAAAATAATATTAAGAATCACAGAAAATGAATACTCTGAAAACAACACAAAAATCGTTTATAGAAAATCGATGGAGGTTTGCAAAGCCCTCTTTTCGATGTCATTAGGTCGCAACATATCAGTGATTCAAGACACGAATCGTCATGGAAAGTTCGACAAAAGATCAAACTGACGGTGGTTTCGTTTGAAAAAGTTTTCCTAAGCCCATGGACAACTTTGAAATGAAGAAAACATTCGAAAAGTGTTTTTCTCGCGATTTTTGCTTTAATTTTGCAATGCAAGGTGCACAAAAAAATCAAATCAAAGAATCTGAAAACTGGAAACGTGGAGCTTCGAAATGTTTTATTTTCATCGTTGTTATTTTCATCCGTGGGATCATTTTTCAGGTAAGTATGGGCTTCTCAAAAATATACAACAAAATTAAATTTTTGTACTTTTATAATTGTTGGGTGAGTGTACAAACTATGTTCAAAATTTCAACCAACTACAAGGTACTTTTGATTCGATGCCTATTCAGAATTGTCATCAAAAATTGAGATAAATAATTATTTCTAGCACTAAATGCATTTACATTTACATTAGCATTTACATCTCAAACCATAATTTTAAAACAAATGTCATTCTTTTTTTCCGATTTCACTTGATAATTTTGTAGCACTCATTTTCTGTCATTACATTTATTAATAAATATTATTGAATATCTTTCTTTCGTCGATATTACTTGATATTATCTCATCTCGAAAAGAATGAATGTTATTAGAAAAAATGGGATACAAGTATTGTGACATAACAAAAAAATTACTACGATGTGATCCGCTGCATGCAGCAACGCTGTTGGTCTTTTTGTTTCATGGAAACCCACGTGCTCGGCGTGAGAAATGCATGTGTTTGTTATTGTTGCGTCTCTCTTACTCTTATTGCTGACGCGCTAGGGCTTACGTGTATATAGTATGTGCATATCCACATTCACTGTACATCTATGTGCTATTATTTTGCAGCTTTTATGTCGTACGCTTTTTATATTCGAAATATATATTATCTAATAATAACGGGGTTATTGCGAATTACAAATAATAGAACTTACTTTTCACGAGATTTTTTCGTCGTGCTCAATCGCTTTGTTGATAGGCGGAATTGCGATGAACCGTTCTTGTTATACCGATGAACCATTTTTCAATCGCTCTATCTTAACGCGTATATGTACGGTGGATACACAATTATTAATCTATATATTGAAAATTGTACGAAATATATATGTAGGTGTAAATGTACGATAGAGAAATTTATTTCATTTGTCTTGCCGTGTCTCGATTGACTTCGCGGTTTTTCACCGGCTAGCGTAAAAAAGGAGTGAGGGCACGAGCCAAATAATTTCACAAAAGAACAGTGCTGAATGCATCGTTCAACGAACATGTCGAAGAGTGAGTGATAATGATTTTTCGCATAAAAATTTCGCAGTACTTGTGAATATGAATTATTTGTATATCGGTGTTCTGGTCGGAAACATCGTTTTTCTTGAGACAGCGAATATATATTTGGAAACAACTTTTGTATTGCAGAAAATTCAAGACAACGATCTGCGCGGCGTCGCCGCAAAATGTCTGGAGAGAGTTCAGCAGTTTCGAATGTAAGTTGTCCATTTTTTAATTTTTTTATATGTTTTTTTTCGTCGAATCTCTTAAAATATTGATTTTAGACCAAATTTGTTAAGAACAAAAAAATACTTTTGCCATTATAGAGGAAAATAGTTCGCCACCTTGAAAGTTATGAACGTTTTTTCGTCATCTCTCTTCAAGTATTGATTTTAGAAAATAATTGTTGAAAACAAAAAAGAAGCTCTCAATGAGCCTCACAAAAAAAGTCCCATATAGTTCCATGGGACCTTTCCGATTGTGTGGGAAAACGGCCCACGACTCTTCACGTACATGTTTTATATGGGTTTCTATTCCAAATTTTGGCTTGACTTTTTTTTTCTTGCTTAGGCTTTTTTGTTTGAAATTATTTTGGCCTTTTCATTTGGTTGTGTTTGAGGTTCTTTTATTGGCTTTACTTGAACTGCTTTCTTTGATTTTTTTTGGGTTATGTTTGTACGCTTTTGTTCATTTTTCTTAAGTTGTTCCGTTTGATTCTTTTGGGTTGTGTTTTCGGGTTGTCCCTTGTAGAAATGAATATATATAAATATGTATAATTGCATATTAAATGATCATATACAATTCTATACAAAAATTGGCTCCATAGAATTTTAAATGTTTGTATATAAACGTATATGAATATACAGAAAAAATTTATCAGGCCAATTATCCTACTCAATTCTATATAATCAATTAATATACAATTTTATATATAACATACTTTATACTCTGGCGGATTTGCCAACCACGATTTCGTGGTAGGCATGTTTTCGACAAATGACATACCACAAAATCGTAGTTTCCGTGGTTTGCAAACCACGGAACCAAGCCAACCACGGAACCACAAGACCAATCATGTATCGTATCTTTTTCAGGATCAACGGATGCTGTATGAGGAAGGGCCGATCGCCGTGGAAGAGGCGACTTCCGCAACGCCGGAACCGCAGGCTGTTCCGGCAGCCATAGAAGCCGTGGCTTCTACAACCAGGGAGCCGGCAATCGTAGAAGCCACGGTTGCTCTGGCTCCGGAGTCTGCAGAGGCGGCAACAGCCACGGAAGAAGGGTCTTCCACGGTTATCGAAGTGGGCCCTTCGACGCAGGCGGCCGCTTCGGAAAACGTTAGTCGATATACCATGTTATATTCTAAAAAAATGTATCATAGTAGTTTGTATAATGCACTTTTAATTGCAGTTATACTCTTATAATTACAGTTATACAAGTGTTCAGAAGGTAAATGTTGATATGTTTTAGATTACAACTGACAACGGAGAAAATGGACCGCGGGCCTCTCCGCCAACAGCGGTAAAAAGTTTATCAAAGACGAAAATCATTATGAACAATCCATTAAAATCCTGTATGACAATTTAAAATTTTCTTCTGGCTTACAGAAATCAACTCCACGCCGATCGAAGCGAGCGGGTGGGCAGCAAGCTGTCGAGGAGGGCGGTCCTCCGACAAAATGGCCGCGGAGGGAATTTTGGCTGGGAAGACGTAGACGGGGGGCTCCTTGGACCCTTGTCCACAAATCGAGAGCGAAAAATGTTTTCAATGGCGGAACCTTCTACATAACAAAAATGTTGATGGTTCCGCCAAACCTTTATTGTATCAATGCTGAAAACATAAAGTGTTGAACAAAAATTAAACCGAAACATTTTTCTCATTTAAAGATCATCCCACGATACTTTCCTATCCACACTCCGTTAACAGGATTACAAAAAACATTCTTTCATTTTGTCTTGAAAACAATCTGAAATGTTTCAGCGAATTAAAAATAAAGATAAATTACAATTTTGGTTCTTAATATTATTAATGTCACATGTTCTTCGTTTCACTTTTTTACTCATTTCCGTAAGAAAAATGTAGGACAAACTATCCAAAGGCATTTGGAATGTTATTATAAAATAAGAACGAGTCTGAGAAAAAAAACCGTAGAATTTGTTTATTGTGAAATCTGTTGTGAAAACAGATCAGAAAGAAAGGTCCTTGCTCGCGATATTGTTGAATAACCGTTATGAAGTAACAGTACATCGACGGTTAAGTCATGTTGAAATTATCCTTTTCTTTCATTGTATAAACAGCTGAACAATGATTTTTGAGTAGAGTAATATCTAAGTCTCCGATGAATAACATACGCTGTACCGTCTGCGTCAGCTTCAGTAATAACACTCTCCGATCAACAGCAACATGGAAAATCATGTAATTTTTTATATACCAATAAATATTTAAGTACAATAATGTGAAATCCTGTACCTTTCACATCGATTTCAGTTATCCTTCTCTCTGATAAACAGTGACAGCGATAGTCATGTAAATTGTGATATTCGACTAAATAAAAGATAGCAGTAAAGCAAAATCGTGGTCTACGATCACATAGATTGGGATATTCTAGAAGAGAAAAGGAACCAATGAAATGAAATCTTTGGCTTCGATGAATAACGTACACTAAAATGAAAAAAACGTTATTCGTGGGGTTTATTAAAAATGAATACCCACTTACATATAGAATATTTAATGTAGATTGCGAGCAAGTATGTTAAAAAAAAATTATAATCGAACCGCCAAGATGTATCGAACTCAGGTCGACCGAGTGATAGATAATGCTTGTAACACTGTGCTATCGCACTTATCAATGATATTAGGAAAACATATGTATTTATAGTGTGACCCCGCTTAGGATTGAGATGAACGTTTTTTGCTATTACTCTTATATTATTCGTGTAATACATATGTTTTTATTATTTATGCATTTTGAGGTAGTTTTTTATTTTGATCCATACATTTCCTCGTTTGTGTGTGTGTGTGTGTGAAATAGAGAGAAAAAAGACAGGTACCAAATATTGCCGACGAAACAAGATGCATTGTTTTTCTTAAGATCGTAAACAACTTTTACAATTTCATGATACGTAAAATGAAGATTTGTTAAAATAAAAATCAGAAGAAGCAAACAATAATCAGTCTTTAAATTTGCTTTTTATTGAATGAGCATTTTAAAACATTGATATGTAAAAATAGTTTTTTTATTAATAATTACAAGGCACACTATTTTAACTAGTAAAATTATTGAAAAATATAAATAATTGTCTGCTGTACAACGTACTTCAAACTCCCTTGCGTGGAGATAAGCATTTTTGGATTGTATAAAAAGTAGATTTTCATCTCGGAGGAGGGGGGGCTGCTGTAAGAATACGCCGTCACTGCTGTATGCTTGCATTTTTCGCGTATTGCATGAAGCGAACCTGGCGACAAAAGCCAGAACTCAAAACTACATAAAAGACAGTCGAATATGGCTGTGAATACGTCGTCGTCACCTCGGTATGAGTTCTACGGATTTTTTTTGTATCTCGAAATGAATCTTCTCGAATTATTTTTTTAATAGTGCAGTGAAGTGGTATGCAGCGCGGTCTGGTCCACTAGAACGCCTCAATGTGTGTGAAATTTATAAAAAAATGTTATAGATGAGCGGGGACAAAACTGTCAAAACACGCGGCCGACGGCTCGAATTTTCAACAATTTTTCACGCGTGAAAGAAAAAATTGTGATAAAATATGTGACCAGACCGCAGTCCGTAGGTATGGAAATAATTATTTTCTGTAAGTATTTTTTCAAATAATCTATTTTTCGCGACATAATCCGTAGAATGCGGAATCTAGAGAATTGGTAGTTCGGGAAATCGCCACTGGCGCGTCGTATGCCATCGCTCGATGACTCTTAAAGCTAAGGCTGGAACTGGCTCAGCGACACTCTCAATGGCCTATGCTGGTGCGTGTTTAGGCTTCTCACTCATCAGAGCACTCAATGGCAGACAGAACGTCATTGAGTGCTCTTACATCAGATCGAACATTACTGAAGCTAAGTACTTCTCTACGCCTGTTGTCCTTGTGGTATGTAAAATTATAGTTTTTTTAATAAGTACATTTTTTTTACGATCAGTCATAAAATTTGGTTCAATACTCGTTTAAGTAATTTAATGGGGATTACGAAATCTTCCAATCATTATACGAGTTATTATACAAAATAGACTAACTCTAAATACAGGGTGGTCCACGCAACGTGTGCACCTCTTTCACGGTCAAAATATGCGTTGCACGAAAAAATGTTGTATACAAAAGTTACATGGTTTATAAGGCTTCATCATGTGGTGCATTTATTTTTATTCTAGGTGGAGGCGCTTCGGAGATTTCAAGGTCAACTTTGTTTTTTTAAAGGGAATGCTATATTTTTTATAGCGTAAGATGATAGAGTATCGAATTTTGAGTAAAAAAGTATAGACCCTTATTAGCCCTAAAATTAATAGTTAACGAGTATTTTCACTTTATTACTTTAAAATTTCTATTGCGTAATATCAAGTTGGAGATTCAAATCTACTACAAATATCTGAAGGATAGCATTGTTTACATGACAGTGTTTATCAATATGAACACATTCACCACATCACACGCTCTTATCATGATTCGCAATCCTCTCAATATTTGTAATCCAGTATTAAAGTTTCCTTCAGTGATCGTGCGTGATTATCAGAAAGATAAAAGTGAAAATGAATTTTTGTAATAGTGACAAAGTTGATATGCTTTTAGTGTACGGAGAGTGTCATAGAAATGCAGTAAGAGCTAAAGCTATGTATGCCGAAAGATATCCTGAACGGATTCAACCATCTCGAACCATATTTGAGAGAATCTGTAAATCGCTTCGAGAAAATGGACATTTCAATCTTAATAAACGTACCGTAAGACAAACTGCCACTTCTGAAGAGAATGCTATTGCGGTCTTAGCAGCCGTAATAGAAAATCCTCATATTAGTACGCGACAGATTTCACGAGGTTCGGGAATAAGCAAAAGCAGTATTCTACGAATTCTGCATAAAAATAAATATCACCCCTATCACCTTGCACTTCATCAGAAACTACATGGAACGGATTTTGAAAACCGCGTTTTGTTCTGTCAGTGGTTCCTACATCAAATAAATCAGCATGATTATTTTCTACAAAGTGTGTTGTTCACTGATGAAGCAACGTTTACAAACCGTGGACAGATCAATTTGAAAAATACGCATTACTGGGCAGCTGACAATCCTCACTGGATGAGAGAAGTCGACCACCAACACCCATGGAGCGTTAATGTATGGTGTGGAATACTGGGCAACCAATTGATTGGTCCATATTTCATTGATAATCGATTAACAGGGCAAAAATACGCGAACTTTTTGAATAATAATTTACCACCTTTACTAGAGGACGTGCCGTTGAATATCCGTGCACGTATGTGGTATCAGCATGATGGTTGTCCAGCACATTACGCACGTATTGTGAGGGAACTACTGGATAGAAATTTTCCCAATCGATGGATTGGTCGTGGTGGACAATTCATGTGGCCTCCACGCTCACCAGATCTTACTCCTCTAGACTTTTTTCTGTGGGGCACATTAAAAGACAGAGTGTATCGTGAAATACCAACAACTCCGGAGGATATGAAACATCGTATTTGTTTAGAATGCATGACACTTAGTCCGGACATAATTCAGAATGCAGTTTCTTCATTAGTTAATAGATTTCGTCACTGTATTGATGCCAATGGACATCAATTTGAACACTTACGTTAATTGTGATAAGCCACGAGTCACTGAATGTACTCAAAGTAATAAAGTGAAAATACTCGTTAACTATTAATTTTAGGGCTAATAAGGGTCTATACTTTTTTACTCAAAATTCGATACTCTATCATCTTACGCTATAAAAAATATAGCATTCCCTTTAAAAAAACAAAGTTGACCTTGAAATCTCCGAAGCGCCTCCACCTAGAATAAAAATAAATGCACCACATGATGAAGCCTCATAAACCATGTAACTTTTGTATACAACATTTTTTCGTGCAACGCATATTTCGACCGTGAAAGAGGTGCACACGTTGCGTGGACCACCCTGTATACGTGAAAATAAAATAAAAACATTCATCCATGTAAATTTCGACTAAACGAAATATATCCCTAGGCATATAATAGGCATGAGGCATGAAATATATGCATAGGCATGAGGACTTGAAAACGAAAAATTTGAGCAAAATTGTATTGATGTATTCTATGTTGAAGAATATTCCGTTCGAATTTTATGGAGTTATTGCCATTTAACAACGAAATACCTTTAATTCAAACTGAAAATGCAAAACGGTTATTTTTGCAGGAAAACGGTATCGAGAAAAATCTTCAACTCGGTAAGCTGAATACCTTTGAGAAAAAGTTGCTGTAGGCAGCAACTCCTGAACCGAAGAAAAACATTCAGAAGGGTGAGGACGAAAACTTCACGATTGCCAAAACGACCATACTCGGGAGCATTTAATGTACTCTAGTACCCAAATATCATGTACATTATACAAGAAAATTGAAGTCGTTCAAACGTTAAAAAAAGACATAATGTTTAATATTTCGTTCGAGCTTGCGAATCATCCAATCAATATTACTAAACCCCCAGAACCATCATGAAACGTCGAAAAGTAGTACGAATCAATTTACAAAAGTTTTACTTTCGATCCTTCTATAATGCAAATCTGATCTCGCTATTTGCATTTATGGCGAAAAACTTTCTCAAAAGTAGCCCAGTTACTTTCGAATCGCTTACATGTGTTTTTTGAAAACTCAGGTGCGTCGTATGCAACAGATTGAACACGTATGGCAGATTAATCAGTGGCTAATTTTTTTTTCCAATTTCCTGCAATCATAGACACAGAACGACGTTTCCTACCATTCACTTTCATGAGTAAGTTATTTTTATTAACAGGAATTTTGAAATTATCTAGGATATATTATTAAAACGTCATTATGATAATGAGATTAAATATCGTGTTGTTTTTATCCGAGTCATAGATCCGATGACTTTTTTTTGGTTCAGTTTTTATCGGGTTTAATTTTTTCCAATATTCCAACTATGTCGAGACTTCTATAATATCGTTATCAGGAATTTGAATTTTCACTGATGCACGAGGAAATACTTAAATCGAAGTTGTTGAATGATCATGGTAAACAAGCTTTAATATCTTTATATTTGCAAAAATGAAAACTTTATTTGGGTCATAAAGGTAATTCATAGGAACGTAATTTTTTTGGCTTCATTCGGTTATCACATGTTTTATAGATCTCCACATCCTGTAAATTTGTGCTGTAAGTATTTTTAAAAAACATACAAATACAATGCCTTATGTGTTAAAGTTACGTTTAATTTTTTTGTGCTATATTCTGTTCTTTAATCAGAATAAAATAAGGACATTTTACGAAGCACATTTAACAAGATAATATAACCAGTGAAGCCAGATCGCGCGGAAATCTTACCCTCTCTCTAGTCCCTTCCGCGCCTACCACACAACCAGAGAAGCGCGTGTCCGTAAACAAGCGTCGCTCAGCCGCCGTCGGAAAGAGCCGAGCGCGGTCGAGAAACTTCGACCGCGCCTTTGGCAGCTACACTCATACATGGGGACGCTGAGCACGTTCATGTAGCGCGTAAGAGGACTAGAGAGAGGGTAGGCTTTCCGCGCGATCTGGCTGCGCGCTTAGCATGGCTCGCGCGTGACGTCACCCGACGGCCCGCGCGAGACTCTTCTAATAAATTGTTCCCGCTTCGCTCACACCCGTCCTAATGCTAAATGCATTATAATCCCTATAAATAAGCGGAAATATATTTATATTACTAATATTATATTAATTCTCGTACTTTTATCGAGGGATACAGCAACAAAACATCGACCGAATACAAGCCAATTATCTATCCGGCCGCGAATAATAAGTACGAGAATGTGCACCTATTCCTCAACCGATTAGATGGTCCAGTCGGTAGCGTGCCTGACTTCGTTCCGAAGGGGCGCGGGATCGATCCCCGCTCTAGGTATTTTTTTTATTTTCTTTTTTTGGGCGAATTGTTCATTCGTGACACACGCTCATTGAAAGAACAACAATTTTGTAATCGTATGATAATACATCTAAAATTTAGATGTATTATTATATTATACTTCGCTTACGATTGATACGATAATAATACATCTAAAGCTTAGATGCATTACTATATTATACTTCATCATATTTCCATACTTTCTCTATTTATACAAACTTTTATCAAGCAATAAAACATTATCCCCGAAAACAAGCCAATCATCATCCATCCGGCCGCGAATCACAAGTATCAGAAGATGCACTGATTCTACAAGCGATGGGACGGTCCCGTGGTAGCGCGTCGGACTCCGGACCACAGGGGCGTGGGATCGATTCCCGCGCTCAGTATTCTTTTTTTTTTTATGGGGCGAGTTGTTCATTCGTAAAACAAGCGTGTTACGAAATAAATTGAAATAAATTGAAATAAATTGCAAAATAATATATATATCACATTCGTCAAGTGGCGAAGTAGGCAAAACACCGAAAAATCAAAGCGTCAGTGCTGAATGTCGAAGTATTTTAACCTTTTCCGATGTCAAAGTTTTAACGCTTGAAGAATTGTTTTGTTGTTGTTTTTTTTTACTTACATGATTACTTTCGGTGGTTTCGTACAAAAAGAAGTGAAATCCACATTTAAAACTTTAAAAAGTAAAAAATGTACACCAAGTAATGAAAATAGTAGTTTTCGTCGAAAAGTATTTTTTCAAATAGTGTAAAAAATAAAAATAACATTAAAAAAAAAAATCAAACTTGGCATGCATGGTCAAGAAAAAGACGTGCAGTGCACGTCAAGCTAAATTTTTTTTTTGATAATGTTGATTTTTTTTTCACACTATTTGAAAAAAATACTTTTCGATGAAAACTTCTATTTTTATTACTTGGTGTACATTTTTTACTTTTTAAAGTTTCAAATGTGGATTTCACTTCTTTTACCAGTACCGACTGGACCATCTAATCGGTTGAGGAATAGGTACACATTCTCGTACTTATTATTCGCGGCCGGATAGATAATTGGCTTGTATTCGGTCGCTGTTTTGTTGCTGTATCCCTCGATAAAAGTATGAGAATTAATATAATATTAGTAATATAAATATATTTCCGCTTATTTATGGGGATTATAATGCATTTAGCATTAGGACGGGTGTGAGTGAAGCGGGAACAATTTATTAGAAGAGTCTCGCGCGGGCCGTCGGGTGACGTCACACGCGAGCCGTGCTAAGCGCGCAGCCAGAAGCCAGCAGCCAGATCGCAGTGCAGCCAGATCGCGCGGAATTCTTACCCTCTCTCTAGTCCCTTCCGCGCCTACCACACAACCAGAGAAGCGCGTGTGCGTGAGCAAGCGACGCTCGGACGCCGTCGGAAAGAGCCGAGCGCGGTCGAGAAACTTCGACCGCGCCTTCGGCAGCTACACTCATACATGGGGACGCTGAGCACGTTCATGTGGCGCGCAAGAGGACTAGAGAGAGGGTAGCCTTTCCGCGCGATCTGGCTGCTGGCTTCTGGCTGCGCGCTTAGCACGGCTCGCGCGTGACGTCACCCGACGGCCCGCGCGAGACTCTTCTAATAAATTGTTCCCTCTTCACTTACACCCGTCCTAATGCTAAATGCATTATAATCCCTATAAAGAAGCGGAAATATATTTATATTACTAATATTATATTAATTTTCATACTTTTATCGAGGGATAAGCAACAAAACAGCTACCGAATACAAGCCAATTATCTATCCGGCCGCGATGAACAAGTACGAGAATGTGCACCTATACCTCAAGCGATTAGATGGTCCAGTCGGTAGCGTGCCTGACTACGGTCCGAAGGGGCGCGGGATCGATTCCCGCTCTAAGTATTTTTTTTTATTTTCTTTTTTTGGGCGAATTGTTCATTCGTGACACACGCTCATTGAAAGAACAACAATTTTGTAATCGTATGATAATACATCTAAAATTTAGATGTATTATTATATTATACTTCGCTTACGATTGATACGATAATAATACATCTAAACTTTAGATGTATTATTATATTATACTTCATCATATTTCCATACTTTCTCTATTTATACAAACTTTTATCAATCAATAAAACATTATCCCCGAAAACAAGCCAATCATCATCCATCCGGCCGCGAATCACAAGTGCCAAAAGATGCACTACTTCCACAATCGATGGGGTGGTTCCGTGGTAGCGCGTCGGACTCCAGACCACAGGGGCGTGGGATCGATTCCCGCGCTCAGTATTTTTTTTTTTTTTTATGGGGCGAGTTATTCATTCGTAAAATACGCTGAAATAAATTGCAAAATAATATATATATCACATTCGTCAAGTGGCGAAGTAGGCAAAACACCGAAAAATCAAAGCGTCAGTGCTGAATGTCGAAGTATTTTAACCTTTTCCGATTTCAAAGTTTTAACGCTTGAAGAATTTTTTGTTGTTGTTTTTTTTTACTTACATGATTACTTTCGGTGGGTTCGTACAAAAAGAAGTAAAATCCACATTTAAAACTTTAAAAAGTAAAAAATGTACACCAAGTAATGAAAATAGTAGTTTTCGTCGAAAAGTATTTTTTTCAAATAGTGTGAAAAATAGAAATAACATTTAAAAAAAAAAAATCAAACTTGGCATGCATGGTTAAGATAAAGATGTGCATGCACGTCAAGCTTGATTTTTTTTTTTATAATGTTAATTTTTTTTTAAATGTATATATGTATTATATGTATTATTAAATACATCTAAATTTTAGATGTATTATCATACGATTACAAAATTGTTGTTCTTTCAATGAGCGTGTGTCACGAATGAACAATTCGCCCAAAAAAAGAAAATAAAAAAAAATACTTAGAGCGGGAATCGATCCCGCCCCTTCGGACCGTAGTCAGGCACGCTACCGACTGGACCATCTAATCGCTTGAGGTATAGGTGCACATTCTCGTACTTGTTCATCGCGGCCGGATAGATAATTGGCTTGTATTCGGTAGCTGTTTTGTTGCTTATCCCTCGATAAAAGTATGAAAATTAATATAATATTAGTAATATAAATATATTTCCGCTTCTTTATAGGGATTATAATGCATTTAGCATTAGGACGGGTGTAAGTGAAGAGGGAACAATTTATTAGAAGAGTCTCGCGCGGGCCGTGCTAAGCGCGCAGCCAGAAGCCAGCAGCCAGATCGCGCGGAAAGGCTACCCTCGGCTCTTTTCGACGGCGTCCGAGCGTCGCTTGCTCATGGACACGCGCTTCTCTGGTTGTGTGGTAGGCGCGGAAGGGACTGGAGAGAGGGTAAGATTTCCGCGCGATCTGGCTGCACTGAATATAACTTATAAATATGTTCAACTTCAACTAGTATTATGCGTAAGAAAGTATCGTCCTATCAAAAGTCAGTCCTACGCTTTTTTTTTTACGAATATTGCTTTTGTACATTACAAACGGTACTTTTGTACTTTTTCGAATCACAGTTTCTCCACGCTGTAGGCATCTATGCACCTTATTAAGGTGTACCAGTATTTCTAAATCACAAACAGATTAATCTGTTTAATTGCAGAAGATATGTAAGTAAGTGAAGTACGATAAAAAGTTCTCCACGCATTCTTTTTGCGGTAATAGATTACAAAATAGTTCGTACTTTTCAAAATTACGGACGGTTTTTCAGACGAGTACGTAAAGCATTAGAACAATTTTCAGTCTTCCCATCAGTGATAAGTTGTGATTTAATATTCAAGTCGTTGAGTTCGTACCACTTATTATCAACTGTTCTAGTGTAGGCGATGTAGTGGCCGGTGGACGACGTCAAAAATGCAGCCGATTCATACACGATAACACCTGACAACATGAAATCAGTGTTCCGTAGACTTAATTTAATAGGAATATCTCGTAAGTATACACCTTCTTTAACAATGTGCGATTTTTCCATTGAATCAACATATGCGTATTCCGTGTCGATGCAAATGTATGCACCAAGCTCTATAATTTTTAGTACGGTGGACTCGCGGCAATCTTTGCAATGAAAGTTAGATGGTTCTTGAATAGGTGTTTCAACGATTTCTTGCAATACACGAAAATCTCTTTCCCCGATCGGCTTTAAATTAATGTCTATAATCGGTTTTTGTATCGTTTTTACCGCTGACATTTCCTACTCTCCATCGGTGCAGTATATTTTTCCATTAATCTTTGAAATAACTGAGATCATTATTTTCGCAGTCGATTCTATTGTTTTTCGACGAGTACAATGCATGAAACATATAAGCCCGTTCATCGTATGTTTTTTTTTTCGGGCCTTCTTTAACATACATCTTTAGCATGCGAAATATGAAGTTAGATTGTTCCTCTTCGCTATCAACAAAAACTTGAAACGGTTTGGAGCTCAGATATCCCGCTACACGAATTTCCAAAACAGAATCGAAAGGGCATGTATTGGTAATATAGAAATAATTCTTATTTATTAGATTTCGATTCTGGTGGCATCCATTTCGCAGTATGCGTTGAGAGCGTGAGCTTCTTTCAGGCTTTTGATTAATCAAATTAATTTCTGGGCAGGGAGTAACATACTTTCCTCGATTTCGACAGTCTATTTTATCTATGATCGGCTCGGGATCAACGCAATTTTTCGTTATTACACTTTCGGAATTAGAGAACTTAATAGAGAAGCTATTCTCCGTTGTTTTTAGAACACGATGTTCTCATATAATTTCGTACTTGAGTGGAATTTTGGTTGAAAATCGCGGATATCAAGTATCGAATTAGTTGAAAAATGAGTATCGTGTGAATCAAAAAACATATCGTCGTGATCATCATCCTTGTTCCGCCAATTTTCTCGCTGTTTGTAAATTTTTTTTTGTTCCTTCGAGGGTAAAATTGCATCGATATTGATTATATTTTCGGCTGATGAAAATGAATACGTTGCATTCATTTTACCTTCGCAATCTATTTTCCTTTTTTCAAGTGCCGCTCGCGCCACGATCATATCGTCATTGATCGAGTCTATGTGTTTCACCGCAAATTTATCAGCTCGCATCGGTCTTCGATTTTCCAACAATTTATCTTTTATGATTCGAAAGTAAGTTTCCGATGATGCGGAAACTTACGCGGCGGTGTGAGGTGATTTAAAGAACGACCGCATTACGTTAGTCCAACCCAGAAATTGACAGAACAGAGGTTTCAAGGACGCAACTATTTCTGGACAGTAGTATAGATTTGCATTATCAAAATCTTTCGAAGAGTTGTTACCAACGTTTTTGTCGAATGTCTCGTTAGATAAAGAATCAATGAGTACATCTCTAAGTATAGAATTTATAAGTATAGAAGTTCCGTCCCTTTCCTTAATTTGGAAAAATATCGCAGGAGAAAAATTGTTGCTTTATGCGAATTCCTCGGAATGGCAACTGAAATAGTCAGGACACTCGATCTTATTCTCGCAAGAGGTAACTTTTTTTGAAACGTCGTAAGTAGATATACTAGGCCGGTTCTGGATAAATTTTTTGCTACTGCGCATGCGCAGAAAAATTGATTGCGCATGTTCTAGAATGTTCCATGGGGGGAGGGGGGAATTCTGGGAAGGGGTGGGGGGGATCGGTGACCTCGGTGACCTTGGGATTTTTTGCGTCGTAGGGGCAATTTCGGAGGGGTGACGTCATTGACCTTGAGTGATGGGGGGCGGGGTGGGGAATGACGTAATCGGTTAAAGTAATCGGATGACGTAATCGGAGAATCGAGAGGCAGGGAGTGGCTTTTTCAAAGGAGTTCCGAGAATTGTAATATGATATTTTTTAATAAATGTTTATGACCGACATGGAAAGAGATGCAAAGGGTATTTCCGAGAATTGTTTATTGTAATATGATACCACAGACAGAGATGCAGAGGGTAATTCTGAAAATTGTTAATGATAATTATTGGGGAGGGGGTGATGAATTCTGCGCAACTCTTGGTGGGGGGTTTAAGTTTTTGATGAGGGTAATCCCTATAAAAACAAATACTTGCGAGCTGTTACGAATCATTATATTGATTGCTAGTTAAAGTGATCCACTGCAGATGGAAGATCGGTATAAGCGTCGAGAACGGAAAATACGAATTCAATTATTTCTTGAAATATACACGAAGTAAAAAAATCTTATTCTATTAAAAAGTGATATCAAACATCTCGCTAGAAGATGGATGTATCAAAAATTAACGAAGTCAGTCGCATGGAGACTTTCCTGCCAACGATGAAATTTTCGGAGCTCGAAGGTGACTGGGATGAGGATGGTCAAAACCATGTACGGCGTTCAAGTCGTAGTGGAACTCAACAACGAATATTCAGTCTTTTTGCACATCAAGAATGACTACAGTTTTGCTGCAAGATAATGAGCAGCAATTTAAGCAGATGCTGCAAGCTTCTAGAGGAAATCATCTTCATCTGCATTATATCAGTAAACAGTACAATCAGTGCGAATTTTCTCATGTCTAACTATGATTTATTGTATCGTTCAATGAATATATAAATCTTGTAATAATGAAAATTGTACTTTGAAAAAATAAATGCGAACAAAAATACTTGAAAGTTTAATGCGTTTGAATGTTTATTTTCCAAAATGTCTTTTTCTCTTCGGTATTTTTTTAATTGAATCTTATTTTTGGAATTTAAAAAAAGAAAAGAATTGAATTCTTTTTTTTGCATGGTTGATGGATCAAAACCCGGTCCGATTAATTCTTTCGAAAACTTTTTTTTCTTTGTATTTTTTGAGTTCTATCCATAATTGAAAAAAAACCTTATTTGTATCTATATTCTACCAAATTTCTGCATTGTCGAGCATTTTTGCGATCTATATGAAAGTAGTGTAGTACAAATGTGTATTTTGAGAAGAAAATTATACTGATGAGAACAAAACTGATACTAAACATACAAATTTCACAATTCGGATACATTTTTTCAAATAATTTCGATATCGATATCTCGTCTAGGGCACCTCTGAAGGTACATGTTGAAATTCTCGTACCTGTAATGACTCGAACGGTCTTGCAGTGGTGGGGACGGTCCAGTGACGATGAGTGAAAAGAATGGTGAGCCGCTGAATGATCTTGAACCCCGGTCCTCGCGATGAGAGCGATGAGCGCTAACCACTGCGCTACGGCAACCTATGATTCTTTCCACTCGTATCGTCTACGTCAGTAATGCTGGACCGTCACATACCGCAATTCTTCGTATGGCGATAACAGGAGTGTGTGTGTGCATCCGAAAGTACGCCTGACTCAAGTCCAGCTTCGAGATGTATCGAGCGCGTCGCAAACCGTCCAAAATCCGATCCATATTCGGCAAGGGATACGCATCCTTCAGCGTCACCTTGTTAACGTTGCGATAATCGATACAAAAACGATGCTTTCCGTTGGGCTTGGGTACAATCACGGGATTGCTCATCCACGAGGTTTTCGACCGCTCGATCACCCCTTCGGAAAGCATCTTGCCCACTTCAGCTTGGGCGATCTTCAGCATATACAGCGAAATCACCCGGGATTTCTGCCGTATCGGAGAGTAACTCTGCACATCGATGCTGTGCTGCACCAGATAGGTCCTGCTGAGGATTCCGGCGGACGGAGGGGGAATTAACCGGTCCAAGAGAGTCTGTAACCTCTTCGTTACCGTGGGGGATGCTTCTCGCAACCCCGCGCATTCGGGGAAGGCGAGAATACTCCACTGAGGAGTCGTCAAAGAAGAGAATTGGCGAGGCGCACCGTCTTTCACGGTCCACGCGTCATCGTCGTAATTGATGCTGATCCCGAAAAGCCTGAGGAAATCGATTCCCAGCAGCCCGCCGTACTCGAGTAGCGAAACTCGTCCTTTCAGGGATGCAATCATCCCCTCGAGCTCGAACTGCAGCGTCAACGCACCGGCAATGGGCACAACGACCCCATTGGCGACGCGAAGGCCCTCAATCAGGGGCTGTAAGTATCGTGATATGGGTTGAGCTGCGTCTTCGCTCAAATACGTGCGACACGCGCCGGGGTCCACGAGCGCTAGAAGGGGGCGATCGCCCACATTCAGCCACAGGTAGTGTCGCGTGTCGCTCCGAAGGGTTTCCATCGGCATGGTTCCGTTCGTTTTCTTCTCCCTGTCGCCTGCAGCGACGGAACCGATCGTTCCCACACCGAGGGCATCGGAGGGTACGAGGTTTTCGCGCTTCTCCTCGACGATCACGTTCGCTTCGACGTATCTCGTCGTCTCGTCATTCTCATCTGGGCCATCGGGAGTTTCAGGGTACGGGAGGATCTCGTCTATATTGTCTCGTGGGGTTTGGGGATCGCAAGGGGCTCTTTCTCGTTCCAGGGGAGTCGCAGTCTCCGTCGACGGTCCGTCCGTCGTCGTCACAGGGGCGGAGGGCGTTGCTCGTCCGAGGAACTCTTTCCTTCTCGTCCCCGTCGTCGTCTGCGCTTACTCGTCGTTGTTACGAGGGAATACTCCGGTAATTTTTACGTCGGGGAACGGGGAAATGTTCGTCGTAGGCTGGGGAGGGGAAGGTTTCGTTCCTTTGTCGCTTGTCATCGTTGTCGTGGGGTCATCATCGTAGGTAGGTCGGGGTCGTGGGGGATTGCACCCCGGGGGGGGGGGGGGGGGGGGCAGACGAGTTACTGCCCCCCCGGTGAAGCGTTTCCCGAACGCTTTTTTGCGCAATTGCGACACGTGTTAGTAGTTATATGGGGCCGGTTCTACTCACAGATCCCTGCACCGACATTTACCGACACTTAGTCGAGACACGAACCCCGATTTAGCCCGGACACGAACCCCCCGGAGAGGGGGTATTTTGGCCTGGATGTGAATTCTCGAGAAGGCAGAGTGGGAGGGGGAAGGGGGGGGGGGTTCACGGCGCGTGTCGCCCGATTCCATCGAACGTTGTATATATCGAGCGCTGATTTATGATAAACTTTTTTGAAGACTCGAAATTTCTTGGAAGTGGTGCGTGTCGTTGCAGGACGGTACTTATCAACGCGTGTCGTCCGATTCCATCGAACGCTGTATATATCAAACGTTGATTTATTGTAAACTTTTTTGGAGACTCGAAATTTCTCGGAAGTGGTGCGTGTCTATGCAGGTCGGCACTCATCAAACGTTGATTATGAACTTTTGCGTAAACATGCACATGGAGAATGGCGCCGCTATGGCGCGGGAGGATTTCTCGGAAACGGCATCGCGGTGGTCAATCATCAAAGGAAGGAGGTGACCAAATGAAAGGGATCATTTAGCTCAGTCCGATGCAATATCTTCGATCGCACGTGTCGGCACTATTGAATTTGTTTGTCCGAAAAAAAAATGGGCGCGTGTAACAAATACTCGGTTTTTCCCTGCGCGGATCCGCGAACGTTAACTAGGAACGAGCTGGAATATATTCCGAAAACATTGCTTTTAAAGTATTAAGGTGATCATATACATTTGCTCTGGCATCTCCTTCCGAGACGTTATCACATTGATCCTGAAGTATTGTCGTATCTTCCGTGTAGAGAGCATTATAATACTTCTGTGAATATGGATCATTTCGATGGCACCCCACCCCAACGTCGAGTGTGTGAAAAATGTTTGACAAATTCGCGGGTGGAGAAAAAGAATGAGTAATTTTTTTTTTCGTGTGTGGGGAGGGTAAGGATATATAACCGGCAATTTCGTGAGCGGCTTCATTACAGAACGATCAAATGCGAGACAGACGAGTCGTGCTGAAACAGCGATTATTGTTACACTTGAAAAATATCAGAGAACTGAAAGTCTTGTTGCAAAGAGTGTCGGTGATTCGAGATATCAACGAAAGTGTGAAAAATCTTTCAATATCCGAAGTAACGTTGCATCCGCACAAATCTCGCACCGTGAACAAAGTACCGAGCCACAACGACAACAACAATGGATCTCGAGGCTATCAACAAAATCGGCAAGATGGACGATTTTCTACCGACGAAAAAATTGTCGGAACTGCCGGTGCGGGCGAATCAACGTATATCAAACGTGAGAGCTGTCCAGACGAAATTCGGACGACGGTACATCGTCGACATTGATGGTGAATTTTCCGTCTTCCTGCCGGCCAGAATCACGAAAGCCATCGATGAGGACCCAACGACGTTGGACAAATTCCAGACTGCGACTAACGATGGGAAACTACATCTGAATTACATCGGTGGAAAATATAACAAACTAGAATTTATTCTGTTGTAGGGAAATTTGAATAAAAAACAAATGTCATGTAAATGTGTGTGTGTGTGTGTTTTTTTTATTTCAAAGAATATCGCGATTACACAAAGTTTGATAGGCCTTTAGCCAAATTTTCAGCGATTTCACATTCGCGCTGGCACAATTGTATTTCGTTTGGGCGGAATGATGCGAACATCCCGGCGGAATTTTCGGCAATTTC
Source organism: Heteropelma amictum (assembly GCA_959613375.1). Taxonomy (NCBI): domain Eukaryota; kingdom Metazoa; phylum Arthropoda; class Insecta; order Hymenoptera; family Ichneumonidae; genus Heteropelma; species Heteropelma amictum. The sequence continues at coordinate 7,002,707 of OY390726.1, read as the reverse complement.
TTCAACGATGGGCAGTCCAGAATCTCGAGATCGATAATCTCAGCGGTCGTGAACTTTTTCACCCATTGTGTTTTTTCGAGTCCCGTGACGTATACTTTGTGAGCTCGTTGCAATATGGCGCCAATCACCGCTTCATAGGGTATTTAACCGTCTTCCCAGCTCATTCCATGATAATTGCGTGTTAGCCATAAATTCATGGCTTTGTATTTGACCGGCAACGACTTCCATGGCGATGGCGAATCGAAGAACAGAGTCAAAGGTGGACCGTCTTGTTGCACTTCGACAAAAGATATTTCTTTGAGGACAAACTCGTTAATTGGCCGTTTGAAGCCTTGAATATCAACGATGTAATCCATTATATCAGCTTCTTCACGCCGCCGCTGATCGGATTATACTGAACGATACGATCGTGAAGTATGAGGCAGTAAGCCGATGTATGCGCAGGAATATTATTTTTCGACTCAAATTCAAGGCGAACATCCACCGGGCCTGTCTTCAACGATTCGTTTTGCTTCGAGCAGTCGATAATAATGAGCGGAGCATACTTCAGAAATTGCGACTTGTCTAACCATGGCTCGGGCTCTCTGTTGTAGTACGTGGATTGGAAATTTGCGTACATCTGATACAGCAAAGCGTACTGATTTTGATCGATGTTGAGATTCAAATTTCCATAGGGATAACATTGCGAATTGAGATACAGTTTGACGTCGGTGATTTTGCAATGATCGAAATTACTCGCATCCTTGTTCTTCTGATTTTTTCGATCTGTCTGAAATGCGAGAATGACGTAACGAGGCTTCTCGAGTTGCGTCGATGTTTTCACGGACCAAACGTGTTTCGAGGTGGCCGGTAGCAGCGGATATTCGTATAGTTCCCACGTGCGGAAACTCATGGAAATCGGCGGATCCTTGGCTATGTACTTCAAGAGTTGAATTTTCCGCTGATCCGAGACTGTCACGTATGGCACGAGCCATTCAATCTTTTGCAGAACGAGTTTGAAATCTTCATCGGCCGCCTGTACAACGGCATCATTGTCGGTCTTTGATCGCGATAGGATGAGCTCGTGTTTAGCCTTTATCACGATTTTTCGATAATCCTCAGCGAAGCCCAGCAGCATGCTCAGCGGTATGCATATGTCGAAATTACCCGCAGCATCTACGATTTGCTTCGTTTCCTCGACGTCGAGCCATCCGGTGTTCTCCAGCATGCTGCTTTTACTCGGGCTCATCGACGAGTAGCCCTTAATCAGACTCGTGCGGCCGACATTTTTACTTCGATCGATCTCGATGGCATTGAGCTCGTAACGTATTTCCTCGAACAAATAGCAAATGGCGTTATTGACGAGGCTCGTGGCGAGGGTCGGTGTGCCATCGTTTTTCGTCAATTTTCCGCATATATGTAAGGAGCTGTGACTCGGTAGTATGCAGAGATCTTGATGCTGAATAGAGATGCGGATTTCATCGCTGTTGTTGAAGGTTGCAGATGCATACGGCTGATGAGCATGAATCTCACAATGTGTGATGGATTCATCGAAGATGACGGGGTTCTGAATATTAACTATTTCCTCCTCCATTGTACACAGCATATGGCCAAAGCGCAGAACAAAAATTTATGTCTCACACGTTTTTTTCGCGAATTTTTAGGCCTAGACTCTGCAGAAACAACACGTTTTGAGGTGTTAACGCTCTGCGCGTTGATCGACGACTGTCCACCGCAAGCCATGTCGGTTTATTAAGAATTCTGTTGTAAACTATGCCCATTGCGATTTTATATGCAAACGAATCGTAATAACTTCACCGCGAAAATTGACTATATCACCATCCTGATCGACTATCTGAAGTCTGATGCAATCTATCGTTCTGCTGGTGATCGGCAGATAAATCACATGTGCCGGTACTTCGATGATTTTGTAACCAGGTGGGACTGTCGGAAAAAACTCGTGGATCGTGTGTACTTTTCGCTCGTTGATATAAGCTCCCGTGGTGATGTTACACTCAACTCGCAGGGCGTTCACTTTGAGAATGGCTACCGGTAGATCGGATTTGTGTCTTTTATCGGCACTCAGAATACGCGGTGTAAATCCCAACAAGCGTCCGATAGAATCATTAGGTATAAAATTTATTTCGCGATTACACTTAATTTCACTACGCAAAGTATTATTATTGGGCTTTATATTGAGAATAATATCTTTACGCGACAACTCCGACTGTACGTATTTCTCAATATCTTCAATCTCGTAGCTGCCCGTAGGTATCGTCAATATCTCATCTCCAACGTAAAGTTTATTACTTTGAAAGTCGATATTAGGAATGGAATTGAAGGTTAGCAATTCGATGAGACCGAGGCTATAATTTTTGTGAGGTGAGAGCTCGATCGGTGGAAAGTATTGCGCCTCGAGTATGGACGAAGTTCCCGATATCGTTAATGTGAAACTATCATCCATGACGGTTAATTTACGACTGACCTCCCTGTTTTACCCTGTACGTTTATATAACGCATACTTTTCACCAAAATCCAATTGATCGCAGAGAAACTTCAAGCACAAATGACCGCACTCGATTGTATCATAGTCTTGGTATCTCTCGTAGTTGTAATTCACGCTACCGACACCGAAATATTTCATGAGTTCGGATGGTGGTCGAAGGTTGCCAAAACTATCGAAATAATCGATCCTTTTTTCAAATTTTTTGTACGCAACCCAGTGTGTACCACGACCGATATTCTCATCCAAATTCACAATTGCCGTTTCGTATTTCAGCGGTCCGCCCTTCGGCAGTTTATCCCGCATGTAAACACCTCGAAAATGTCGAATGTTCATGATTCGTGCGTATTTACGGAGATCCGCGTCCGTGAGCGGTCGATGCGGTAGCTTCAATTCACGTTTTTTGGAGCTATATGAAGACCCAATCCCTGCTTGTATGGTTTAAGATGTAAGCCTTTGCCCAATGCAGTAGCCTCAATCGTTCGATTGTGTCGTTTGTGTTCGTCCAATTCTCGTTTAGCTGCCTGAGCAGCGTTAACGGCTTTCGCTATACTCGCCGCACCACCGGCCAATGCCCCGGTAGCGCTGAGCCCCGCGAAAATCGGCACGAGAAACGGCAAGAAACCACCGATCTTTTTCGGCACGCGTATAACACGAGGAGCGCGCATTTTACATCCTGCTGCTCTTTTCGTCACGCTCCGAGCACCCTTGAGAGCGGATCTGATGAGTGCTCTCGAATCATCGCTGCGAATCATCGTTGCTCGTGCTGCTGCGACAACTTTTTTGAAACTTGGCTTGACCCCCATACCGAATTTCCTTTTAACCTTCATGATATTAGCGATACTCAGGGCACTCGCTTTCTCGCCTAAGCTTGCGTCTCTGGCGAATACTCGTTTCCACGCTTCCTCGGTCAGCACCTTGTCAGCCGCGTGTCGCGCCGCAATATTCTCCCGATTTTTCGAATACGCGATATCGTGTTCTTTGCAAGCCGCGTCGAGCGGATTAACGCCAGGATCGCCTCGCGCAAGCCGCTCAGACAATTTTGTGCCGGGCCCGCAATATTGATATCCCGGTATGTGTAACTCGAATGGAAGTTTATTAATCAAATCGTTGACGGCTCCTTTTCCACGTTTTTTGTTTTTCGCGCCAACGATCATGCTTCGCGTGACAGTTTTCGATGCTCGCGATATCCCTATTTACACTGTTTCTTCTTCTTATCACCAACTGCACCGTATCGTCCCGGATCAACTTCACCCGTAAATGGTGTACTTCCTCTAATGTTAGGATTGGAATAGTGACGATTGGCAAATTTCTTCAAACTGTCGGTTATAGGATTTTTCGGATCGTCTTGTTTCGGCATTTTCCACATATGTTCATCAGACGGGAAAACATTCGCAACTGAGACATCAATCGTTATAAGCATACTACTTATACCTATTTCCATCAGTCACGGTCAAGATGAGTTCACAGATGGGACTATTGCCTGTAATAAATTTCGATGAATTTACGCGAGCGGAGAAGAGACAAAAACGTCATGGTGATTTGCTGCCTGATACTATTCGTGCTGTGTTTTGCGGTCCATCGAATTGTGGCAAAACCAATGCTATGCTCTCGCTCATAATACATCCCAATGGACTGAGATTTGAGAACATTTACCTCTATTCAAAATCGTTGAAACAACCAAAGTATAAATTGCTCGAACGATTGCTCGAACCGGTGAACGGGGTCGAATATCACCCGTTCAACGAGCACGAACAAGTGGTGTCACCTAGCGACGCGCGACCTCACTCGATAATCATCTTTGACGATGTTGCGTGCGAGAAACAAGACAATATGAGGGCCTTTTTCTCCATGGGAAGACACGAAATTGTCGACTGCTTCTATCTTTGTCAGACGTATGCTCGCATTCCTAAGCATCTCGTGCGAGATAATACGAACTTTCTCGTTCTATTCAAGCAGGATGATATGAATTTGAAACATGTGTATAACGATCATGTTAACACGGATATGACTTATTCGCAATTCAAGAGCATTTGTTCGGAATGTTGGAATTCTGATAAATACGGATTTATCGCGATTGACAAGGATAGCGAAGTGGACAAGGGTAGATACCGACGGGGTTTTGATACTTTTCTCACCATTAAATGACTTTGTTGTATCCAACAAACAGCAGTATCATCAGCGTCGCTATAGCGACAACATGGAGCATAAAAAAGAGCGAGATGTGTTGCATCAGCTTGTTCGAGCGAGCGAAGCGATTAGAAAAAAACATCGTATGATGAAAAGCAGCAAGGATGATGTCGAACTCATGAGGCGGGAAGTTTTCAAACCTATAGTCACACCGCTGGAAACGTTAATACGGAATGTGGATCATCCAATCAAGGAGGAGGAAGTAAAAAAAGAAGAAAAAAACGTTAAGGAAGAACACGATGATTCGTTTGAAAAGGAAGATGTTAAAAAAACTGATACGTCTTATGATGATGTCTCCTTCAAATCAACATATGATACGAGTATGGATGAGAGTGATGATGATGATGACAAATCAGCCCGCAACGTTGACCAATTAATCAACGAATACATCGTGTTATTACAAACGAATCGAAAAACGAATTTCGATGTTTTTTACGGTGTTCGACTTCTCGCCAATGACAAACTGAAAATTGGTGATTCATCGATAAACTTTGATTCACCGAAGATTCGCGTGGGAGATCGAGAGTATGCAAAAACTATCGGATTAATCGAGCTATTGTTCAAAAAAGTTCCCGATATCGAGACTATCACGGAGGATGATGTAAAAAATTATGAAGATATCGTAATTACAACGAACGCTCATAAAAAGTTTTACAAAGCCGGTGAAGCGACGCGAAGGGATAATACTTATAAATTTAAAACATATATTGCAAAAATCGCATCGAGAAAACATATTGGCGGAGGTATCCATAAAGTGGTTGAAAAAAATACCAAATTCGATTATGTTTATTGGGATGATCCTAACGAATTGGTCGATCGTTTACGTTTACTCGTAGCATCTCAAGCAGCCGGCAACTTGTCTCATTCCAACGAAATTGTATCAATCATTGAAGAATTACGCGAGGCCGGAATTATTCATTCAAACGATTCTCACCAAGATCTTGTTGCACATTCGCAAGATGAGCGTTGACGTGTTTGGACGCCAATTGCAGCCGAAAAATAGAAGTGAAAATGTTCGCGGACCTCGAGGCAAAGGATTCAAGATTACTCGCGATGGACAATACGATATTGATAAAAAACGTTTGTGTAATTTGGCTGATCCGATAGACGAGAATGATGCGATTTCAGTGCGAGTGATGCGAAGCGCAATGCAACAAGAATTACGTCAGATACATCACGTTACATCTTCTCTACGGGAGGATATTGATACTCATGCCATGATGATCAGTGCACTCGAGTCCCAACTCGCGGAGCATATAAGACATCAGAAAATCAATCATGAAAATCTTGAAAACCTGACGAAACGCAATTCCGAGCTCATTGTGCTGTTGGAAAACGAGCTGAAAACATTGGAGCAAAGTAGTAGTAGTAGCGGTGATTATATGTTAATGATCGATAGTGTCAAGAGCCACTTGAGACAGTTTAAAACGGACCAAGAAGCTGTACACGCGTTATCAGTGAAAAATTCCCAAGTGCTCGCGCTACTGGACAACCGCTTGCACGCGCTCGAGCATGAGCGAGAAAGAGACCGTGGTGAGAGAGCTACATAAGCTGGCGCGAAGAAATTACATCCGTCGGCGTGTTGATATACGCGGTCTCGATGAGACGTGGCAGGCCGATCTCGTCGATATGTCATCTTACGCTCACCGAAACTCTAAGCAAAAGTTCCTCCTCACCGTTATCGATGTATTCTCAAAGTATGCCTGGGCTGTACCGATCAAGAGTAAGACGGGGAGAGATACGACATTGGCTATGAAATCCATACTAGTTCAGGGTCGAACACCGAAAAACTTGCAAGTCGATCGAGGAAAAGAGTTTTACAATGCCGAGTTTCAGGCGCTTATGGAAAAATTCAACATTCACATGTACTCGACATACAGCAATTTAAAAGCTTCGATCTGCTAACGTTTCAATCGTACACTACAAAATAAAATGTGGATACGATTCAGTCTTCGCGGAAATTACAAGTGGATAGACATTCTCGATGATATGATTTCCGAATACAACAATACCGTACATCGTACAATTAAGATGAAACCAAAAAATGTTAATACAGCTAATGAGAAACAAATTTTACGCGATATTTACAAGAAAATCACGTCTCCTACGAAGAAACCGGCAAAATACAAAATCGGCGACAAAGTGAGAATCAGCAAATTTAAGAACGCATTCGAGAAAGGTTACACTCCGAATTGGACAACGGAAATATTTACGATTGATCGAGTGAAAAATACGAATCCAACGATGTACCAGCTGAATGATCATCGAGATCAACCCATCGGTGGCGGTTTCTACGAACCAGAGCTCCTCAAAGTGAAATATCCCGATGTTTATCTCGTTGAGAAAGTATTGAAGAAACGTGGAAATAAAATATTTGTAAAATGGCTTGGTTTTGACAATACTCACAATAGTTGGGTAAATAAATCTACTGTATAACAAAAAATTTACAAAGGGTTTTCAAAAAAACTGCTTTATTCCCCAAACAATTTTTTAACAACGTAATTTCGTTTTCTGCGATCCAGTCATTATTTCCATTGTTGCACGCACCCTGTAACAGACAGTTCGAGAGAATAACAAACGGTGTTCCAATTGTTTCAATTATTAAGCCGTGTATGTGTTGAAATTACCTGAATCTTTTGTTGATTTCTTCTTCTATTTTGCTTCGGAGCGACACTTGTCGCAGTATCGTCGCTTCGGCGGAGTACCATCAATATGATCTCGAATTTCCGGTCTGTTATAATGCTCCGTGCACGGAAGATATGAGATTACTTCGCTGTCCATTTGAAAGCGTTTAGGCAAGCGATCCCAAATTATGTGAAGTTGCGAACCCCAATATTTCAATAATACACTCTTTGGTATGGAATCGAGCTCGCTGTCGGTTAGATCCCACGCATTCTTGGACGGGTGAAGTGCGTACATCTTAACGTTCTGATATCGACTGAGGGTTTCAGTAAGTCGTTCCTCGCGCAAGCGTAATAAATTAGGTCTCCACGATCCGAGTGCGTGTTTCAGCAAGTTTGTTTATATTCAATGCTTTAGAATCATCACAGTTATAAACACTTTTCTCGTTGCCTTGAGCAAAATTGACTTGCGGAGGTTCATACAAATTTCAAGTTACTCCAATGAATAACCCCAAGGCAGAGTATCCGTTGAATCATACATCAACATTCTCTTATCATCTCTCCAGCTTAGAGAAATTTTTTTCTGTGTCGCAGTATGAACAATGTGTTTTTTACTTTGAATTAAATTTTGAGGTTTGACTACATTTTTATGTTCAAACAGACACATTTTGTAGTCGTCAAGCATAATAGTTTTGAGCGTTGAGCCCTTGATGCCTTTTGCCCGCTTTTTTTCACCATTGTCGCCAAAAATTTTGTAAGCATACAATTTTGCCCTCAATCCGATAAACTCCTCCATGATATTACCGTTGTTTTCATCCTTCATCAGACCCAATACTTTTTTATTAGCTTGTGGAATACCATACGGATTATCAACCGAATAATCCGAAGTGTCAAATTTGTGTATATCTCCTTTTATAATTTGGTAAACGTTGGGTACTTTGATGTGATAGATGAGGCTGTCGGTGTCTGTATATAGTAATTTCGCTTTTTGTCCAAAAGTCGTCTTCATGTAATAATAGTGAAAGTCGTAGAGCCAAAGTTTGGAGATGTCGAGGATCGAATATCCAACGTATATGGGCTTGTTGAATAAAACGCTGGCCTTGTTGAGTTCTATTATCACCATATCACGCTCGAATATAGTGCAACTGTGGAACGTTGGTTTAGCGATCTGTGCTTTTGCCCCCCACCGTCCACGCCATTCCGTCACAAGCCGCACTTCTTTGTGCTTTCGCACATTTTCCATTGTTTTCCCAAATACGGCATTATTCATTAATTTGTAAAAATTTTTTTCAAACTCGTTGTTCGATTTTTTTCTCAGTTCCGTGTTCACGTCGATGTATTTCTTGAGCCAGGGCATCTGTCGAAATTTCAGCACGCGATGAATGTGTGTTACACGAAGACCCAATTTTGTGCTGTTACGTCCTGAGCACTCCACCTATACATACTTATAACTCAGTCTGAGCTCTATAATTTTTTTTTTTCGATTTTATTTTTTTTTCAAACAATTATTTCAATACCCTAAGGTCTGAGGGACCCCCTAAACATTTAAAAACGCTTGATTTCTCAAGCATGTATTTTTACTATCAAAAAATATCGGTAAAAAGCATAATTCCCCGTAAATTTACAACATAACATTGTTAATAACAATGCTACAGGTTTGCAAAAATTACCTAAAAATTCAGCGTCAAAAACCAAGTCGAAAAGGTTCACGACTTTTTTCTGTAGCTCTGCAAACAAGCGAGATATCAGCTTTCCAGATTTCTTCAAAATTTTACTTTGTTTGATTGTACTTCGTTAATAATTGGGATAGCCCCATAGTGTGACCTGTCTAACGAAAGGGCGTAAAAAGTTGAGACGTTATGGTTTGCAACATTCCCGATATTGTTAACGATAACCGAGATAAATAACAATTTTTGATTTTAACGTTGTAAAGGCCTCCCGTTACACCAGGAGCCTCCCTAAAATAATCTTAGGCCTGCTAAAACATTTTTTGAGCACCTAAGCACCATATTATTATATAATAATCACCCTACGGCACTGTAAAGCCATATTTCTACATCGTAACCACCCTAAAGGCACTGTGATGCTATATAATACATATTTAAACCACCCCAAGGCACCGCAAGCCATATAATACATATTTAAACCACCCTAAGGCATTGCGATGCCAAGTATTACATTATATAACCACCCTAAGTATCATTATATATCTATATATACTCTCTTATAGTACCATAAGACATTGTAAAGCCATGCAACAGGCTACAAGCCAAAAGGCGTATGTACAAATAATCTTATTCTTATTACTCTTAAGATCCCAGAGAGGACTTAAAGAATTTTTCTCATAGCATATAATTCTGTAAGAAGAACAGAGAGGTGCAGACACACGCGCCGATTATTCCTATCTGTCCCATGAGAAAGAAAAGGACAGCTAACAACGCGTGATAACCAACGGTCACCAAAAGCTAAGCGTTAGATATCTCCAGAATATACATCCTGAAGTCCAGACTAAACATCCTGACAGAGGACCGAGATGGAAACGCGAGCCGCTGGCCATCCTCACGTAGCCACGCGCCTCGGACCATCCCTACCAGTCAGCATAATCCGACGCGAGCATCAGTCCCCACTCGCGAAGTTTCAACCATATATTCGGGGACAGAGGCATCGAATCTTCAGTTCTTGTCCGGTCTCTCCAACAGCGCGATCTGTAAAACCGACTATCTTACAAAACGGGCCAAGTCCCAGACTTCTTATATAGTACGGCGAATAAAAGCCTTCATTAAAATATAATTAAAAAATTCTACAATATCCATAATTCAAAACTTCGAAAACTGCGAAGAATACAAGGTACATCCTTCTACTTTATCCTACAAGTACTTCCCAAGTGTCACTTTATTTCCTTTAAATACATTTCGAATTGTGAAACGTGAAATATATAGAGTTTTGTGGGGCAAATGTGTTAATTACCCCGTTCAATTAAAATAATAAAATACAGTGGAATTGTGAATTTGCGAAATTAAGTGAGCGACCTTCTAAAGACCAGGCGAGCCTGCTCTTGGTGCATCTACGTGCACGACAGCGGTGTTCCCTCCGACAGAAGGGCGTGTAACTTTCCTCCCATAAGAGCGAGGCTGCTCTTGGTGCATCTACGTGCACGACAGCGGTCATCCTCTTTGCGGAAGGTCTTGTTAACCGTACTGTAAACGCGGGATACAGGACTTTCTTTCGATTCATCCCCTCGCATATTGGCATATTCCACCATTTTATTATATTTTAAATATTGTGTTTTTGTGTGTTACAATAATAAGGTTTGAAATTGTGAAACTGTGTTAGCGATCCTCTAAAGACCAGGCGAGCCTGCTCTTGGTGCATCTACGTGCACGACAGCGGTGTTCCCTCCGACAGAGGACCGTTTAACTCTCCTCCCATTGGAGCGAGGCTGCTCTTGGTGCATCTACATGCACGACAGCGGTCATCCTCCTTGCAGAAGGACCTGTTAACTGTATTACAAACGCAGGATACAGGCCTTTCTTTCGAATCTACCCCCCACATGCTCAAATTTTTATTATTGAACTTAAAATAATTATACCGGTAAAATTCGTATTTGTTCCGGAAATATTCCTGGATCATCGCGTGCTGCAATCATTACCTGAAAATAAAAAGGGAATGGTGTATTAAAATCCTTTAAGAGGAAAAATCAATTAACATCATACTTATCCTTAATCCTTCCCCGGGCATCGACATCGGGACAGTCCACCTGAAAATTAAAAGTCGTTTAGAAGCCTGAATAAAAAGGAATTAATTCTGAAAATAAAATAAATTACATTTGAAATTAAAATAAATTGCATTTGAAAATAAAATAAATTGCATTTGAAAGTAAAATAAATTATTGAAATAAATTGGTAAATTGGGTGCGATCTGCTGTTGTATGTGGAAACTCTGCCACATACATTGGCGAGCGTATCGGTGCACGTAACTTTGCACTGGGCCTCGTTTACAGTAGAACAAACCTAATTCCAAAAACGGATGTATTCGCTTTATCGTGGGTTTTCGGTGTACAATAAACTGTTTTGGCACTGGCAGGAAGTCCGGTGCACGTAACCTTGCACTGGGCCCTGTGTTAAGACCCCGTGAATCGAGTCATTCATAAATTAATTATTATTTTTGATATTTACAATAATTCATCCATTCTCGACAAGGAGAGTGCTGGTGCATGTAACTTTGCACTGGTCCCCCTTTTTGAATGGTGAATTAATTTCTGATAATTTAAAATGTTTTTTCCAGTCAAATAAATGTTAAACGCATTATTCGCAAATTTATTTATTTTCATTATTGCAAATAATTCAACCATTCCGGACAAAGAGAGTACTGGTGCATGTAACTTTGCACTGGTCCCCCTTTTTGGATGGTGAATTTATTCCCATAAATTTTTTATTCAATTAAAATATTTAGAGGAAATTGAAATTATAAATAATTCAACCATCCTGGACAAGGAGAGTACTGGTGCATGTAACTTTGCACTGGTCCCCCTTTTTGGATGGTGAATTTATCCCCATAAATTTTTTAATCAAATAAATAAAAACTTGTCCAAAAATTATTTATTTTCTATACTATACAAAAGTTAACTATTCGCAACAAGGAGAGTGCTGGTGCATGTAACATTGCACTGGTCCCCCTTTTTTGAATGGTTAACCAGTAATTTTTTAATCAAATAAATAAAAACTTGTCCAAAAATTATTTATTTTCTATACTATACAAAAGTTAACTATTCGCAACAAGGAGAGTGCTGGTGCATGTAACATTGCACTGGTCCCCCTTTTTGAATGGTTAACCAGTAAATTTTTAATCAAATAAATAAAATTGTCCAAAAGTTGACTTATTTTCTATATTATACAAAATTCATTCATTCGCAACAAGGAGAGTGCCGGTGCATGTAACTCTGCACTGGTCCCCCTTTTTGAATGTTGAATTAATATTTTTTTTATCAAACAAACAAAATTATTCCAGAAATTTATTATTTCCTTTTTTATTACAAATTCAACCACTCTCAATAGGGAGAGTGCTGGTGTGCCCAATGTTGCACCGTTTTCCCCCTTTTTTTTTATGGTGAATTAATTCCTGATAGTCTTAAATATTTTCTTTTTTTTTAAATAAAATTTTATTTTAAATTCATCTTACACTATTATAGAGGGCAGCCATCCGTGCATTTCGATTTCTCGTGAGCGGTGCTGTAACCCTGCACTGGGCGAGGAAGTCAACGAGAAGTTCCATCAAGAACGGAAGGTTGGTTGAAGTGCAAACTCCTGCACGACTTTATCTCCCTGTTTGGACAAATTTTCTCAGTGACACGAAATGTATACGAACGGTTGTTTTCTTAAATAGATGCCGCGAAGGAGGGCCGGCCAAAAGTTTAAACTTAGGCGCGAAGCCGCCATCGCAGAGGGGATTGTCCGGGTCGAGCCTCGCGGGAATAATATCCCTACCCGGAAGGTCAACCTTGACCCCCCTCCTCCTCGCCCGGTCAACGCGGTCGCTCCCTTCCGGCCAACCCACTACTCGGTGGTAACGGCGGAGGAGCTTCAGCCTCAACCCCCACCTGCACCATCAACATCGTCCGCGGACCAGCAACCGCCGTACCGTCGCCCCCTCCCGACCCTTCAGGAGATCCCTCCGGAGCTGCGCGGCGACCCTTTCCCCAGACTATACTTACCTTCTCCTATGCACACGTCGGAGTCAGATGCCGACACCGTTGAGGTCCTCTCTTCAGACCCTGAAAATGAATGAAAATAATAATATAAAAATAAAATAAAATATATTAAATTTAAAATAAAATATATTAAATTTAAAATAATATATATTAAATTCAAAATAAAATATATTAAATTTAAAATAAAATATATTAAATTCAAAATAAAAATATGTTCATTTCGAAGTAAAATATGTAACCTTTGAGAAAAAATAAATATATTCAAGCGTGTAAAGACCCGCTACGTCTCAACGTTCGTTTTGCTACCAAATAAATAACGTTTATCTCTTTTTACCCCAAGAGTATTACTTATTGTTTTAATTATTTTGCGCGCTAATTTTGGCCTTGCATCCTTGTCCCGGCTGAGCTCCCACTTGGCCAAACAAAGGGTGTTGATCCGTGCGTTTCACCCGTTATCCCGCTCGTCCCTCGACCTGCGACGTAACAAAACTAATGCAACGAGCCTAATTTTCTATCAAAACTATTTTTTCAGAAGAAGCTACGTAAAGCTAAGAAGCAAACGTTCGAGGTAACGCAGAAACAGCTGGGACACCATTTGGTACAAGTTATACCGGTAAATTTGTTTTCATAATGATTGATGCTGCGACGCAAATGGTAACCGCAGAAAAAAGCGGAATTATTTATATTAATTCCCTAGGTAGATGATCAGGATCAGAAGAGAATACAATTAGTATATCAATCAGTCGAACAAACACAGAGTCAGGATAATGACGATTCGGAAGAGGTATGCACATATAAACGTACCCGTTGATATGATATTGCGCATGTCAGATACGAAATTCTCTGAACCATTATTGCATATAAATAATTGAAATTGGAAGGAATCTATGGTTCATCGCAGATGGAAAAGAATTCAAAGTATTTCTTCTTCCTCCTCCGACGATTATAACACCGGGAATAAAGCAACTAGCGTAAGTTAATCCGACCAACTATATAAAAATTATGCTTGCCTTGAAATAATTGAAATGACCACATTATCCCTGCGTGGAGAGAATAAATAGTATTCATATTCAAGAGGTTGACAACAATCACATTAATCGACAAAATACTTGTTAATATATTTTTTTAACATAACTGGACAGATATCGGCAGACTGCGAAACGCATGGAGAACTTGTAAGTGTGTCAAAGACGGGGTCGAAAATGTTGTAATATTTTCATTAAATGAAAGTAAAAATGCATGTACAGAGACGACAAAACTACCATAGAAACCTTTGGATGTGCATATAAGTCACAAGTAGAGTAGAATAGTAATTAAAAATGTGTGAATCTTGACGAAACAGATTCATGAAGGGAATCTAACGATGGCTCTCAGAAGAAAACCGACTGTCCTGGATACTAAGGTATTCCCCAAGGGTTTCGGCGTACTTATCAAAAACCCAATAAAGGAAATGGCCACAAATTTACGTTCGTCTAATGAAAAGGTAGACAGTAATAGATGTTAGCCTGAGACATGGGAATTATTATATGTTAATAATGGTAAAATTCTTAACGACCAGGTAGAGGCCATGGAAACCCCAAAACGACAAGGAGACATGCCATGCTACCCAATAAAATTCCGGGTAAACTCCCCGTCGTGGTACCCCGTCGAAAAGAAACTTGATGTAAGTCAATACGTACATGAATCTATGAAATTAGTAAACAGTTAAAAATATTTGTGTATAATGCATGAAAAAAAATGTATCATAAACTGAAGAACATGTACGCCAGAAAATTAGAGAAGTGCAAATATTGCTGAATACTTCGAACGGTAAAATGAATCTATTAAAAATATGTATGTTCACAGTGGAGATCTTTCTATGATAACTTCGATCCTGGCGAAGGAACATCGAAATCATGTGCATCGACATTATATGGAAACAGAACGGTTGAGAAAAAAAGTCAACATGGAGGTGCGTCGAAGAAAACACAAACACCTGCAGAACAAAAATTCGTCATAAAGGTAATAATGAACGTGAGAAGCTTCAAACAGTAAGCGACAATGGAAACATAAGAATAGGTACAATTGTGGATGGACGCCTGTACAGTTGAACTATACTACCGTGCTCGAATGAAAAGAAAAACATTTATTAATAAAATATGGACAGTGGTTCAGTTCAACGAAAATTATTGTAGTAAAAGAACGTACATATTTTGTTAAAGAGTAGTAACAACTGACCAATGAGTATGAGATAGTATGTATACATATTGTTACGTAGAACAAATTAAGCAGCACAGACGATACCGGTAACAATGAAACGACGCATAACTCGTACGAGACTCCTGCAGAGGATGTTGAACATGTTCCGGAAAGAAGTAAGCAAGCTGAGGACGTTAGACGCCATCAGAGTTATGCTCGGATGGACAAAAAATTGCATCCCCTGGACGAGGTAAAATAGCTTTTTCAAACATTCATAATTCCGTTTCCTTAATTTTCAAACATTCATAACACCGCAGAATGCTTCAAACGGTTTAATGAATGTATTAAAAATATATATTCACCGAGAAAATCTTTGTGTGACAACTTTCATCCTGGCGATGGAACATCAAAATTATGTGCATCGACATTATATGGAAATAGAACGGTTGAGAAAAAAGTCAACATGGAGGTGCGTCGAAGAAAACACAAACACCTGCAGAACAAAAATTCATCATAAAGGTAGTAATGAACGTGAGAAGCTTTAAACAGTGAGCTACAATGGAAACATAAAAATGGGTGCAATTGTGGATGGACGTTTGAATAGTTGAACTATACTATCGTGCTCGAATGAAAAGACGAATGTTTATTAATGAAATATGTACGGTGGCTCAGTTCATTGTTAAGGGGTAAGACCACTGTAACGGTCCAAAAAAAAAAGGTATTTTCACGAATTTTTTGCTTCCGACATTGAAAGTAATTGAAAAAAAACTTTTAAGGGTTTTATCGGGCATACATTAAACTTTATTATCAAATTTTTTTACAGCAAAAAAAAAACAAAATGGCGGTTCCACAGCTATCTTCCCGGGGCAAAACATGCCCCAGGAAGATAGCTGTGGAACCGCCATTTTGTTTTTTTTCGCTGTGAAAAAATTTGATAATAAAGTTTAATGCATGCCCGATAAAACCCTTAAAAGTTTTTTTTCAATTACCTTCAATTTCGGAAGCAAAAAATTCGTGAAAATACCTTTTTTATTTGGACCGTTACAGTGGTCTTACCCCTTAATAAAAGAATGTACACATTTTATTAGAGAATAATAACTGACCAATGAGAATGAGATGGTATGTATACATATTGTAACGTAGACCAAATTAAGCAGCACAGACGATACCGGTAACAATGAAACGACGCATAACTTGTACGAGACTCCTGCGCAGGATTCTGAACATGTTCCGAAAAGAAGTAAGCAAGCTGAAGATGTTGGACGCCATCAGAGTTATGCTCGGATGAACAAAAAATTGCGTATTCTGCACGATGTAAAATAGCTTTTTCAAACATTCATAATTCCCACTACGTAATGTGAACCGTCTTATCTGAGAATCACAGTGACAATAAAATAATTGTTCATCAGTTTTCCAGCGCTCATTGCATTGGGTTTTTCTGTTAATAATTATTGTTTGTAATGAGTGATTATATTTGTATACAGATGATTGGAGCGACGTGCAAGACCGGGCAAATGCTGAAACTATTTAAAAAAGCAATGATAGTAGAGGAAAAAAGAGCAAGGAAGACTCCTCGTGTAGAGCCATTAGTGGATTTGTGTACGGTCCAAGAAAATGATTATGTCGAATTAGTACGCGGCATACTTTTTAAACAATCAGTATTGATAAGAGCTTGTGACGCTCGGAATTTACGGAAAAGACTGAACATTTTAATAGACGCGTATTGGACGATTGACGAGCAAAAAGTTATGGTACTGAAGGATAATAAATTGAGTAGGAGGAGAGGACAACAGAAAATTCCGGAGGAAACTATAAAGGGGCTCATTAGTTAGTATAAAACATTTCATTTAGAAGCAAAGTTTGAATAATATATTATGCAATGTATTCATATTCGCAACAGATGTATGCTTCGCCCTTCAAAATACTAAGAAGATCCCATGTGAGGGTTTTACGACCTACGAGGATGGAAGGAGAATCATGGCTATGAAATTGAAAGCCAATCGATGCAGCCGGAAAAAGAAAGAATATTATGAAAATTTGGAGAAACAACTGGAAGGTAGAGAGCGAAACGAAGATGATATCGGATCAGATACAGCGAGTCAATAAAGTAAATCCTCCGTCGAGTCGAAAACTGTCAACGTTTGGCGATTTATCTGATGGTTTATATTTTCGATTTGTTATTTACAAAAAAATTGTTTACCGGTAATTTTTAATTTTTTATCAGAACGAATTACACTGATATTATTATTTCTTTTCACATAGTATAAATTTTGTTTGAACATTCGAATTGTTTTGCTATGATTCGTAAGATACATGTTGATTTTTTACTTCGTTTTGATGATTGATTATAAGCAAAAAGACGTTTTTGTATCCAACTTCTTGTACTACTAAATTTGTAATAATTAAATAGAAAGTGCCAACGCAAATGAATGTGGTTTGTAGTCCCTATACAATGTGTACAAGATGTTATTTCATGGTACTGTTACATCTGTGACCACAAAAAGCAGGTTAAGAACGAATTTGCAAATTTTCAGATTTATATTAGGGTTCATTAGACAGAACATACATTATTATTATTGGACGCCGAAGAATGTAAAGCGTATTGAAGATAACGTACGTTATGACGATGACTCACAAAACAAAGATATTATTATTCGTTGTAACCGTTTTTTATTTCATAATATATATGTTTGAGACTACAAGTTTGGCTTGTACCCCTCTCCAATTAGTAGACAATCAAAAAAAAATTTTTTTTAAACATGTACGTCTATACACGTACTAATACTATCTCTAAATATTTGTAATGTCAAGTTATTCTGGATTTGACAATGGACAATTTCCGCAACAATTCACGCTGCACTCGAATGAATAAAATATTGAAAACCTCTATCGACTGTTGCAATTTTTATTGTATCGTGTGTGTGGAAAATGTAACCCGTGACACGAATTTTTGTTAAATCCCTGCGCTTCTGGTTAATAGTGAATGAATTCTCACTCTAGTACAGTCAGCACATAACTCTTTGAGCGCGTGGGCTAAATAACACGTGAGCGAGAACGCGCGAGCAACAACCAACTCTCTGTGTGGTGGGTTACATAACCCACGATTGAGTTTGCAAAAAGAGAAGAAAACCTTGTTATCGAAGGGTTAATTAACCATCGGGCAAGCTTGCAGAAACAGTTAAAGCTTTCGGAAGGTTAATTGACCTTCCATTTCAAGGGTTGAAAGCTTTCTAACCGGAAGCGACGTCAGGAGTTCCCAGGTTAATTAACCCACCGTGCAAAGAGTTGAAATTTGTCCGCTTCTAACCCTCGCCGAGGGTTTGACGATTCGTCAGGGTACCCAATATTGCGAAAGCCGACACAAATTATTCACCGGAGCAGCCAAAAGATCCATCGAGGATCAGGCAGTCCGAGTTTGGGCGTCGACGAGTTTGGTCCTAAGGCGAAACCACCTTGTATTAACCATTTTAGACCAACCTAGTCGAATAAATCTAAGTTATTTTTGGTAACGATTGAGTTGGAGTTTCACTCGTTTGGCGAAATCCCAGAACATTGATCCCTTTTTCGCGATAATTCCTTTATCACGAAATTCCGGGACACAACAATTAGATATTGAAAAATGAAAAATTAAAAAAATTTGTATAAGAAATATGAATCACTGAAGCAAAATTATAATTTAAAAAATTATTCATTGACTGTTGAGAACTTACCATGATTAATTTAAGATGACAACCTCATCATCACTGTTGTCCTCCACAACCTCGCTCGTAATCTCCAACGTCTCTTGTACGGAAACTGCGAGTGGTATAAACCAGTGAAGCCAGATCGCGCGTAGAACTTACCCTCTCTCTAGTCCCCTACGCACCCGTCACACAATGAGAGAATCGCGTGTCCGTGAGCAAGCGACGCTCGGACGCCGTCGGAAAGAGCCGAGCGCGGTCGAGAAACTTCGAGCGCGCTTTCGGCAGCTACACTCATACATGGGGACGCTGAGCACGTTCATGTGGCGCCCAGGAGATTAGAGAGAGGGTAACCTCTACCCGCGATCTGGCTGCTGGCTTCTGGCTGCGCTGGCTTAGCACGGCTCGCGCGTGACGTCACACGACGGCCCGCGTGTCGTGCGAGCTCTTCTAATAAATTGCTCTCGCTTCACTCACACCCGTCCTAATGCCAAATGCATTATAATCCCTATGAATAAACGGAAATATATTTATATAACTAATATTACATTAATTCTTATACTTTTATCGAGGGATAAAGCAACAAAACAGCAAACGAATACAAGCCAATCATCTATCCGGCCGCGAATCACAAGTACGAAAATATGCACCTGTTCCTCAAGCGATTAGATGGTCCAGTCGGTAGCGTGCCTGACTTCGGTCCGGAGGGGCGCGGGATCGATCCCCGCTCTGAGTATTTCTTTTAATTATTTTTTTTTTTTGCGAATTGTTCATTCGTGATACACGCTTATTGAAAGAACAACAACTTTTTAATCGTATGATTACAAATTTTAGAAATTTTTAGATAATAAAATTTCTAAAATTTAGATGTGTTATTATATTATTCTTCATCATATTTCCATACTTTCTCTATTTATACAAACTTTTATCAAGCGATAAAACATTATCCCCGAAAACAAGCCAATCATAATCCATCCGGCCGCGAATCACAAGTACCAGAAGGTGCACTCATTCCACAAGCAATGGAATGGTCCCGTGGTAGCATGTCGGACTCCGGACGGCAGGGGCGTGGGATCGGTTCCCGCGCTCAGTACTTTTTTTTTTGTTATGAGGCGAGTTCATTCGTGAAACACGGTGAAATAAATTTAAAAATAATATATATATCACATTGGTCAAGTGGCGAAGTAGGCAAATCACCGAAAAATCAAAGCGTCACTGCTGAATGTCGAAGTATTTTAACCTTTTCCGATGATTAAATTCGGTGGTTTCGTACAAAAAGAAGTGAAATCCACATTTAAAACTTTAAAAAGTAAAAAATGTACACCGAGTAATAAAAATAGAAGTTTTCGTTGAAAAGTATTTTTTTCAAATAGTGTGAAAAAAAAATCAACATTTTCAAAAAGAAAATCAATCTTGACGTGGATGCACCTCTTTTTCTTAACCATGCATGCCAAGTTTGTTTTTTTTTTGAAAATGTTATTTTTATTTTTCACACTATTTGAAAAAAATACTTTTCAACGAAAACTTCTATTTTTATTACTCGGTGTACATTTTTTACTTTTTAAAGTTTTAAACGTGGATTTCACTCCTTTTTGTACGAAACCACCGAATTTAATCATGGGAAAAGGTTAAAATACTTCGACATTCAGCAGTGACGCTTTGATTTTTCGGTGATTTGCCTACTTCGCCACTTGACCAATGTGATATATATATTATTTTTAAATTTATTTCAGCGTGTTTCACGAATGAACTCGCCTCATAACAAAAAAAAAGTACTGAGCGCGGGAACCGATCCCACGCCCCTGTCGTCCGTAGTCCGACATGCTACCACGGGACCATCCCATTGATTGTAGAATGAGTGCATCTTCTGGTACTTTCGATTCGCGGCCGGATGGATTATGATTGGCTCGTTTTCGGGGATAATGTTTTATCGCTTGATAAAAGTTTGTATAAATAGAGAAAGTATGGAAATATGTTGAAGAATAATATAATAATACATCTAAATTTTAGAAATTTTTAGATAATAAAATTAAAGAGATAATACATCTAAATTTTAGATGTATTATTATCGTATCAATCGTAAGTGAAGTATAATATAATAATACATCTAAATTTTAGATGTATTATCATACGATTACAAAGTTGTTGTTCTTTCAATAAGCGTGTATCACGAATGAACAATTCGCAAAAAAAAAAAATAATTAAAAAAATACTCAGAGCGGGGGTCGATCCCGCGCCCCTCCGGACCGAAGTCAGACACGCTACCGACTGGACCATCTAATTTTTTTATTTTTTTAAAATGTTTTTTATTTATTATTTGTGTAGCCAGAATTATCTGTATAAATACATTGATACGTATAATAAAAAAAACTTAACAAAAACGTACGCAGATTACGGAAATATTGGTAAAGCTTTTGACTGGTTTACCAGTATGCTCTAAGCTTATATATTAATGGTGTATAATAAGAAATTTTGTTAATGTAGAAGGAGATAATGGGTTTCTTGAAATTATATTCAAAGCATGGTGAAAAGTGAGATTGTTGTAGGCAATAAAAAAAACCATGTAAAATTGAGTGTGGAAAAATGTGACTTGGTATTTGGGCCAAACTAATGGTCCTGTGTTATGCTAATGCCAAGAAGTACATCGCAATTGCGTGTACTCATGCTTTAGGTGTAGAATTTTGTTTTTGGTGTATAGGTGAATTATGTTACTTGACTGCAATGTATTATTACGAATGTAATTCACTAATGAAATGTTTAACTTAGATGTTGGTTTTAGTTTCTAGGAGAGACGGGATAGTTTGTTCTTTTTTTTTCGCTTGCGCTTCCGATGTAGGGGAGTGTCTATCGCATCAATTCATAATTTTAATTGTCGGATATGTACGGCCATCGGATCTAACCAAAAATATTTATTCTCCAATCTGTGTGGGTCTTGTATATCTATTGATGGTATGGATTGATCATATAATAATTTTTGAGGGTTGTTAATGATAGATTCGTAGTTTGTTGGTAAAATGTTATCTGCCGAATGCCTTTTCCAGTGCATAAGGATTGGTGTGTTTAAATGATCCTGGATTATACCGGCACGATCATGGAGAATGAATGCCTCTGGTTGCACATATCCGAGTTGCGCTGAGTAATTTGTTATATGTGGGTTAGGTTGGCTAAAATTTTTTATGATTGGGTTATTAGATAACAGTGTATCAGCAAAATAATCGCGTGTTAGTTTGATGATAAAATTATCAATTCTAGTTATGTTGGCAGCGTTATACAGAGTGCAATTTTTTACTCGATGTTGGAAATCGGATTCCGGAGATCGATACATGAACAATGCGGCACGAAGACACTTTCGTTCGAATCTTCGTAGTCTTTCGGATTGAGCGGCACCTAGATTCCATAAAATTGGCGCTCCATATGTAATAATAGGTCTAATGAGAAGTTGATAAATGATAATTCTTACTTTGGGAGTTATGAATTTATTGTGCATGATCCGATGTAATGAGTGATATCTACGGGTGGCTTTGTCAATTTGAATATTTAAATGTTTGTTACCCCGAGCTAAGTTGTCGATATGTATGCCAAGATATTTGACTGTTGTCTTGGAGGGTATGCGGATGGGTTCCCTAGTATCGGGGTTATGAGTGGTAATATTAAAATTGTGTTTGGCAATTCTGTCATTGGAGTGCAGATAGCGATTGGTTCTACGGAATAATATTGATTCACATTTGGATGGGCTCATTCTGAGGTTCCAAACGGCATAATAGTTATTTATCTTGTTAACCATAATTTGAAGTGAGTTTTGAATTTGTATGATATTTTTGCCTGCAATATATATTATTAAATCATCTGCGTAGGCAATTGAGTAAGTGTTATTGTTTGTGTTTAAGTTGAAGGAATTTAATATATCAGCTGTGTAAATATTGAAAAGTAAAGGTGATGTCACGGTGCCTTGCTGTAGGCCTTCGGTGATGTTGCAGGTTTGTTTTGAGGTGTCATAACTGTTCCAAACAAAAAATTTTCTCAAACGGATCATATCCCAAATTAATTCACACAGGTGGTGGGGAAAGTTTTTTTTCAAGAGTTTATATATAAGACCGTTATGCCATATGGAATCGAAAGCCTTTTCCAAATCAATTAGGACCGCTCCGATCTTGTATTTTGCGGATAAGTTGAGATTAATGTCTGACATGAATTTGTTAATTGCATGGATCGTGGAATGTTGGTGTCGGAAGCCGAATTGATTATTTGGAATTAAGGAATTTGTGTTGCAGTGTGAAAGTATGGTTTTTTGAATTATAATTTCGTAAACTTTGCTGATTGCTGGAGTTAGGCTGATGGGTCTGTAGCTAGCGGGATCGTGTGGGTTTTTATTTTTTTTGTAGATCGGGTATATTTTTGAGATTTTCCAAGCTTCAGGGAAATATGCTTTATTGAGAGCGTTATTGAAGATTACAGTGTATTCTTTAATAATTTTTATAGGAAGGTGTTTTATTATTAATGGTGGGATGTTGTCGAGACCACTTGACGTTTTATTTGGAAGCCTTTTTATTATGTTAATTACCTGTGCGGTATTTGTAAAAAAATTTTTAAGTTGTGGCGTGTTATTTCGAGTATGAGCAAGATTAGTTTGATTGAAGTGAGTGAGTGTATATTCAGTATGTCTATGTAGGTTGAATTGATTTTTAAATGTATTTGCTGTTGAGTCAACTATTTCCTTTAGTCTAGAGTTGTTATTTAGGTATCTAGGGGAATTAATACTTTCATAATGAGCTCCCAATATGTCGGGTATATCATTTTGATTTGTGATTATGTGTTTGTTGTGGGCAGTGGGTGTATTCGGGATATTGATTTTTGCACGTTGGATAATGTTTTCATTATTAATATCTATTTGGAGTTGATCTATACAGGTATTATCTTTGTGCCTAAATATGCTGTTAATTTTTGGGAAGAATTTTTGTGTTTGGCGATGGTCGATATTTTGAAATATGTTTTTCCAATATTTTTCGATGGTGATTTTGAATTGTGTTTTTTGAAGTGTTTTTATATTTTTTAGTAGGGACTTTATCGTTAAGGATAATTGGGATATCTGCAGTGTGTCATAAGTTTGTCTTTTATGTAATAAAGTAATCATTTTTGATTTTTGCTTTTGGAGTTTAATGATAATTTTATTAGTGTATATTAAAGTGTTGTTTGTAGGAGTAAATTTTGGTGCGTGTTTTTCAATTGCGGAGTTGATATGTGCAGCTATGTTATTGATATGTGCGTCTATATCTTTAATGGGGAGGTTTAAATTATCAGGGATTGTGTTAACATATGATGAATTTAAAGTTTGATGGAACTTTTCCCAATTTATTTGTTTGTAGAGTAATTTTGGTGTGGGGGTTCTGTGATTAACGATGGATAAGTTATTTTTGAGTGATATATGGAACATGAGAGCGTTGTGGTCGCTGTCATATGGGGCCGTGTGAATTTTTTTATTTCTGAGATTGATGAATTCAATAGAATTATCCGCAATACAGAGATCGATGAAGGTCTGGCTGGGAATGTATGTAAAAGTTTCAGGTAGGTATAGTTGTGCTCGGTATGTGAGTGTATTGTTCGTGAGCCAATTGTTCAGGTATCGACCTCTGGGGTTAATAAGTCGATCGCCAAAGGCTGTGTGCCTTGCGTTAAAGTCGCCTGCGAGTATGTATGAATTGGTGTGTTTATGTAATTTGAGAAGATAGAAGAGATCATTGACCTCTTTAAGAAATATTTCTTTGATATTGGAACTATTCGTGGCATATATGCTTATAATGAAAAGATTGCGTTTTAAGTTACTGTTATTTTTAATGGGAATTTTAATAATAGTGTATTCAAGTATATTGTTATTATGGGAACTCGGATGTGTGATGTTAATAGCAGGCAGATGTTTTTTGCAAAATATAGCTGTGCCACCCCCTTTTTTAGGGGGAGGTCTGTCTGTTCGAAAAATATTGTATTCAGGGAAAGTGATTTTGTGATTGTTATTTAAAAAGGTTTCTGAAATCATTGCTATATCAATTTTGTTTGAGATTAGGTGGTCGTATAAATTATATCTGCGGTGGTGTGTCCTAATAGATTTGACGTTAACGGTGGTAATTCGCAGTTCTTTGGATTTATTAAAATCTGGCGCGTAAGTGTCCTTTGGTGAGTGTGTTTTATGTTGCATTATGCTTGCCATTATGAGGTTTGAAATTCTATACCTAAGTGGTCGAATATTATGTCAATTTTCTGTGTGTTAGTATGGATACGACTATTTATTTCGGCTAAACTAGTTTTTAGTATATTTGCTATATCGGTTTTAAATTTTTCGGCCCAAGAGGGTGTAATAGCTTGCGTGTTGTAGATTGGCGGTGTAGAGTCCATGAAATTGTCCGTGGAGGCGTGTTTAAGAATATTTGGAGTAATATTCTGCATGAAGATTGGTGTAGTTGGTGTAGTTGTCTTCAGCACGTGAGAATAAGTTGGTTTGTTGTCAAGTCTCTTGAGGAGGTCCGCGGTTTTTTCTGCTGATATTTGTTGTTGGTGTTGTGTGTTAATGTTTTTTTGTTTTAGGCGTTGTGCCATGAATTTGTAATAAGGGCAACCTTTGTAATTTGCAGGATGCCCTGTATTATTACAATTCGCACGGCGAAGTTGGTGTTTGTCGGTGAGCTCTGTGATGGTACATTTTCCCGGTTCGTGAGATGAACTGCACTTCACACATCGAAAAGTTAAATTGCAATTGATGCTCGCGTGTCCCAGTCTCTGGCATTTTTTACATTGGTAAATAGTATTTTTTTTGATAAATTCCCATTTTATCTTTTGATGTGATAAATGTTTTACATTACGGATTATAATTGTTTCGCTATTCGGCGTGAGATGTACCAAGAATATGTTTCGATGTGAGAGTGAGTTGTTTGTTTTCATTTTTGAAATTTTGGATATTTCAGTATTCTCCAAAGATAGATTAAGTAACGCTTGGAGAATGTCTTCTTCCGAAAAATCGCCGGTTATTCCTTTGAGAACCAGTATCTTTGGTCGGATTTGTTTTGGTGTATATGTGAAAAATCTCCTGTTGTTATTAGTGAGAACAGCTGTTGTGGCCTTATGCGTGTCGAAGTTTGAGGGATATATAGTTGCCTCGGTATGTGCTGTTTGTTTGATATGGAAGTTTTGTTTTTCGATTCCATTATTCAGGAGTAATTCGATTACCGATTTAAGGCTCTCTGTGTCGTGAAGGTGTATTGGTGGTGATTTCGTGACAGGTAATGCTTTGTTTACCTTTTGTTTTTGTGTTGGAGGAAGCATGTTCGTTGGGGGTTTCGGTCGTTGACCCCCGATTTCAGAGGCTTGTTCGTCGTAATTTGAAATAGCGTTGAACGCGTTTGAGATTGCCGTTTTACTTACGGTTTTTTTTGCTTCAGACACGCCGGGCGATATTGTTTTCTTCGGGGTTTCCCAGAAACTGCATCCTGGTCCATCGGTGCTAATTTCGTTTGTGGAGATTTGAGATTGCTTTCGATGTGTATTCAGATTTGGTTTTATATCGGCGTTGTTGAGTTTGCTGCCGAATTCTTTAACGAATTTTTTATATTCTTTGTCTAGCGAAAGTATATTGAATGATTTAATAGAATTTATCCGTACTGGTTTGTTGTTAGCATGTTCAGTAAGAGGGTCTGGCTTCCTCTTACTGTTACCTGGATTTGATCCATCCATTGTCTTTTGGGCAACCCCCTCGGGGGCCCAGCTGTGGTCGAAAAGCACTCACGTGAATTTTATCTTTTTTTAGATTCGTGGGATTAAGGCATCTTCTCACTTTAAGCGCCTCAAAAATAGGCTGTTTTTGCGATTTTTTTTCGAGGATTTTTGCTTAAAATTATGGGATAAAACGGATCCTATGTAATAAACACATCTTTCAAGTACATGAAAAAATTTTTTTTAAATTTTTTTAAACAATTATTATAATACATCAGTAGCATCGAAAAACCCGTGTAAAAATGTTATGGTCGTGGCTTGTTGATGGTATCTCCGAGACGGGTCGTCTGAAACAAAAAAATAAAACTGTTTTAGATTCAGTATGTCAGTGGCTACAGCGCATATCATCAGATTTTTGATATTCGCGAAAATAACAAAATGGCGCACGTTTTTCGAAAAAGTAAAAAAAAACCACGATTTTTTTGCAGTTTTTTGTAAAAAAAAAATTCTTAAAATCAAAATTTCAAAAATCTGATGATATGCGCTATAGCCATAACTATGAAGCATATGTCATTCAAATTTCATGACAATCGGCCGGATAGTTTCCGAAATTTCATCAACAAAGCACCGAAAAACCTTGTTTTGAGATAACTGCGTTTAAAGTTTTGGTTGCAGAAAAATCATGAAAAAACCTTACCTCGGGTTAATCAGCGATGCCTGCTCCATACAATGGACCTTCCGATTCTTCGTAGAAGGTGTGTTCGTCCAAAATAGCTTCCCTTCGTCTCGACCTAGTCTCTTTTGAAGCGTTAGAGCTGCGGCGGTTCCCTACGCGTACGCGATCACTGTCGCGTTTCTCGGCGTATTGAACGGCGATAGGGCCTAGTTTGACACCCATCACCTCCAAAATTTTTAAAACAGGTTGTAGCCCTTCGTTATAAATGCATGCCGCTGTTTGGCAAGCAATTTCCACGGTTTTTCTTCCCGTAAAAACGTGTTTCGGCGCCATTGCCCAGACACAGCTGTTGAAACACTCGTTGTTATTTTGGGTATTTCCTCCGAGGCATCGTTCCAGTAACTCGTCCTTCGTCAGTTCTTCATAGATCGGTTTCAAAACCTCTTGAACATCATCAGCTAGAGCAGGAGGATGTTTAAAAGTTTCTATCTGATTGTTTTTCACTGCTTTCTTGTACTTGCACCATGAGTCTGAACAATACGTATGCTGTGGGTTGCTGTCGGTTGAAATTTTATGATAGTATCCTGCCCAGATCTCCCTGCGCATATCTTCGACAGAATTCTGGTTTCTTCGAATTGCCAATGAGTAATTTGTTGATAATTCTGTCATCAATTTTATTGTTAAATCTTGGGTTTTTACGACCAGTTTAGCATCGTTGCCGAGTGATTTTCTTTTGAAAAATGCACGTGTTAAGGTCTTATTACATGAGTATAGACCCGAAAACAGAATATACCTAAGCAAGGGGTACTACATTAACAAAAGAACACGGCTATTCAATTGTATAGAGTCAGATATACAGGGACCGTCCGAGCGGCGTGAAAGGGATCGCCGGGTACTCTCAGGTAGTCACCTAACGGTCGCCAAAAAATGTAGTTAGACTCGTCCGATCTTTATGAAATTTCGAGATGACATTTTTGAAGATATGTACTTTCAAAATTAAAAAAAAAAAAAAATCGATTTTTTTAAATTTCCAAAGTGAGAAGACGCCTTAAATGCCGTTTAGCTTGGTTTATTTTATGCAACTTGTAATTGCGAGATTTACTGCACGAATAGCGAGACTTATTGTAATTTGGATTTCCCGTTCGAATCTTTCGTGACCGTACCGGACGGTTGCCACGGAGAGACTCCACTGGACCATCTAATCGCTTGAGGAATAGGTGCATATTTTCGTACTTGTGATTCGCGGCCGGATAGATGATTGGCTTGTATTCGTTTGCTGTTTTGTTGCTTTATCCCTCGATAAAAGTATAAGAATTAATGTAATATTAGTTATATAAATATATTTCCGTTTATTCATAGGGATTATAATGCATTTGGCATTAGGACGGGTGTGAGTGAAGCGAGAGCAATTTATTAGAAGAGCTCGCACGACGCGCGGGCCGTCGTGTGACGTCACGCGCGAGCCGTGCTAAGGCAGCGCAGCCAGAAGCCAGCAGCCATATCGCGCGTAGAGGTTACCCTCTCTCTAATCTCCTGCCCGCCACATGAACGTGCTCAGCGTCCCCATGTATGAGTGTAGCTGCCGAAGGCGCGCTCGAAGTTTCTCGATCGCGCTCGGCTCTTTCCGATGGCGTCCGAGCGTCGCTTGCTCACGGACACGCGCTTCTCTCATTGTGTGACGGGTGCGTAGGGGACTAAAGAGAGGATAAGTTCTACGCGCGATCTGGCTTCACTGGTATAAACCACCACTCGCAGCGTTGACAGGTGAAGAACTTTGTATCGAATCCAGCAATTGATAGCCATACTTCTGCACCATCAATATAGGACTGTATAGCGTTTTTTACCAGCGCCCTTACTGCACGTCGCGCACGCTTCACCACCCAATAGCTTGGAATGTGCACGATTAACTTCACTGATCCGGGCAATCTGTTAGCTTCGAAATATGTAATATTTATAGAAGGTAAACATTTAATTTGGTAATTTTTTATATCAAAACACAATTTACATTTCGTCACACAATGCACTTAGAATACATACCTATCAACTGAACTTGGGTATATCGAAGAGCGCTAGGCAACTGCTGGTGAAGAATTGCAAGCTGACCTAGTAGACCCGCTTTTATAAGGCAAGGATGTTTATAATTTAACAAATGCAGAGAGAGACAGGGATATAAAAAATACGTTCACGTGAGTGGAAAAATATGTTCACATGAACAATGATCTCACCGTTCTTTCTAGAAGTTTCAACCGACCCTTGATGACGTCTTATAATAAGATGTACATTGATACGTTCAAATAACGCTTATCAAATGTCAGTAACATTCGGTGAAAAATCTCTACGCAACTTGCAACAACATCAATCTCTATGGAATATTTTAAGCCGGAATAAAAACAAAAAAAAATATGAGTTTCTTATTCCCCAAAATATTCTCCGGATGGAAAAATTGTTACGTAATTTATCGAAAGTTATTAACAATTCTTCTCTACGCCTGTTTGCACGAGGTGTGGAATCTTCAGAGGAAGATCAGGTTACAGAGATAAGACGCTCGCTCATTCGACTGCAGTTTGATGTAAATATACTGAATATTCATACGCGAGATGCGAGACGCGAGATTCATACGCGCTATACTTTTCGAGATAGAAAAAAATAGTTTCTCACGCTAAACTTGATATCCAGAGGCACGGGTGTGCCTCTGGATATCAAGTTACATATCCGTGATAAAAATCCTAACGCTAATATACAATCGTTGATCACTTCATCATCACGCTCGTTAGAAAAAAAAGATAGATATATGATTAAGTTTTTTTTCACACATAACTATACAACCTGTGTTCTTTTATTAACTTTATTTCATACGTAAATATTAAATGTTTGATGCTTTCTTACATGAATGACAGTTTTTTATTAATGGTACAGGGCCATCAAATACAGCACTATTTTCCGTATTTCCATTGTGGTGTTTTTGGCACCGACGATACTCAATTATAGCTTCATCCGTTAGTATTTCTTTAGGAAGTTTATCCCATACATCATCAATATCCTTCCATGCAAGGGTAATGAACTCTTTCGGAAGACAAGCGATATCTTCGATTCTCATATCTCTCAAACTCCCCAATTTGCAAAATAATTGTACAGATCTTGCAAATGTTGGCATATAATTTTTCAAATACCATTTTCGTAAACGCTCTACATTTTCAAATGCACAATGGTATCCGCGTACTTTGCTATGATATCGGTTATGCTAGCATGTTGGAACCCTTAACCCTTACTTCCCACACTGGGGTAATAAAATACCCCAGGCTTTTTTTTCTTAATTTTAAGTACCTAATCCTTAGGTAAGGGGCCTATAGTGACATCTGTCAATTGTTGGACAGTGTGACTAACTTTTAGGCCCAATAGCATTACGTTAAAGCAGTTAGTATGTCTTAAGCAGGCGTCTAAAGTCGCGTGGGGTAGAAGACCACCCCATTGTGGCAACCTTTTCTGAAAAACCTTTTGCTACACAATTTTTTTTCCTCTACTAACACATTAGACGAATATTCAGTTAAATTTTTAGCCAATTCTATCACGGAAAAAAAAAGTCATAAATTTTTTTGTAAAAATTGCCATTTTCCAACTTTTGTCAACTCTGACATTTTTTAAATATATTTAAATGAAATATTCGGCTTTATACCCTATATCATCTTTCAGAGTAAGCTTTTCATATGTTCTAAAAAAATTTTCAAGGAAAAATAATCGAAAGTTTATATTTTATAACAGTTTTTGTCGCTGGGGTAGAATCTTACCCCAATGTGGCAAGTGCGTGATTTTGCAGAAGTGTGGCAAGTAAGGGTTAACTCTCGCAATGCAGGACACCCCAAATCTTCCATGATAATGATCGGTTTTGAATATCCTATGATGTTTGCGATCCATTGTTTTTTTTTCCAACCCTTTCACATAAATAAATCTTACATCGTTTAGAATTATGTCAAATACATCTTTGAGTTCATCATATGGTATATCACCGACGTTCCACGGAATACTATCATAGTTGCGTTCACACCATAAATTTTGGCTTTTATATTTTGCTGGTAGACTACTCCATTCACAGGGTGGTTTGATGAGTAGGCACACTACTTACTCACAATCCTCTTGTTTAATTTTGATTGCTGACAACTCCCTTATTATAAACTTATTGTCAGGAATCTTGCAACCTTGCACATATATAATTATATCCATGATGTCTGCTAGTACGTTCAAGAAAAACTGATTCATTGATTGCATAATTTCTCCTTTTATAGAGATTACCCCCACTTTTTGCGATATTTCTACTAAACTATTCCCTAGAATATTCTAGAATTATGTGACGATATAATTCTATTATTATATTCCAGAACGTTCAAATCGTGCATTATTATTATGTTTTGTTACGTCAGGATTTTTTGTCTCTTTCTAATATTATGTTCACCGCTGAAAACAATTCTCAGAAATACCCCTTGCATTTCTTTTTATGATATCATATTCCAGTCTTTATTATAAACAATTCTTAGAAATACCCTTTGTATGTCTTTCTAAGATATTATATTACATAACAATTCTCAGAAATACTCTTTGCATCTCTCTCTCTCTCTCTCTCTGTGGTATCATATGACAATAATTATTATAAACAACTATCTCTATCCTTTTCTACGACTATTCATATATATTGAGTCTTGCTAACTCAATCCGATCATTTTTTTCATGAACTTTTACAAGTCAACATCAATGCGCTTAAAACGAATTCGGCAAAGTGTTTGCAATTAATAAGGCTGATGGAGAATGCTTACCAAGCATTAAAACACACACCTCATGAACAAGTAGAAAAATGGAAAAAACATCAGGCTCAAAATATCCGACTTCTGTACAAAATTTTAAAAACACCGAATCTATCGAGTGGTGAAAAAACACGGATACAAACAACAATTTCCCTGCTCAAAGCTCCGAGTGAAAGGTTCAGAGCTCATCGACGAGCAGGCGGAAATATTGGAGCGCGAGACAAGACATCCGACCGTGTTCGTTGGGCGCATTTGGAGTCTGCTTTTCAAAATCGTATACGAACGGGTGCAGTGGTAAATCTCATTCACAAAGATCTGCGATTCTTTCTTTACGACGCTAAAGTCGTCACTGTCAAGCGGCTTACAAATGTTCTCAACAGAGATGGAAATTTGAAAGTAAATGTCGTATCAGCGTGTAAATTTTCCACGATAAAAAACGGTGATGAGATTGAAGAAACAAAGTACTTCAATACGCGAAACGAGGCGATACTCGCAGCCACCGACATTAAAACATGGTTCGATGAGAACGTGACGGATCGCCTCATGGTTGACGTCGAAGACGTTTCAAGAACGTGATTCGGGCTGGTCGATGAATGAAATCATAAATTTGACGATCAATATCAATCACTACATGCCACTGCGTGGTGGTATATCAACGAACGTTCATCTTCCACAAGATATACAGAAGAAAAAGGCTGTGGTGAATGTCAAAAACAAGGATGAGTTCTGTTTCTTGTGGGCTGTGGCAGCGGCACTTCATCCAGCGAAAAAAAATGTTAGCTGTACAAGTTCGTACCCTGACTTCGAAACAGTACTGAAATATGACAGCATACATTTTCCGATTGCCTTGAAAGACATTTGTAAATTTGAGAACATGAACAATTTAACGATTAACGTATACGGTGTAGACAAATGTGGCAAAAAAAAAGTGAAATAGTGCCGTTGTACCTGAGTAAAATGAAGTCAGATAAGCCCGCTATACACATCCTCATGATTGAGGGAAATATCGGCATAGACGTAGATGAAGAAGACAATTTCCAACCAATCTGCCACTTTGCTTGAATCCGTAATCTATCGCGTTTGCTAAGTTTTCAAGTAGCAGCACATCATCATTACACATGGTTTTGTGACAACTGCTTGAATCACTTTCGTCATCAAAGTTCTTTCAAAAATCACAAACGCGATTGCATGAGTATAAACGAAACGAAAATGATTTTGCCAACCGAGGAAAATAAAATTTTTTATTTTAAAAATTATCGGTTTAAAGAAGACGTACCGTTCGTCGTGTACGCGGACCTCGAATGCCTTCTCGAATCACCCGAGGATGAATGTCAAAAGCATGTCCCTCACAGTGCAGCGTATTATTTGAAATGCGCCTTCAACGATTTACTCTCGAAATTCGAAATGAAACGTGGAACCGATTGTATCGAGTGGTTCATCAATTAATTGCACAAAATCGCAGAAACAGTCAATTCTTATTTGACAAATATTGTACCGATGAAACTACTCACATTGGATGAAAAAATACGATTTATAATTACCACAAAATGTCATATTTGTGAAAAGCCATTCAACTCCACGTATGTAAAGTACCGCGACCACTGCCATTTTACAGGAAATTATCGGGGTACCGCGCATCCTGAATGCAATTTGAATTATACAAAATCTCACCGTATCCCAATAGTTTTTCACAATCTTTCCGGCTATGACTCACATTTCTTGATTAAATCATTGGCTACACGATTCGATGGTACAGTTAAACTCCTCCCGATAAACAAAGAGCGGTACGTTTCATTTACGAAATACGTTGAAGGCACACAAGTAAATTTACGGTTTATCGACTCCTTCAGGTTTATGGCGAGTAGTCTTGAAAAGCTTGCCTCATACTTGAGGGATGATGATAAGCCGATTACACGCTAGCACTGCAATAGTGTAGAGAAATTCCAGTTGCTCACGAGAAAGGGAGTTTTCCATTACGAATATGTGGACTCGTGGGGGAAACTCGACGAAGAGCAGTTGCCATCGCGAGAAATTTTTTTTCAAAATTAAACAACGCCAATATTTCAGAACAAGACTACAAACACGCGGAAAAAATTTGGAATACTTTTAACATCACTTCATTGGGTGAATATTCCGACTTATATTTAAAAATAGACGTTTTGTTATTGGTCGATATATTTGAAAATTTTCGATGCAACTGCACTTCGACGTACGACTTGGATCCTCTGCATTGTTTCACGGCTTCGGATCTTGCTTTTGACGCGATGCTCAAATGCACCGGCGTTCAGCTCGAACTGCTTACAGATCCCGAAATGCTTCTGTTCGTTGAAAAAGGAATTCGAGGTGGTGTATCACAGTGTTGCAATATATATGTTCATACAAACAATCGATACATGGGAACAAATTTCGATCCAAGCAAGGAGGAGTCATATTTAATGTACTTTGACGTGAATAACTTGTACGGTGCAAGCATGTCCCAGGATCTACCTATTGGGTCTTTCGAATGGGAGCATGAGCTGATAAATGTGCTTGATATTCCCGATGACTCTCCTACAGGGATATATTCTTGAAGTAGAATTGGAATATCCTGAGGAGCTATTTGAGTTGCACAAGGATCTCTCTCTTTGTCCCGAGCACAATGCGCCTCCTCATAGTAAACAATCTTATTTAATGACAACATTTTTACCGAAAGAAAAATACGTTATTCATTACAAAAATTTAAAGCAATGCTAAAATTTCGGTCTTAAATTGGCAAAAATTCACAGAATATTGAAATTTCATCAAACTCCCTGGCTTAAAATATATATTAATTTGAACACCGAATTAAGAAAAAAATCGACCAACGAATTCGAAAAGAATTTTTTCAAATTAATGAATAATGCAGTATTCGGAAAAACCATGGAGAATGTGAGGAAACAGAAAGATGTTAAACTCGTGACAAAGTGGGAAGGTCGGCACGGTGCGAAGGCCCTCATCGCGAAACCCAACTTCCATAGCTCAAGTACATTAGCTCATAGTCAAAGTACATTCCAATAAGCCCATCTATGTTGGATTTTGTATTCTTGATTTGTCGAAAACATACATATACGATTTCCACTGTAATTATATTAAAAGGACTTTTGGCGACCGTGCGAAATTAATGTACACGGACACTGACAGTCTTTTATACTACTTCAATGTTTCCGATATATGTGAATATGTAAAGAGAGATATACAGAGATTTGACACTTCTGATTATCCGCAAAACAATATTTGTGAAATACCTTGGCAAATAAAAAAGTTCTTGGTTTGATGAAAAACGAGATGAATGGTAAAATAATGAAAGAATTTATCGGATTGCGAGCAAAATTATATGCCGTGCCGCCTTGTTCGGGGGAAGGCGAAACAATGCGGGGGGGGGGGGGGGGGGGGATAGAAAATCGAAAATTAAGAAGGAAAAAAAAAGACGAATATATTCTATAAAAAAAACAATGGTTGAGCGTCAGCGAGTTTTCTCGCAAAC
Organism: Heteropelma amictum; assembly: GCA_959613375.1. Taxonomy (NCBI): domain Eukaryota; kingdom Metazoa; phylum Arthropoda; class Insecta; order Hymenoptera; family Ichneumonidae; genus Heteropelma; species Heteropelma amictum. The sequence goes on along the minus strand of OY390726.1, from coordinate 6,967,180 downwards.
TCGCAAACGATCGCCAAGGAAAATACAAAAAAAAAATGCACAAGTAAATACGCGCGGAGGGGGACGGGGGGAGGGTTCCCGAACGCTACTGCACCTCTTACTTTTGTTACGTCGCAGGTCGAGGGACGAGCGAGATGACGGGTGAAACGCACGGATCAACACCCTTTGTTTGGCCAAGTGGGAGCTCAGCCGGGACAAGGATGCAAGGCCAAAATTAACGCGCGAAATAATTAAGACAATGAATATATTAAATATATTTATTTTGAAGAGTTACATAATTATTTTGATTTTAACATATTTATTTATTTTTATTTCAGTCCTCTTCAAGATCTGAAGAACCGATTTCTACCGTGTCGGTTTCTGAATCGGACGTACGCATGGGAGACGGAGCGTATCGCCTGGGAAGTGGGTGAAGTGGGTCGCCGCGTAGCTCTGGAGGGATTTCCTGAGGAGTCGGGACAGGGCGACGGTACGGTGGTTGGCCGGCCGAAGATGATGTCGATGGTGCCGGGGGAGGTTGGGGCTGAAGCGAGTGAAGCCAGATCGCGTGCAAAACTTACCCTCTCTCTAGTCCCCTACGCGCCCATCACACAATCAGAGAAGCGCGTGTCCGTGAGCAAGCGACGCTCGGACGGCGTCGGAAAGAGCCGAGCGCGGTCGAGAAACTTCGACCGCGGCTTCGGCAGCTACACCCATACATGGGGACGCTGAGCACGTTCATGTGGCGCGTAAGAGGACTAGAGAGAGGGTAGCCTCTACACGCGATCTGGCTGCTGGCTTCTGGCTGCACGGCTCGCGCGTGACGTCACCCGACGGCCCGCGCGAGTTCTTCTAATAAATTGCTCCCGCTTCACTCACACCCGTCCTAATGCCAAATGCATTATAATCCCTATAAATAAGCGGAAATATATTTATATTACTAATATTATATTAATTCTCATACTTTTATCGAGGGATAAGCAACAAAACAGCTACCGAATACAAGCCAATTATCTATCCGGCCGCGATGAACAAGTACGAAAATGTGCACCTATCCCTCAAGAGATTAGATGGTCCAGTCGGTAGCGTGCCTGACTACGGTCCGAAGGGGCGCGGAATCGATCCCCGCTCTAAGTACTTTTTTTTATTTTTTATTTTTTTGGCGAATTGTTCATTCGTGACACACGCTCATTGAAATAACAACAATTTTGTAATCGTATGATAATACATCTAAAATTTAGATGTATTATTATACTATACTTCGCTTACGATTGATACGATAATAATACATCTAAAATTTAGATGTATTATTGTATTATACTTCGCTTACGATTTTTATTACTATTTTTATTTTTATTATTATTTTTATTACTTGGTGTACATTTTTTACTTTTTAAAGTTTTAAATGTGGATTTCCCTTCTTTTTGTACGAAACCACCGAATGTAATCATGTAAGTAAAAAAAAACAACAACAAAACAATTCTTCAAGCGTTAAAACTTCGACATCGGAAAAGGTTAAAATACTTCGACATTCAGCACTGACGCTTTGATTTTTCAGTGTTTTGCCTACTTCGCCACTTGACGAATGTGATATATATATTATTTTGCAATTTATTTTAGCGTGTTTTACAAATGAACAACTCGCCCCATAAAAAAAAAAAAAAAAAAATATTGAGCGTGGGAATCGATCCCACGCCCTTGCGGTCTGGAGTCCGACGCGCTACCACGGGACCATCCCATTGCTTGTAGAGTTAGTGCATCTTCTGGTACTTGTGATTCGCGGCCGGATGGATGATGATGACTTGTTTTCGGGGATAATGTTTTATTGCTTGATAAAAGTTTGTATAAATAGAGAAAGTATGGAAATATGATGAAGTATAATATAATAATACATCTAAACTTTAGATGTATTATTATCGTATCAATCGTAAGCGAAGTATAATACAATAATACATCTAAATTTTAGATGTATTATCATACGATTACAAAATTGTTGTTATTTCAATGAGCGTGTGTCACGAATGAACAATTCGCCAAAAAAATAAAAAATAAAAAAAAGTACTTAGAGCGGGGATCGATCCCGCGCCCCTTCGGACCGTAGTCAGGCACGCTACCGACTGGACCGTCTAATCTCTTGAGGGATGGGTGCACATTTTCGTACTTGTTCATCGCGGCCGGATAGATAATTGGCTTGTATTCGGTAGCTGTTTTGTTGCTTATCCCTCGATAAAAGTATGAGAATTAATATAATATTAGTAATATAAATATATTTCCGCTTATTTATAGGGATTATAATGCATTTGGCATTAGGACAGGTGTGAGTGAAGCGGGAGCAATTTATTAGAAGAACTCGCGCGGGCCGTCGGGTGACGTCACGCGCGAGCCGTGCAGCCAGAAGCCAGCAGCCAGATCGCGTGTAGAGGCTACCCTCTCTCTAGTCCTCTTACGCGCCACATGAACGTGCTCAGCGTCCCTATGTATGGGTGTAGCTGCCGAAGCCGCGGTCGAAGTTTCTCGACCGCGCTCGGCTCTTTCCGACGCCGTCCGAGCGTCGCTTGCTCACGGACACGCGCTTCTCTGATTGTGTGATGGGCGCGCAGGGGACTAGAGAGAGGGTAAGTTTTGCACGCGATCTGGCTTCACTGGTGCAGATAAGAATGTCCAAGTTCTTCACTACCGCTTGCAGCTCGGGAACCCGGAGACGGATACTGCGACAGTTCCAGTGCATAATTCGAAGATCCTTTGGGTTCAGACAATCTTGAAGCTGATGGTCTTGATGATGATACATATCATAAGTTTGGTAGCGAAGGTCACTGTCTATTCACTGTGACGTTATGTCAGCCGCCCCGACTTGCTCGCCGCAAGTCCACCACGCACGTCCCCCGATTCCCTTCCCTCGCGATGTTCCTTTCGAAATCCCTGTTCACCGCGCTAATTAGTCGTAAGTCATTCCATAATGTCGCGTTAAATCATAAATAAAAAGTAAGTAGCTTTAAGTAATTTTAAGTTTATTAAAACATGATCATTACTAGCCCAAAAATGCACAAAAATTGTCGTTCTCGTTTTTCCTCCCCCCCCCCCCCCCCAGCACAGCATCACCGGTGGACCTCTGGACCTGAAAAAGATCACCGCCCGGAGCGAGTCATTATCCCATTATCGCCACCACGGAGGTGCATCATTATTTCACGCGGAGGAGGAAGTTCACCTCCCCGCAACTATGACCAACATCACTATCATAACACGGGGGAGAAAACCCACTCCCCGTGGAAAATTCGTATAGCGAATGACCGAGCCGCCGCCACCATCTACCGGCCGAGGAAAATCTACCGACATCTCGTCTCCGCGGCAAGAATTGACGAGGATCTACAATCGATGAAGAGTCACCGAGCTGCCATCCCTCTCCCATTCTGCGTATTAGCCCCCCGAAAAATTTCCCACTTTCCCCGTTAAGCGAAAAACCCGGAAGCAAGTGACGATTTCGTCACTTGCGTGCGAGACTTATTAGCGACATCGTCTAAAGGACCCCATTGCGTTTCGAGTTTTCTTTTTGTATTGCGTCATTTTTTTTCGATTCTTCTTTTTTTTAGTGTGAGTGAGAAAGTGTATGAAGTAAAGGAATTGTGAAAGAAATTGTGCATGAGGAGGAAAAGAAAAGAGCGGAGAAGAGAGTTTTGTGAAGGAGTAGTGTAGAGGATTTTGCGTGTAGGTGTGACAGGAGGATTGCTTTGGCGAGAGGAGATTAGCAAGGACCTGGAAAAGCGTGAGTCTTTTTTTTCTTTTCTCAACCGGTCCGAATATTATCCTTTTTTTGTGTTGCGTATTGCGACTGACCACGAGGCCCCGTTGTATGATTTTTCCTGCGTTCCCCTTGCGTAGTGCGTGATGCTTCCCCCCCTCCCCATTTCCCCATTGCCCCCTTTTTTTTGCGACTTTTCCCTTCCCCGCCAGTCCACCCCCATCGTTATTATGCGCTCGAGCGTCCCCTTTCCGTTTCTTATTGCGATTTGATATATCGTTTTTTTCCCTTTCTTCTTATCTCGTTTACTCGACGGTTAAAAGTAAGCGGCAATAGCGTTCGGGAACCCTCCCCCTGAGATCCCTCCACCCTTCCCCCTTCGCGTATTTAATTGCACATTTTTTTCTTCTTTTTATATTGTCACGTCCGTCATTACATTTTGGATATTCCGGTTTCGATTATATCTATTTATAGTCCAGGAGCTGAATACATTTGACGTGACACCGGCCCAGATCGATTATAATCGACGAATTCGTGTAGGGCCGAATCCTCTGATGAAGGCCTGATACTTTCCAACCGCAGATTTTAGGAGGTTTTTTTTGGCACGCGGTCAAAGTTGGCAAAACCATGTTTTTGAAAGATAGCGTCGAAACTATTGATTCCAGGAAAAAAAGTAATGTGACTATTTGTAGGTATTCGAAAAACGAACAATTTGGCGCGTCGCAAACTGAAATCGGTTGATTAGTTCGCTCGCAATAAATTAAAAACCAACCTAAATGGTCATTTCTATTATACTCCATTATTAATTGAACAATGCGTGTACAGCCTCTTAAATCTTAGAATATATGTCCCTCGATATACTGAACAAGAGTGCAAAACCGGAGCTCGATCGGATGAATAGTTTTCGAGCGAAGTTATTTGTTATAAAAAAACCGACCTTTTTCGCGAGGAATTTGCAGAGCCGGAGAATGTCGCAACGCAATGAAACAAAAACGAAATTAATCCGAAAGAGTTGTACAATCATGTACACTTTGAGGCAAATCGATTTTTCATAATTAAAGGCGTGAAAAACGGCTCCAAAAAGAGGGTACGTTTTTTACTGATAAACAAATGGAATTCCATCGCGAATTTTCAAGTGACAGAGTCAGGACTGGCATTTTCCGAAAGCGGTCGGTTTTCTACGACTGTGGACAAAAAAAATTTGCAAAAAGTTAATTAGGGGGAGATAACAAAATTAGTTTTTAAAAAATTATTGCAGTTGTTCTTTTTAACATAGAGAGCTAAAAATGGGACAGCGTACAGATTAAGGTTTATGCTAACTGAAGAAAAATTGGCAGAAAAATCCCATATCAATGTATTGTTCATTTTAGCGTTTCATTGAGAGGCCAAATGTGACGCCGCGTTCGGCGGCAGAGTGGGGGCGGCCGTCTCTGGCTCGCGCGCGCTCGCGCAAAAAGTGAATCCACGCGTTCAAATTCCACGAACATGGAATATATACAGAACTAATCAACTATCCAGTTGATTTTTTTTAATCTGGGCTAACTTTTTCCGCTGATCATGATTTTGTTATGAAAAATTTTGAAATTTGAAAATTCACCTCCGAATTAAATGATTATTTTTTATTAATTTTTTTACACTAATTTTTACTCGACTTTTGGGTGAAATTGGATTCGAATATCATCGTTGTGATGTTCTACAACCACTCTACGTATGAAAAAAAAAAATCGAATGAAAAATGTTTTGTTATTGCAGCACTTGTTATTACGTTTTATAATTTTCATTGAAAAAAAAAATTCTTTAAATTTAAGAACATTTGGTGTCTTTTGTAGTTGTAATGGCCTCAATTAGGTAAATTTTTCTTATAATGGAATGACAAGTGCTGCATAACAAAACATTTTTCATTGGATTTTTTTTTTCATTCGTAGAGTAGTTATAGAACATTATAACGATGATATTCGAATCCAATTTTACCCAAAAGTCGAGTAAAAATCAGTGTAAAAAAAATAAGTAAAAAATAATCATTGAATTCGAAGGTGAATTTTCAATTTTTCAACATTTTTAATAACAAAATCGTGATCGGCGGAAAAAGTTTGCCAAGATTTAAAAAAACATCAACCGGATAAGTTAATTAGTTTCGTAAATATTCCATGTACGTGGAATTTGGACGCGCGGATTCACTTTTTGCGTGAGCGCGCGCGAGCCAGAGACGGCCGCCCCACTCTGCTGCCGAACGGGGCGTCACATTTGGCCTCTCAATGAAACGCTGTAATGAACAATAAATTTATATGGGATTTTTCCGCCAATTTTTCTTCAGTTAGCATAAGCCTTAATCTGTACGCTGACCAATTTTTAGCTCTCTATTTTAAAAAGAACAACTGCAATCATTTTTTTAAAACTTATTTTTTTATCTCCCCCTAATTAACTTCTTGCAAATTTCTTTTTTTCCAAAGTCGTAGAAAAATGACCGCTTTCGGAAAACGCCGATCCTGACTCTGTCACTTGAAAATTCACGATGGAATTCCATTTGTTTATGAGTAAAAAACGTACCCTTTTTTTGGAGCCGGTTTTCACCCCTTTAATTATGAAAAATCGATTTGCTCCAAAGTGTACATGATTGTCCGACTCTTTCGGATTAACTTCGTTATTGTTTCATTACGCTGCGACATTTTCCCGCTCTGCAAATTCCTCGCGAAAAAGGTCGGTTTTTTTATAACAAATAGCTTCGCTCGAAAACTTTGCCAACTTTGACCGCGTGTCAAAAAAAAGCCTCCCAAAATCTGTGGTTGGAAAGTATCAGGCCTTCATCAAAGGATTCGGCCCTACACGAACTCGTCGGTTATAATCGGTCTGGGCCGGTGTCATAAATAAGACCATTTTTTGCATTCATCTCCTGGATTATTATGAATTATTGGTTCTTAAAATTCGGTAAATTGCACTTTCTGCTCGTGGCTCGGGTATCAACATATTCTCTCCAGAGCCACCGGAAACGATCTGCATTCCTTCTAAATATGCAATCGAACAAACGCGCTGACGATTTGGCGGTGTAACCGAGCGGATGTAAGGCCTCAGGTCCGTTTTCTTTCTTTTTTTTTGCAACTCGCTTGGGAGACTTCGACAAATCGGTCTTCCCACGATTTGTGCCAAATTGCAAAAATTTCCGAAAAAGGGGAATTTCCCGCACGGCCCGCGCGAACTTAACCGCGGCGGACGAATTAGTCTGTTTCATCCTCTCGCCCGGAATAGACGAAGGGACAGTATATTTTGGACAGACGCACTCATCCTCGCGACCGGATAACGGCCTTAAAATCCGCGTCTACGTTCTTGCGCTTCACGAGTAAAGCGACCTGTTAAGGTCGACCAGAAGTGACGAGCCGGGCCGGCGCGGTGTGTCGTGGAAATCAGTCGTGGCGTGACATTGTTCCACCCTAAAGTTTAAGTTGTCGTTGATTGTGCCACGAACCAAGTTGTCGTGTAGTTTTAAGAACCGGTTGTAGCGACGCAAATATAAGTGTGTGAGTAAAAGCGAACGAGTTCCGAGTGGTGGCCACTGGTTGTGTGTGTACATAAAAACTTGTAAGTATTGAATGTATTATTAGGGTGCTTATCCTCTGGCGTATTCTTTGACCATTGTCGTACGTACGGTAATTAAATGTTTCATCTCGAGCCCGAGATATTTTGTGGCCACTTATTTACTGCCCTTAACATCCAGTACTTTGGAAATGCCCTGTACAGAACGAGACCGACGCGAATCCCGTATAAAGAAATAAATATAAACTCTTCGCAACAACATTGAAGGGATTTGGTTGTGAGTACGAGACCGCTCCGTACGTCACAGTATCGTCTTTTAATAATTGTTGCGAGTGCACGATAAACTCGCTGGCGCCCAAACTGTTTTAATTCAAAATATATTTCTTTTGTTGTTCTTTATTGGTAATTTTTTTAAATTTTCTTCTCGTATTGTTTCGCCTTTCCCCTCGGGATAAAGGGCGTCACATCACATAGAAACAAGGACTGAGAGTCGTCCGAGAGTTCCATGTCAGAGTGAGATTTGGCGAGCTCTCGACGAACGTGCTGATCGTATTGCTTAAGATCAGTATCCATCACCAACTCTTGCACTATATGAAGCATGTGGAGGAATCCAAACGTTTGATTTGAATAATTTTTTATGAGTTCTGTCGTGATCCGACTGTTCTGGGATTCTTCCAGAAACATGACGAGATCGTCAAATGATGCAACATAATCTTGTGCATTGGATCTGAAGTGCTCACTTGCTGGCGAGATGAAGGGCTTCATTTTGATTTTTTTGTAGGGATTTCTTGTGGCTTGGATTCTTTTCCGTTTCCTCCTCTTGCTTTGCAAAGCCGGAGTAGGCGTGCCCAGGTCCGAAGATTGCGAAAGAGGAGGAAAATTTGAAGCGATGTTAGTGTATACGTTGGTGAGAGGGGAGCTTCTGTCAGTATCAGCTGTGCTTTGCTCTACTTCTGCGGGTCAAAGTGCCACGGTGTTTTCTATTACGTCGTCGTTGCTGCCTAATATTTCTTCGTTTATATTTACATCTGTCTGCTCTTGATACTGTGACTGTATTCTGTGAGCCAGAGACGCTGTATGTGTGGGAACGTTGTGGTCTGCGCTGGTATTCCCAATTGGAGATGGATTCTGACGGTTTTTTGCCATGTGACCTTCTTTGCAGAGAAAGCATGTGAGTTGCTGAGTGGACAGATAAATCCAGTAATTGGTATCTTCGTGCTTAATAAGAATACTCGGTGGCAATAATTAACGTGATCATCCGGAATGTAAAACAGTTTTCGCCATGAGAGGATATGCTCGAATTCTGGCTGCTTCATGCCGGATTTAATTGAAATAATTTTCGACGTGGGCTTTATTCCCAGTGCTTTGATTTTTCTTCAATATTATATCGTCTGGTATCACCGGGTTGTTGTTGGAGATAATGACTTTACGAGTGTTAACATGATATGGTCGACTTTCCACAGTGTGAGAGCGTATTGAGATTGTAGTGGTGTTATCTGTGCGTCTACGTACCAGAGATTTGCTCGAGAGAAAATAGCAAATACGCCCCAGTGATTTGTTTTGATGTGTGATATTACGCGGATCGATAATTTTGGCCAGAGCCAGCGTGAATTCATGGATCGAGATTCCGCCGATTGCTCTGACAACGTTGCCATGCTCTTTGGTGATTTTTTGTTGCACGTGGGCTACCTGCGAGTGAAGCGGCTGCCCAGAAGCCATTAGGGGACTCGTCCGAGAGAATTCGTGCGTTCTAGACACGTTTTTATGAGGCGTTGGCGGAGCGTCAGATGCATGCGGCGGTGGGAGTAGATACATTAGAGCCACTCATTGTGACTCTGATTACTGCACAACACTGCAAGCCCTATCGGGCTCCCGAGATACGTAACCCACACTCTTATGGTGTATTAAATTTGACCATTGCCAACACGCTATTCGATTGTAATATTAATCAAGACGTCGAACGACTAAGATATTACAAGAGCTGTTTGCCAACACGTCTATTCTTTTTGAGGTTCGTAAACTCACTCCCAATAAAATGTTATTAATGTCATTATAATCACATTATTTATCATATTCTAACATTTTTATTTCCAATTTTGATGGGCAAAAATTTTCAAAATACGATATATCATAACATATGAAATTAGAAAAGATGGTACATATTATGATACCGTCTCTGATATTCCGAAAATATATATCTTTATGAAAAATACAAAAAATAACAGTAACTATCTTACACTTCATGATAAAAAGTAATCATTATTTATCAGATTCTGACGAAACATGCCAAATTATTGCCGAAAATGAATTTTCATTGGCTTGAAATTATGCAACATTTTCTGTTATAATTTGTTAGCATGGTTTTAAAATAATTTATCATATTTTAAGACAGTTTGTGATTCTCTGACGATTTTTGAGTACGCCGTCATTTTTTATCATTTTCGATAATTATTCAACGATTTTTGTGAAATTATAATATACCATTTCCATCAGGGTAATCGCGATTTTGGGGAAGGGAAGTGTTACGTCCCACCCTCATGCTCGAACGTTTTTTTTAGCCCCCTTTCTAATACTGACAGTAGGTACTTGCAGACCACGTACATAACGGTATCTTCCTTCGTCGAAGAGCACAACTTGTAGAATACAAGTACACCTAGATTTATGGTAGTCGTGAATATTCCCCTTCCAGGAAAAGTCTATCTAGCATATACTGTCTGCATTTAGAGAGAGACCTCACTCGACGTCGCCGCGTTCTCTTTTTTTTTATCATAGAGTTTTCCTAAATCCAGCATAAACAACGCCGGTCTTTGCCACGCACAAACCTTCTTTTTATATACCCTTCATTTATTCTTTTTCTCTAT
>OY390726.1:6857114-6956876 GCA_959613375.1 Heteropelma amictum | reverse complement strand
AGCACGAAGCATGAGACTTGCGAAATAGTTTTTTTCGTGAAAGCTATGCCACATGAGAATCGAGCATTGTTGATTCTTTTCCTCTAATTGTCCACGGATATCTCACGTTTTTTCCGAGGACTGTAGCGTCTCAGATCACACGAAAATACATGTGGGAAGGAGCCGGAAGCATGATACTCGCGAAATAGTTTAATCCCTGGAAGCTGCGTCAGATAAGAATCGAGGATCGTTAGTTCCGATCTGTCGAGCAGCTATGGTTGTCTATTATTTTTTTCCAAGTACCAGAGAGTTCTAGTGTATATGAAAATACGTGTGAGAAGTAGCCGGAAGCTTCAGACATGTGGAAACATTATCTTCGTTGAAGCTATGACACATGAAAATCGAGCATTGTTACCTATGATCCTTTTATCGATTACGATTGTCCAGCATTTTTTTCAGAGTACTGCAAAGTTCCAGCATAAATAAAATAACTCGTGAGAAAGAGCCTGAAGCTTTGGACGCACGAAATAATTCTTTTTGTGCACGCTGTGACACATCAGAATCAAGCATTGTTGACTCTCTTCCTTTGATCGTCCACGGTTGTCTATCGTTTCTTACCGAGTACTGCAGAGCCTCAGTACACACAAAAATGCATGTGGAAAGAAGCAGGAAGCATGAGACTTGCGAAATAGTTTTTTTCGTGAAAGCTATGCCACATGAGAATCGAGCATTGTTGATTCTTTTCCTCTAATTGTCCACGGATATCTCACGTTTTTTCCGAGGACTGTACCGTCTCAGATCGAACGAAAATACATGTGGGAAGGAGCCGGAAGTATGATACTCGCGAAATAGTTTAATCCCTGGAAGCTGCGTCAGATAAGAATCGAGGATCGTTAGTTCCGATCTGTCGAGCAGCTATGGTTGTCTATTATTTTTTTCCAAGTACCAGAGAGTTCTAGTGTATATGAAAATACGTGTGAGAAGTAGCCGGAAGCTTCAGACATGTGGAAACATTATCTTCGTTGCAGCTATGACACATGAAAATCGAGCATTGTTACCTATGATCCTTTTATCGATTACGATTGTCCAGCATTTTTTTCAGAGTACTGCAAAGTTCCAGCATAAATAAAATAACTCGTGAGAAAGAGCCTGAAGCTTTGGACGCACGAAATAATCCTTTTTGTGCACGCTGTGACACATCAGAATCAAGCATTGTTGACTCTCTTCCCTTGATCGTCCACGGTTGTCTATCGTTTCTTACCGAGTACTGCAGAGCCTCAGTACACACAAAAATGCATGTGGAAAGAAGCAGGAAGCATGAGACTTGCGAAATAGTTTTTTTCGTGAAAGCTATGCCACATGAGAATCGAGCATTGTTGATTCTTTTCCTCTAATTGTCCACGGATATCTCACGTTTTTTCCGAGGACTGTAGCGTCTCAGATCACACGAAAATACATGTGGGAAGGAGCCGGAAGCATGATACTCGCGAAATAGTTTAATCCCTGGAAGCTGCGTCAGATAAGAATCGAGGATCGTTAGTTCCGATCTGTCGAGCAGCTATGGTTGTCTATTATTTTTTTCCAAGTACCAGAGAGTTCTAGTGTATATGAAAATACGTGTGAGAAGTAGCCGGAAGCTTCAGACATGTGGAAACATTATTTTCGTTGAAGCTGACACATGAAAATCGAGCATCGTTACCTATGATCCTTTTATCGATTACGATTGTCCAGCGTTTTTTTCAGAGTACTACAAAGTTCCAGCATAAATAAAATAACTCGTGAGAAAGAGCCTGAAGCTTTGGACGCACGACATAATTCTTTTTGTGCACGCTGTGACACATCAGAATCAAGCATTGTTGACTCTCTTCCTTTAATCGTCCACGGTTGTCTATCGTTTCTTACCGAGTACTGCAGAGCCTCAGTACACACAAAAAAGCATGTGGGATGAAGCCGGATGCATGAGACACGCGAAATAGTTTTTTTCGTGAAAGCTGTGCCACATGAGAATCGAGCGTCGTTACCTTCGATTCTTAAATCATTTACAATTATCAAACATTTTTTGCAGAGTACTGTAGACTTCCAGTATAAATACAATTACTCGTGAGAAAGAGGCGAAGCATTAGACGCACGAATCATCAATGATCTATGCTTGCATAAGAAAAATGTTTTCGACATTAAATAAATGGACTTCGCAGCACAATTCATTGAATAAATGACAAATGCCGACCGGTCGTATGATACATGATTCGATCGAGAGGGACAGCAAACTTCGGTTGGAACAAAAGACTTCCGGGCTCGCGAAACGAAATTCTGCCTGAACTCTGTCGCTCTTTCGAATTTTTCGAATCGGAGCCTTGATTACCCGGTCCTGAGGCGTCTCCGATCATGAATGAAACAGCAACTCTGATTGGTCGAGAATTCTAGAATTCTATTGCTTCCTATTTAAAAGCTATTTAGTATTTTTTAAAACGCCTAAGTCATTTTGTTCAGAATATAGCCTGGAATACGTAGGTGTCGGATGCACTACCTATACCGAATCACCCTGTATTACTGATAAAACTTTAAAAAGTAAAAAAAGTACACCAAGTAATAAAAATAGTAGTTTTCGTCAAAAAGTATTTTTATCAAATAGTGTGAAAAATAAAAATAACATTTTAAAAAAAAATCAAACTTGACTCGCATGGAACGTCTTTTTCTTAACCATGCACGCCAAGTTTGATTTTTTTTTTTTTGAAAATGTTATTTTTATTTTTCACACTATTTGATAAAAATACTTTTTGACGAAAACTACTATTTTTATTACTTGGTGCACATTTTTTACTTTTTAAAGTTTCAAATGTGGATTTCACTTCTTTTTGTAGGCAACCACCGAATTTAATCATGTAAGAAAAAAAAAACAACAAAAAATTCTTCAAGCGTTAAGACTTTGACATCGGAAAAGGTTAACATACTTTGACATTCGGCACTGACGTTTTGATTTTTCGGTGTTTTGCCTACTTCGCGACATGACGAATGTGATATATATATTATTTTGAAATTTAGTAGAGAAAAAATTAGCTCGAGTTTATGAGTTTGCACATATCCACTAACCAAATCGTACTTTAACTAGGTTCAATGGAAAGAAAAAAATCATATTTAATCGGTAAAATGTAATAACATTTTCGATTAGGGGAACGGTTTCGGAAATACACGTGATTGAAATTTTTGGTTGACAGCTGGCAGCCCATATTCCTGTATAATATCCGTGGCAGGTCTCTGACGTCAGGTCATAAAAAAATTTTTTTTTTTTAATTACTTGACGTCGAGACGCTGCCGCGTCTCTTGATATATTTCCGCTTATTTATAGGGATTACAATGCATTTGGCATTAGGACGGGTGTAAGTGAAGCGGGAGCAATTTATTAGAAGAGTCTCGCGCGGGCCGTAGGGTGACGTCACGCGCGAACCGTGCAGCCAGAAGCCAGCAGCCAGTGCAGCCAGATCGCGCGGAATTCTTACCCTCTCTCTAGTACCTTCCGCGCCTACCACACAACCAGAGAAGCGCGTGTCCGTGAGCAAGCGACGCTCGGACGCCGTCGGAAAGAGCCGAGCGTCGCTTGCTCACGGACACGCGCTTCTCTGATTGTGTGATGGGCGCGTAGGGGACTAGAGAGAGGGTAAGTTCTGCACGCGATCTGGCTTCACTGCTAGAGAGTTTTAGTACTCACAAAAACACATGTGAGAAGAACAGAGAAGCATCAGAGACAGGAAATAATTTTTTTTTCCGAAACCCTGTCCTATGACAATCGAGCATTGTTACCTCTCATCCGTTCATTACTTATGATTGCCGAATATTTTTTTAGATACAAGAGAGGTGTAGTACACATAAAAATACATGTGAGATGAAGCCAGAAGCTTTAGACACATGAAATAATTTTTTCGTAGTAGCTTTGCCACATGACATCGAAGCATAGTTACCTCTTCTCCCTTGATAATCTACGGTTGTCTTATATTTATTTGTAAGTACTAGAAAGTTCGCGTATGTTCAGAAATACGCGTGAAAGAGAGCTGGAAGCTTTAGGAACCCGAAATGTTTTTTTTTGTTAAAGCTCCGCCATATGCGAATCGAGCAGTTTTACCTCTCATACTTTGATCGTCTCATAATGCTGATTATTGTCTGATACATCATTAGAAGGACACAAAACTTCGGCTGGAACAAAGTAACTTTCGCACTCGCGAAACGAAATTCTATCTGAACTTTGCTCCATTGTTTCATTATTAAGGACGAGCATGAGAGTGTTAAAAGCATACAAGCCCGCCTTCGACCTATTTTTTTTAACCCCTTCAGCCCTGACTTTTTTTGAGTAGAGCAATTTTCGTCACATTTTGTATTGCGGAGTTTTTGGGGTCGCTGATTACGAATCCGATGTCAGATTTTCAATATTGAAAATGTCGGATCCAATATGGCGGAAGCCTTATTCAAAACTTGACCCGATTGGCCTGAAATTTGATACTCGGGGGTTTTTTGAGACGCAGATTATGAATCCGATGTCAGATTTCCAAAATTCGAAATGGCGGATCCAATATGGCAGACGATTTATTCAAAAATTCATTCATTTGGCCTGAAACTTGTTACCCGGAGATTTTCGGGGCCGCTGATTACAAATACGATGTTAGTTTTTAGAAATTAAAAACGACAAATCCAACATGGTGGACAAAACTTAAATTAGTTCACACTTGCGCTCTAGAAAATTACCACTTAAACTTTTACGGGATCACTGTTCACCAATCTGGTGTTAACTTTTCGAAATACAAAATGGCTTATTCAGGATAGTGGAAAGTTGATTATCTGTACCTTTTTTTTTGTTAAGCATTTGTATTATTTTGATAATTAATAATAGCGGGAGTCATTCACTCTCTAGTCTGATATTGAAAAAAAAAACGAACAAAAACAACAAAAAAAAACAAAAAAATGGGATCAGTGTTCTGTAACCTCCCCGTGGTTGATCCTGGTAACTACGAATTTGTAGGCAAATTACAGGCAAAGCTGATAACAGATTTGTAATCATCAATAACGAAAACCCTAGAGTGATCATTTTTATTACCATAGATTGATTTTTTTTCTTTTTTTGTTTGCTATCTTGGTATCCACTAGTTTGCATTTTTAAAAACTAACATCAAATTCGTAATCTGCGACCATCAAAACCCCTAAAAAAACATATTCAGGCCAATTGAATCAATTTTTAAATAAGTCGGCCGCCATATTGGATCCGCCATTTTGAATTTTGAAAATCTGATATCGGATTCGTAATCTGCGACCCAAAAAACCCCCGAGTACCAAATTTCGGTCTAATTGGATCAAGTTTTGAATAAGTCGTCCGCCATATTGGATCCGCCATTTTGAGTTTTGAAAATCTGACATAGAATTCGTAATCAGTGACTCCAAAAACCCCCGAGTAGTCATTTTTATGAGCCTAGCTCCACGTAATTCGACAATACCCAATTTTTTTAAAATTCTTACCAAAAACGTTCATTTGATTATATTGTTATAACTATGAAATCGTTATTAACTTTTAGCACTATAAATTTTTGTTGCAAAGTAGAATAAATTTGTAGGCCGTTGCCGTTGGGAAATCGAAAAAATATTGTTTTTTGACAAAGTTATGAACGTTTGAACGCAAAAGTGGTTTCGATCGAAACCACCAGGGCTGAAAGGGTTAAATAGCCTCGCAGAAAATATAAGATTATACGGGACATTCCATAAGCCGATTGGACCGAGAACCCGGCTCATTGCCAACGATATTCGTGAAGAGGTGCTGAGAAGAATTGAGGAAAACCTCATTGAAAGCAACCGTGAACTGGCTCGGAATTTAAGTATTTTTACAACTGATGACATCAGATAAAATAAGTGAGCGCTGAACTAAAAGCATTCTTAAAATATTATATCTAAAAAAATTGCTCACAATTTGCTCATTAAGAATATGAAATTGCTTTAACGGTAGCAATTGTTTAAAAAAAAGTTATTAAACAATTTCGTCACAAACCTTAATTTGACGATTTCTAAGTTATCCAAGTACGAACGGGATCTTTTCTGGGATTAAAAAATTGCAATCAATTGCAAATTGCTCATCAATTCCTCACCTATATATTTGCGTTTTATACGTTTTTTTAACGTTTTTTTTTTTAAATCATTGAATTTTCGATTTTTTACGGCCTGGGAAAACGACAGTAGCGCCGCCAGTGTTCAAACGTACAACTAACACTGGTAAAAGCGGTTCTCTATCCAATTCGATATTGTCTGGTGTTGCTGCCGATTTTTCGCACACTGACACGCATTCAACGGTTAAGGGATACAATTGACCTGATCAGTTGAAGGATTCTCTTCGAAGAGCTCAGGTAAAGTCATTAATTATAAAGTCTACTTGCATTTATTATATTTTAGAGGTATCTCGACACTGCAATGGCAAATACATCTAAACATGTCAAAAATCATTAATATTTGAAAACACAATACTGGAATATATTACAATTAAAAACTTGAAAATTTACATTTCATAACAATAAATATGTTTTTAATAATTCTTCGACATTTCGCAGGTCATAATCATTCCGGCTGGGGTACCACGCAAGCCTGGCATTACCCGCGATGACTTGTTAAACCTGGTGTGCCATTTCCAGATGGCAAACTCAAGTAGCTCTCGGAGAGAATTCCAGAAGCCGGCACCAAAGATGTTAAGAGTCATCGAGCACACGTGACCAACTCAGAATCGAGGGTATCGCCGCTCGCGGCGAAAGTACGACAATATATGGATGATTAAAGCGCTACTTACGGCAAATTCGCGAACTAATGTATATACGATTTTTACATAACCGTAGCATTGAATAAGCCGGACCCCAAACTGTTCAATTTCTCAACTAGCAAAACATGTATTGAGGACATAAGGCAAAATAATTGTGTAAACATACAGATAACGTGTGCATCTCTCAATCAAGCATATTTTTGAACAATAATGTGAAGACTACATGATGTATAATATTATTTTAAATTGTGTACAATATTATGTGAATAATATTATTATACAATGTATTAAATTCTTATAAAATAAAAATCTTTTTTCAAATCCAATTATAAAACATCTGTGAAATTGTGCATTTCATTCATATGATATAAGTACATAAATTGATAAAAATAAACGATTGATTCGTTCGCTTGTTTTCGAAAAATTATAATATTTGTTTTATACTACTTTTTCCGAAATTGCAATATTCGCATTCCCGACCTTTACTATCCGTTCCTAGATTGGTGAAAAGATTGAATTTTGATACTGAAATAAAACATTTTTTAATCACTGGAATATATACATTTCCAATTACTCACAACTTTAAACGCAAAAACTACAATATACATCATTCGTGGGAGAGCAAGATTTCACATTATTACTCCTTTTCATTCACAAAAATATCAGAATTTATGATTGTTTATGTCGCTATCTATTGGAGAGCGGAATTATTTTAATCGATTTGAAAAGTTCATCATATGCCATTCATCGGAGACCAGAATTTAACTTCATTGCTCTCCATCTCAAGACACAGGGTATGCTATTCATATTAGACCAGGATGTATGTTATTCATTGAAAACCAGGATTTTTCATATTTATACATTTAAATTTGAATGATTTTTTCTGTGGCTATTCATCGAAGAAAAAGTTATTGATGCAACAAGTACGGGGAATGTAATCCATTGAACACCAGGATTCCATATCACAGCGTTTTTTTATACAGCGCAGTGTCAAAATTTACATGATTCTTTATGTCGCTGTTGATCGGAGAGTGAGATTACTAAAACAGCGTACGTTGCCCATGGTAGACCAGGATTTCACTTAACTAATAGTTCCTTGAAATAGTAATCAGATTTGTTCAAGTTCGTATTGCGCAACTGATCTCATGTACATAGTATAGGTGAACGTCTTCTCACCTCCTACCTCACGCAAGTACTCGACGGAAGAACTATTAATAGTTGCTATTTCTCAAGGAACTATTATTTCAAAGTCTATATTAAAATGTCAAAAACTGAATAGTGAATTGATTACGCAGAGTGAAATGATTGCAATGATTTTCGACTGCTGCTGTTCTGGTGTAAGTGACGATCTGATAGCACTTTGAGTTTTGGAATTTTTATTCTTGAAAATAATGCACTTTTTTGGAAAATTGTCAAGAATAGAAAGTTCTTGAAATCGCTTAAAAAGAGTACTCTAATTTTTTCAGAATTTTTTGAGCATTTTTTTAAATTTTGGCAAAATTGACCATTCTCAAAATAAAAAAAATGCTCAAAACATTTTGAAAAAAAATCAGGTGCATTTTTTGAGTAATTTCAAGAACTTTTTGATTTTGACAACTTTTCGAAAAAGTGCATCATTTTTCCATAAAAAATTCATGAATGTTTTCGTGAAAATTTTACGGTCTAGGCGCCATTTTGAACCCAATAGGGGTTCAAATCGACTTCACAATCCCCGTTTATTTTTGTTCAGACATTTATTCCACCGGTTAGTGAGGTTCCAGGACCATTGCAGTGCGGTCAAGTCATTTGTTTAAACAAATTAATGTTGCAAAAATAATGTCAAATTCTTGATCAGCGACCCGAAAAACCTCCGAAAACGAGAGCCAATTTAGATGTGACCGCAAAAGACTCGTTCCGATCACAATATTTGAAAACTCCAAAACAGAGAAAATTTGTTAGTCTATTTGTTGTTTTTTTGCCGGTATAACGTCGGACAAAAAATTTTTTTTTTGCATATTTCGAAAGTACAACTATCGAGGACACCTTTAGAGCACTTTGTGCCCCGAAAATAATCCGATAAGACTTCTGAAACTCAAAATGAAAAAAAATTGTCACTCAAAAATTTGTGTCTTTTCAACTTATTTTGCAAAAATATGATATAAAAAAAATGTTATCGAAATTTGAGTTGCGCCATTCGAAAGAGCACCCTTGAAAATAGTTTACAAGGTACTTTAGGAATTCTTTCGCTGACATTTTCATGGTAAATAATCACGTCGAAAAGAGGACTTCTGAAAAGTGTCTTTGTGACGTTAAAGGGTTAAACGGCTTTTTTCCATAATAAAAATTATTTTGGAAAAATTTGATACACACCATTCGAAAGGGCACATTTCAAACTACAAAAATATGTACTTCCCGATTTTTTTCAGACGTGAATAGTATAAGTTATAGGCCGCTAAACAACGGTGTATGGAATGTGGCGTTTTGGTCCGAAAAAGGTTAAACTGATGCAAAACCTACAGCGTATGTTAATCATTGAAGACCAGGATTTTACTTTACTGCTATCTTTTATTCTGTTGAGTACATGATTATTGAGGTCGCTGTTCATCGAAAGGAGAGATTACTGAAACCGATGCGAAAAGTATAGTGTACGTCATTCAACGGAGACCAGGATTTCACTTTCCTGCTATCTTTTTTGTTTAGTTGAATATCAAACTTTACATGATTTTTTATGTCGCTGTTGATCGGAGAGTCTTATTACTGAAACTGATGCAAAAGGTAAAATGTATGTTATTCAGTAAAGTAAAATCCTGGTTTCCAATTAATAACGTACACTGGACTTTTCGCATCAATTTCAGTAATCTCACTCTCCGGTCAACAGCGACATAAAAAATCATGTAATTTTGATATACGAATGAATAAAAAGACGCTGCGATATGAAATCCTGGTCTCCGATGAATTGCATACCCTGTACCTTTTACATCAGTTACAGTAATCTTTCTCTCCGATGAATAGCGACAGCAAAAATCATGTCAATTTTGATATTCGACTGAATACAAGATAATAGTAGAGTGAAATCCTGGTTTTCAATGAATAACATACATCCTGGTCTAATATGAATAACATATTCTGTATCTTGAGAAGGAGAGCAGTTAAGCAAAATCTTGTTTTCTAATAAATGATACACTATACGTTATTGAGTCTTTTTGAGTAATTCCATTCTTCGATGAACTGCGTGATGAATAATCATACAAATTTAAATATTTCAGTAAAAAAGAGCAATGAAGTTAAATTCTGGTCTTGAAGGAATGGCATATGCTGAACTTTTTAAATCGGTTAAAAAAATTCCGCTCGCCACCATAAAGAATCATATGAATACAGATATTTTTGTAAATAAAAAGGAGTAATAAAGTGAAATCCTGCTCTCCCACGAATGACATATATTGTACTTTTTGCATCATTTAAAGTTGTCAGTAGTTGAAAGTGTATATATTCCACTGAATATAAAATGCCTTATTTCAATGTCAGAATTCAATCTTTTCACCTATCTGGAAACGGATAGTAAAGGTTGGGAATGCGAATACTTTAATTTCGGAAAAAGTAGTATAAAACAAATATTATAATTTTTTGAAAAAAGCAAATGAATCAATTGTTCATTTTTATCCATTTATGTACTTATATCATATGAATAAAATGCAAAATTCACACATGTTTTATAATTGCATTTGAAGAAAGGTTTTTATTTTATAAGAATTTAATACATTATAATAATATTATTCACATAATATTCTACACAATTTATAATAATATTATACATCATGTAGTCTTCACATTATTGTTAAAAAATATGCTTGCTTGAGAGATGCACACGTTATCTGTATGTTTACACAATTATTTTTCCTTATATCCTCAATTAGCCGGATCGCGCGTAAAACTTACCCTCTCTCTAGTCCCTTACGTGCCCATCACACAACCATAAAAGCGCGTGTCCGTGAACACGTTCATGTGGCGCGTAAGAGACTAGTAGTGTAACCTTCATGCGCGATATGGCTTCTGGCTTCGGCTGCACTGCTTTTACTTCGCACACGACTCGCGCGTGACGTCACCTGACGGCCCGCACGAAACTTCTCAAATACATTTTTTACGCTTCACTCACACCCGTCCTAATACCAAATGAATTATAATCCCTGTAAGTAAGCGGAAATATATTTATATTCGTATTATTATATGAATTTTCATACTTTCATCACGCGATAAAGCATTATCCCGGAAAACAATCCAATCATCCATCCGGCTGCGAATTACAAGTACCAAAAGGCAGTGCAGCCAGATCGCGCGGAAATCTTACCCTCCCTCTAGTCCCTTCCGCGCTTACCACACAACCAGAGAAGCGCGTGTCCGTGAGCAATCGACGCTCGGACGCCGTCGGAAAGAGCCGAGCGCGGTCGAGAAACTTCAACCGCGCCTTCGGCAGCTACACTCATGCATGGAGACGCTGAGCACGTTCATGTGGCGCGTAAGAGGACTAGAGAGAGGGTAGCCTTTCCGCGCGATCTGGCTGCTGGCTTCTGGCTGCGCGCTTAGCACGGGTCGCGCGTGACCTCACCCGACGACCCGGGTGAGGTCACGCGCCGTCTAATAAATTGTATAATTTATTCTTCTTCTAATAAATTGTTCCCGATCACTCACACCCGTCCTAATGCTAAATGCATTATAATCCCTATAAATAAGCGGAAATATATTTATATTACTAATATTATATTAATTCTTATACTTTTATCGAGGGATAAAGCAACAAAACAGCGACCGAATACAAGCCAATTATCTATCCGGCCGCGGATAACGAGTACGAGAATGTGCACCTATTCCTTAAGCGATTAGATGGTCCAGTCGGTAGCGTGCCTGACTTCGGTCCGAAGGGGCGCGGGATCGATTCCCGCTCTGGGTATTTTTTTTTTATTTTATTTTTTTTTGGCGAATTGTTCATTCGTGACACACGCTCATTGAAAGAACAACAATATTGTAATCGTATGATAATACATCTAAAATTTAGATGTATTATTATATTATACTTCGCTTACGATTGATACGATAATAATACATCTAAAGCTTAGATGTATTATTATATTATACTTCATCATATTTCCATACTTTCTCTATTTATACAAACTTTTATCAAGCAATAAAACATTATCCCCGAAAACAAGCCAATCACCATCCATCCGGCCGCGAATTACAAGTACCAGAAGATGCACTGATTCTACAAGCGATGGGATGGTCCCGTGGTAGCGCGTCGGACTTCGGACCACAGGGGCTTGGGATCGATTCCCGCGCTGAGTATTTTTTTTATATCTTTTTTTATGGGGCGAGTTGTTCATTCGTAATACACGCTGAAATGAATTGCAAAATAATATATATAAATATCACATTCTTCAAGTGGCGAAGTAGGCAAAACCCCAAAAAATCAAAGCGTCAGTGCTGAATGTCGAAGTATTTTAACCTTTTCCGATGTCAAAGTTTTAACGCTTGAAGAATTGTTTTGTTGTTGTTTTTTTTACTTGCATGATTACATTCGGTGGTTTCGTACAAAAAGAAGTGAAATCCACATTTGAAACTTTAAAAAGTAAAAAATGTACACCAAGTAATAAAAATAGAAGTTTTCATAGAAAAGTATTTTTTTCAAATAGTGTGAAAAATAAAAATAACATTTAAAAAAAAAATCAAACTTGGCATGCATGGTTAAGAAAAAGAGGTGCATGCACGTCAAGCTTGATTTTTTTTGTTGATAATGTTGATTTTTTTTTCACACCATTTGAAAAAAATACTTTTCGATGAAAACTTCTATTTTTATTACTTGGTGTACATTTTTTACTTTTTAAAGTTTCAAATGTGGATTTCACTTATTTTTGTACGAAACCACCGAATGTAATCATGTAAGTAAAAAAAAACAACAACAAAACAATTCTTCAAGCCCTAAAACTTTGACATCGGAAAAGGTTAAAATACTTCGACATTCAGCACTGATGCTTTGATTTTTCCGTGTTTTGCCTACTTCGCCATTTGACGAATGTGATATATATATTATTTTGCAATTTATTTCAGCGTGTTTTACGAATGAACAACTCGCCCCATAAAAAAAAAAAATACTGAGCGCAGGAATCGATCCCACGCCCCTGTGGTCCGGAGTCCGACGCGCTACCACTGGACCATCCCATCGCTTGTAGAATCAGTGCATCTTCTGGTACTTGTGATTCGCGGCTGGATAGATGATGATTGGCTTGTTTTCGGGGATAATGTTTTATTGCTTGATAAAAGTTTGTATAAATACAGAAAGTATGGAAATATGATGAAATATAATATAACAACAAAAAACTAGCTTCAATGGATGCGTGGTTAACCCAGGGATTGAGCGTTAACACCAGTTAACCTTATTGTGCGTGAAAATATTAATAGAAAACAAAAACTTATCGAGCAACAACATAAAATTTGGAAATCACGAAAACAGAAGGTCAGGAAAGATAGCCAATTATCAGACAACAAACAGTAAAACAAACGATCAGACAACAAACAATAAAACAAACTATCAGACAACAAACAGTAAAACAAACGATCAGACAACAAACAATAAAACAAACTATCAGACAACAAACAGTAAAACAAACGATCAGACAACAAACAATAAAACAAACTATCAGACAACAAACAGTAAAACAAACGATCAGACAACAAACAATAAAACAAACTATCAGACAACAAACAGTAAAACAAACTATCAAACAACAACAAATAGCCAAAGAAACTGTCAGCCAACAACATAAAACTTAGAAATCAGGAAAGTTAAACAATGATGAAACAACAAACATTAAAACAAACTATCAGACAACAACAAATAGCCAAAAAACTATCAGACAACAACAAATAGCAACAAAACTATCAGACAACAACAAATAGCCAACAAAACTATCAGACAACAACAAATAGCCAACAAAACTGTCAGACAACAACAAATAGCCAAAAAAACTATCAGCCAACAACATAAAACTTGGCGTGCATGGTTAAAAAAAAAAGATCGGGAAGACGAAAGGAAATTTAGTAATACGCCTCACGGTGTTCAAAATTTGACAGCTCGTTGGGGTCCAGGAAAGAAGTAGATATTTTATAAAAATAGTTTGAATAAATTTGAAACATTTTTTTTAGTTCAATTTTAAACTCCGAGTGTGTTCGATCATTGCATCAAATATTTGGTGTCCAAGTGACAAGATTTTGAAAATAGTCTAGACATTTGACAACATTTGAGTTCGTTGGATCACTCAGTTCAATTTTTCTTTCGTACTACTTCAATTTCAATTCTACTTCTTCCATGTATTATCAGGAGTCAATAAGCTCAACATTCCTGCCGAAAGATATTTTTTGTCGCTTATGAAACTTGTTTTCTTAATGCGATTGCCACCCTTGAGAATATTGAATCGGAGCAGAAAACTTACAATTTCTCTGACGCAGTTGACTGTGCTTTGAATAATATTATTTTTTAATTGCAACCGTTGAGTACGTTGAAGGCCACTGAGTTCAATTTTTTATTTTAAGTTGATATTGAGGAAACGATAAGATTATTCAAATTAACAAATCGTCGGCCGTGACCCCTGACTTCTCAAGAAAACTATGATTACAATTCACACACTGTTTCTCTTGTTTTTCAATGAAACTATCATCTATTATTTGGACATGCCATAAATGTATTTGGCCGTAGAAAGTTCCGAAGAAAGCCGTTGGAAGGTGTGGATGTATTCGTGTAATCGTAGAAATAGACACAATATCTTATCGAAATTCGACGTTCCGTACTTACGTAGTATTAACTGTACGTACGTAGTATTAACTATGCATACAGTACGTAGTATTAACTATGCGCACCGTACGCAGTATTAACAATGCGTACCGTACGTAGTATTAATTATACATACAGCGCGTAGTATCAACTATGCATACATCGCGTAGTATTAACTATGCGAAACATACATAGCAGTCAACTTCCAATGAAGTTTCTTTTTCTTCGCCGATCTTTTTTTTTTTAACCATGCACGCCAAGTTTTATGTTGTTGGCTGATAGTTTTTTTGGCTATTTGTTGTTGTCTGATAGTTTTGTTGGCTATTTGTTGTTGTCTGATAGTTTTGTTGGCTATTTGTTGTTGTCTGATAGTTTTGTTGGCTATTTGTTGTTATCTGATAGTTTTTTTGCTATTTGTTGTTGTCTGATAGTTTTTTGGCTATTTGTTGTTGTCTGATAGTTTGTTTTAATGTTTGTTGTTTCATCATTGTTTAACTTTCCTGATTTCTGATTTCTAAGTTTTATGTTGTTGGCTGACAGTTTCTTTGGCTATTTGTTGTTGTTTGATAGTTTGTTTTACTGTTTGTTGTCTGATAGTTTGTTTTATTGTTTGTTGTCTGATCGTTTGTTTTACTGTTTGTTGTCTGATAGTTTGTTTTATTGTTTGTTGTCTGATCGTTTGTTTTACTGTTTGTTGTCTGATAGTTTGTTTTATTGTTTGTTGTCTGATCGTTTGTTTTACTGTTTGTTGTCTGATAGTTTGTTTTATTGTTTGTTGTCTGATCGTTTGTTTTACTGTTTGTTGTCTGATAGTTTGTTTTATTGTTTGTTGTCTGATCGTTTGTTTTACTGTTTGTTGTCTGATAGTTTGTTTTATTGTTTGTTGTCTGATCGTTTGTTTTACTGTTTGTTGTCTGATAATTGGCTATCTTTCCCGACCTTCTGTTTCCGTGATTTCCAAATTTTATGTTGTTGCTCGATAAGTTTTTGTTTTCTATTAATATTTTCACGCACAATAAGGTTAACTGGTGTTAACGCTCAATCCCTGGGTTAACCACGCATCCATCGAAGCTAGTTTTTTGTTGATAGTTGGCTGGTTTCGGTGATTCCTTTTTTTTTGTACTTTGTTAAATATTTTTATTGTTTTTTTGTTTTTTTGTTTTTGTACTTTGTTAAATATTTTTATTGTTTTTTGGTTTTTTTGTTTTTGTACTTTATTAAATATTTTTATTGTTTTTTTGTTTTTTTTTAAATACTATTTCAAAAAAAAATACTTTTTAAGGAAAGCTACTATTTTAATTACTTGGCGTACATTTTTTACTTTTTAAAAGTTTTAAATGTGGATTTCACGACTTTTTGTACAAAATCACCGAGTTTAACGATATGCGATGATGTTATTATAAAAACAAAATTATTATGAATCGATGAATAGTGAAATCATGAATCATGACGGATCGATGAATAGTCTTCATAATCACAATGCCAACAATTGAACTGCCATGTCTCTGGACATTTAACGTCGTATCTCTATGAAAAGAAATGTAAGAACAAATTATTTGGGAACTATTCAAAAATTATATTTCTTTCTGTGAAATGAACTAAATGAATTATTTTTATTTAAAATACCCCTTTTCCGCACCACCACAGGGGTAAGGTGTTAGGCGCGTTTTTTTTTAACGTGGTATCCCCGGTAGGCCTAATCCACGTGTTCCCGACTCAGCGGTAGTAAAATAAAAATAACTCGAGTTCTATTTCACAGAAATTTTTATGATCAGATCACATTTTTATTCTTTACTTAGTACAACATAAAATATAACACTCATCATTTTATCATCAACTTCAAAAAAAAAATCATAACGTAACAAATTCATAACGTAAAACATAAAGGATATACATAATAATACATAATAGGAGGGGTACTTTTAATGTTTTACACCAAACGATTTACTAGTTATTAACACTAAAAATACTTCTATTTTTAAAACGGACTGTACTTTCAAAACGGGTTCATCGAACCCGTATTGATATTAATTTTTCTGAAGAATCATTAGTTTTCATAAAAATATGTTCACTAATCCCAAATTCAATTTGAGGTAGAGATAACAATAATAATAAATCAGGAACGGTATTGGAAATGGACACAAATTTTCTGAAGTGTCCTCCAACTATGTTTCCATCGCTAGAAATACGCATTTGTTTCGTAACCACATGAAATGAAATCATCTTAACGATATAACGTCCTTAAAAAAATATGTCTATGAATTTTATTGTGCTTCTTAGCTCAAACAATCCAATATGGTTCTTGAGATTTTGAAGTGACGATGTCGCCTTGTAGTAACAGTGAAAACGACCAAACGCTGTCTTCTTCTGAATAAAGGTGTTTTCAACTCCAAAAAGTGTTCCTCTATTGAAGATCAAGATCGATTATGATCCAGATTGTATTACAATCTATGATCCAGATTGTATTACAGATCACTTTCGAAGACGTCGAAATGATCTTCTATATTAACCAGACGTTCGTGAACAACATCCAGATGAATCAGTGTCTCCACATTTCTATTTATAAGTTGCGATATATAGATAGTCTTCTTTGCAACCGTTGATTGATTGATTGATTGATCATTGATTTCAAGCGAGATCTCATGTTCTTCTTTCTTCAAGAAATTTCATATTCTCTTGAGCATATATTGAATACTTTTCCGTATACCACGTTATTGTCTCGCAATACGATAGAACATAATTAAAAATTATAAGTGCAAAAACTAATAAATTAGTTATTGAAAATATTAGTCAATTTTATTCTAAGAATAACGGGTTCAATGGGTCCGACTTACATTCTACTCTGAGAAAAAACATTTAAAAAAAAATGAAACGTATTGAAAAAACGAAAAATTCTCTCCCTGTCTTAATTAACAGACCATTCTTAACGAAAGAAACTCCTAAACGGAAAATAAAAATACCAAAATTGACAACGTGAGAACAATCAAGTTAACTCAAGAAATATGTAATGAATTACACAGAAAAGTATACACGTATTTCAGAAAAGTACGAAAGAAATGCGCCTCCAACAATCAATCTAAACAGCCATCTTAATTGTATCACGACAAATGCATGATATAAAGACAACTACAATCAGTTTTAAAGTAACATCACTCTTACTGCGCAGTAAATTTCGTGTAATTATGGCACATTTATTACCGTTATAGAATAATTGCATTTCTGTAATAATGATGGTGCTGCAATTTGCATCGTTAAAACCAAACGAAAGTACGTTATTTTGTACAATTGTTATTTTGAAGTTTTCATAAAACTCTTGTTTTTCGATTTTTGGAAACTGTTTCTCTTCTGAATTTTGAAAAATATCCGCAGAGATATAGCGCAGATCTGACAATATATTTCAATAGTAATTTCGTTGCGTTCCAACGATGCAAACTTTAACGTCAATAAGGACGACCATACATGCGAATAACTGAGGAAGCAATACCATTGGTATTTCGTCACTGTTACACCATTTTGTATCTGAATTTGTGATACCGCAACTTTCTGTAGTGATGTTTGAAAACAATCAGCACTGTAAATTTCTAAGTCAACTTGCAGTGTCTCGAATAACAAGATAAACAGTCAAATGATTCTCAAAAATAACAAAGAACGAACGTATATCGCAACCCAATCTAAAGATCACTGTCACTGCGCAGAAAATGATTTGTAATAATGACATATTATAGAACAATTGCATTAACCTTATAGAACAACTGCATTTCTATAACGATTATGGCGGTGTTACAATCTGCATCGTTAAAACTCAACGAAAGTACATTTTCGTGTACATTTTTTCATGGTTTTCATAAAACTTTTTTTTTCAATTTTTAGATTCTGTTTGTCTTCTGAATTTTGAAAAATATACACAGAGATACAGCATAAATCTGAATTAATATATTTCTATAGTAATTTCGTTATGGTCCAATGATGCAAACTTCAGCGGCATTATCGATAACCATTCGTGCGAATAACTGCGGAAGCAATACCTTTCGTTTTTTTGTCACTGTTACACCATTTTGTATTGCAAATGCTGAAATTCGTGATACCGCAACTATATAATGATGTTAGAAAAGAATCAGCATTCCGAAATTACAAAGTTGACCTAAAACTTATCTCGAATGACAAGATATATAGGAAAAAGGATTTTTAAAAATACCATCATTTACGCCTTCAGCAGCCGATCTACGTTCTTATCAAAATTGTATCACTAATAGATCATATTTACAACTGAATTAAAAAAAGCATATATACATCTTTGCTATTCCGAGGCCAACTGCATTTAGCAAACTTCATATTATCTACACATAGCCAAACGTTACCTTTACCTCGCAGCAAACTTCTATAATGGCCTTCATTCACATTTTCACCTTCATGAACAATTGCACTCATAACTTTATAACAATGATCATTTATACGAATAATTGCAACAGGAACGCCTTTGATATTAATTTTTCTCTTTACTATTAAAGCATTTTGTTTCTGAAAAACTAATACTTGTAGCACCAATACTTTTTGTAATGATGTTATGACTTTTTTTTCAATTGAAGAAAGTGATCGGCACTGTGGACACTCCCTATTCACTTTTTTCGATTTTCCCAC
Source organism: Heteropelma amictum (assembly GCA_959613375.1). NCBI lineage: Eukaryota > Metazoa > Arthropoda > Insecta > Hymenoptera > Ichneumonidae > Heteropelma > Heteropelma amictum. Next base: position 6,937,683 of record OY390726.1, on the reverse strand, counting down.
GTTATAATCAATGATATCCTGCAAACTAAATGGCGTTTTACGAGAACCAGGTATATCTAGCAATAAAACATTATTTGAATGGAAATTGTCCATCTTTGTACCACAATTTAGGCATGTAATTGTAGAAGTAATTTCATGCCTAATAATATCCCGCACATCATCTACGCGGTCACAGAAGGAATCAATAAACGCACTTGGATCATGCTGCTTCCCATCAATAAACACTTTACTCACAAATTGTCTCACTTGGAATGTATCAACTTTACCACATTTAGACACATATGCTTCAAATTCCGATTTTATAACGGTTTCTGTTAAAGACGATGCGACTGCATCTCGAATATGAGAGCAATGTATCAAACACTGGATGCTAGCATTCGCAAAACAAGAAACGCCGTCATCGTTTGGCAATCCCTGCATGTGAAAGGGTAGAGATTTTTCCGTTAGCGGTTCCGTTTCATTGTGATGATCAACAACATATGCTGGTAGAGCCCACATTCGATCAATTTTTTTTCTAACTGAACATTGCACAATTGTGTAAGGTAAAAGATCAGGTCGATATTTTTTTCGCAACCGATTATATTCAACAATGGCTTTCTCGCTAGCTTTAACAGAAGCTGGATCGTAATTGGCAAGGTGAAGTCCGGTCAATGCCGTAACACGTGATAATGCTACATAGATTTGACCAGAAATGAATATCGAATTACCCACATCGACTAGAGCATTTTTTAAACTTAAACCCTGACTCTTGTGTATAGTCATTCCATAACTTAAGCAAATAGGAAATTGTTTTCGTACGACAAAGGCTCTGTCCATCACTTCAAATTTAACAGAACAACGTTCTAATATATATTCCTTTGTAGATGGCAATGTAATTGTTATAGTATCAACATCATTTGTACGAATATTGCGATTTACAGAAACAATTTTCCCAATCGTTCCATTGACAAGACCCAAAGTAACATCGATATTTCTCCGAATCATTACTTGAGCACCAATTTTAACGATTATTTCTTTACCTAATCCTGCACTCCTCGAAGTATTCTCTTCATCAGAACATAACACTTTGGAAACTTTTTTTCTTAAACGAGTATCACAGTCTATAGTGTCTTGTGCAATAAGGTATATTTCCTCTGAAGGAATACGCGCCAACATTGCTGTATTCAAAATGTCGCATTGATTACATGTAGGAAATAAACAAACGGTATCTGGTGGCAAATTGTGCAAACAATCACACAGTTCTGATAATCGACCGTTAACACTAGTCTCATTAAACGATATCTGTCGCGACTGCAAATCTTTAGTATCAGATTCTGTAATTACTCCAATTCGAATCCGAGATAATAAATCTCTATACAGAAGATCACCCTTTTGACGCATGTTAATCGTAAGCTCGTCATAAGAAAATAGATCATGCCACAGATGAACAGTGCCCATTCCCCCAATAAACTTTTCAATATGATTCTTGGATAAATTCATAAATGCTGGTGATTCATGTACGGGTGGAAGTTGCATCAAATGGCCAAAAAGAAGCACATGTTTTTTGCCAAACCAGCCATCCTCCATCTCCGATGTATTAAATATTTCAGTCAATCGCAAATGAATGTACATGAAAGTAATATTAGATATCATCGAAACTTCATCAATAATAATCAAAGTAACATTCTTCAATTCAGCTCGTAACCGTTTAAGAACAGCATCTGACAATGATCTATATTTGGGAGTCTGTCCATGTTCTACAGGCAACTGGAATAAGCGATGTATTGTTAAACCATCAATATTGAACGCGGCAATTCCCGTTGGGGCTGTTACCGCTGTATTTTTCTGGAAGATATTTTTAACTGAAACGCAAATGGTTTTTATGAGAAAACTTTTTCCGGTTCCTCCTTCTCCACTGATGTAAAGTCTAATAGTTTTATCATCATCATCAAATGCCAAAGTATCCATTACTTTATCGTAAATACGTTTTTGATCCAAATTTAAATCTTTTATCATTTGTGAAAGATTTTCGTCTGCGAATTTCTCTACACCGTCTTAAAAATCTTTAACAGCTTCTTCGATTTCAATTGGAACACATTCCAAAGCATCATTATTATCGACATTACTTTCTAAATTATCTAGAGTTCCTATCAACAACTCATCGACCTTGTCATTCACGCAACGCATAGCTTTTTGAATTTCAATCAATTGCTCATGATAACGCAAACCATCTGCAAGTTCGAGTTGCACCGCAGCGAAGGCTTGTTCATACGTATCATAACCGTTCTTCAAATCGCTGCATTCCCGCCAAGGTTTAAATAAAAAAAGCAAGGAATAATAATATCGTTCTGGTTCAATTTCAACATTATACACATAGTGATTAATAAGACAACCACGGGAACGCTTTTTCAAATACGTTGATTTGTCTATTCTGTATATCTCACCCAACGTTTTCGGTTTTATTTTTACTATATCGTACCACTTTCCAAAATCGTACAAATTGATGGTTTCTAATTCGGAAGGTCTATTCGGATAATACGTATCAATTATCGATGGGTAGAATAAATCCGTTGATTCGGAATCAAGTTGCTGAATAGCTTTCCGGGTTTTAAGCTGTCTACTTCGAATAATATTGACATCCAACCATTTAAAAGTAGTCTGAGGATCAGTTCCATATAGTGGAATACCGAGAACACTGTCAGCCGCTTCCATAGCTCCACATTCACGATTACTAAGCATTCGCATTGCCCAATTCCAAAGATTGCTAACAAGCGATTTAGACGAATTAATGATATCAATTACAGAACCAACACAACTCTTTTCTGGTTTAACAATATATTTTGTGGTATAATGCGTCAGAATTGAAGAACATTCACCGACGAATTGAATATCCATATTACCTTGCCAAACACAAAGTATTGCTGGATTGTAATCATTAATATGTGTTTCAGTCGAGCTACGAGGTAGATCATACAATCTGCTGTGTGTTCGCAAATTCTTTTTCCCAGCGATAGAAACAGCAACATCACGAATTTTCATAGTTTCGGTCACTGGACGAGGATAGCCAAATTTACAACGGCGAATGAAACCGGTTTTAGTTTTTTTATTCCGCAAACAATAAGTATTGTGTTTGTGATTTTGATGAGTTTTTACTCGTTGATACAATTGTGGTGAAACATTCTTATCAGGTAGCCTACAGGTAACATACTTAAGTATGAACGAAGCAATCTCTTCTGATGAAGACTTTCCAATTATTGGAGCATTTTCAACCCAAATCAAAAGATGAGAATGTTGAGATCCTCTGCTCTGATATTCCCTGCGCCAAAAATAATGTACGACCTTACCAATCGGATTATCCGATGATGAAATAAAGTCTAAAATCGCTTTAAATTTTATATCAATGAATCTGGATGTACTCACTGGATCAGAAACAACGAGTTGCATCGGATTAATTTTTGCCGTCGGAGAAATACCGCGTAAGTCACGAAGATATTCTATTGAGTCATCCCATAACCATTCTGCAGGACTAATGGTTAAGAACCATGTAGCTGGACCATAGTTACGAGCCATACACTTCAGATTATTTTTAGGAATTCGCCAGAATTGGTCTGTATTACGCAATCGAGAAAAGATCGTATTCAAATTGGACTCGAGCTGTCCTTTCGACATTTCGTGAAGGTAATTTCCTGCCGTATATTTAACACGAGGATTTATTATATTCATTTTGTGAAATATGCCTGCATTCATTTGACGAATATTGTTGTTCTGTAATGCATAAAATAAATATTGAATATCCAACCGAAATTGTGAATGTTTAGACATAAATCGAGATTTAAAAAATTCAAAATCTGATAGCGGTACCTCCCTCTCTTCATTTTGTCCATTTTCTGCATATGGAAACAAATCAGGAAAGCATTTAAGATCTAAATGCTCAAGGCGTTTATCAAGTGGGACATCGTGAACTTTTAACATCTGATATAAATCCGTTGCGGAAACGTTAAGTTTTCGTTGGTGCATAGGATAAATGGTAAACTTTTCATAGTAAACATCAGACTGAGACATCTGTGTGAGAAACGCTACCCCTTTTTTTTCGCTCAACTCATTTACAACCTCAATATTCTTATTGCCAACTACAGATTTCAAATTTTTAGTATTTACAATTGCACCCATGCGTTGACTTTCAGAGAATTCAGTATCATTCAAGTTATTTGTTAATAACTCGGCAGGTAACTTTGGCAACTCTATCCCTAAATATAATGGATTATTGGATTGTAACCATTTTAAAACATCCCATATTTTTTCGACATTCACCAATCTTTCCCATACTATTTTAGACTCGGTAGGAATACCACGAACTATAATATATAGTTCATGATTGGAGTTAATTGGTTCTCTCGAAGGACAAATTTTTTTCAATGTCTCTGTTACGTCCCGAGAAGGGGGTTTTGATGCGAGACACGTGACCACCGAATTTAAAGCGCGAAAGTTTAAATGTCTTTCGCCAATGAGCTGATGATGGTTGGTCTGCGGCTCGCGGATATAGTAGCCAATTGAGTTTTCACACTCGATTCTCTTCGGAGATGTTTCGAAGGATGAATTCCGGAGAAATTTCGATGAAATTTCCCGAATAAAGAAAAATGTCCGTCGGATAACAAATTAACAGAGTATTTATTTATCAAAAGTAATTATCACTAAGTTTAATCAAAGTCGGTACAGTTTGTATGAATTTTATAATTGATTTCGAATCGTTTCGATACGCGTCGGAGAGCTAAGTCTCTTTTTTACGGAGATTTACAAAAGTTTGTTCCAAGTCCGAAATTTATAATAGGTAACGGACGTAACGACGACGTGAACTCGATAAAGTTTGTATAACGATTGAACGAAGTTTGAGGTTTGTATCATGGTTTAATAATAGTTTCTTGGGAAAGGTGGGAGTTGATTAGCGCCTCCCACGATTCAGTTTTTGAGATGGAAGTTAACAGTTATTGGTTAGTCAAGATCTTGGATTGGGCAGTTGCAGGATAAACAGATTGCATTTGTGCATTTAGAAATTAGGGCGGAGTTAAAATGCAAGGGAGGCTCAATAGTCCTCTTTAGTTTCGGGGTTTCTTATCTCTACAGCCTGTCCCAAAAGGGTCGAAGGATCTCTGAAGGGGTGGTAAATCTCGAAATTCTGAATCGAAAAGTCCTCAGCGGTTTTTCGATCCGATGCACCCCTGATGAGTTATTAATAATTAATGACAGCCAATAATACGCGTGGGCTGGGCGGCGCGTGGTGGTGTGCGTGTGACGGTGTGCCCGGCTGCACCGCGAGAGGCAGGGCTACGCCGCGCGACGTGGACGTGTGTGTGCATGGGTGTGAGGGCCCAAGCTAGGCAGCGAGCGTTGATTGTATTAAAGGAGAATGCGAAAACAATAAGTTCGGCCCCGCGATGATACATTTTTATATGAAATGGATGATAAATTAATTAAATTAAATGAATTCATATGGAATTGTAAATACTGAATGGAAAGCGAAATCTCTACTGAAGATGTTAAAATTCCATTTATTTATTTACTTAAACTAAAAATAAACATCAGCTTGGCGTTTTCTCATACGATATTGTTTCATTATTGATTGAAAACAAAAAAAAATTATACGCATTAATGGTCGAATTTTACGCATGCTAATTCATTTATTGTCATGATTGTCCGACTAAGTTAATTGATCAGTGATATCATCGACTCCATCAATGACTCTTCCTCCTTACTTCTCGAACGAATCGTCTCGAGATAATTGAATTTAAGGTGTTTTTCTGAAGAGGGAAATAGCGAATATCCCGAGAGGTAAAGATTTTCAAAACTCTCGACACGGAGAAATAGAAATTTCAACATTTCAGTCTGCGAATATTTCACAAAATGTATTTAGTTTCAACAAATCATAATTTGCCGACATTTTTAGGGTTGAGGAGAGGATAAAATCTTCTCTCAAAAATCCAAGCGTCCCTTCGAACGGTGAGTATGTGTACATGTAAAAAATGTTACAAATATATTTTTTTTGCAATGATTCATTATCATTTATTGTTATTCGTGTTATGTAATTATTATACAACACAAAAAATGTCAGTACAAAGATTTCAACACAACATCTCCTAATTATTATTTTCGGGATCCTCGGAGGTGTCGGGTACATTTTTATAACTTTTGATTCCTTCTATTATTCTTAATTCTATTTAAATTTTCTACAATCGTTGGAAAAAAATTATTCTAATAATTGTTGAAACACTGCTATGAATTTTTGACATTTTTCAATTTTTAGTCTTACAGTTTTAGAAGCTCGTTGTAATTTTTTTCTTTTTGTTTTTGCATAAGAATTTTTTTTAATGATTGTTGTGAATTTAAATAAAATTATGAACACAATTTTGTTTGCCGTGCAGATGTTTTTGAAGTATTATGTATTTCGAAGGATTCAAAAGTTAATAAAAATACACCCGACACCTCCCAGGATCCCGAAGAATAATAATTACGAGATGTTGTGGTGAAATGTTTGACGTTTGACGAATACTGACGTTGTTTGTGTTGTACAATAACTACACAACACGAATAACAATAAATGATGATCAATCATTGCAAAAAAATGTATTTCTAATATTTTGTACATGTACATACTCACCGTTCGAAGGGATGCTTGAATTTTTAAGGAGAGGATTTCATCCACTCCTCAATCCTAGAAATGTCTGCAAATGGTGATTTGTTGAAATTAAATACATTCTGTGGAATAATCACAGACTGAAATGTTGAAACTTCTATTTCTCCGTGTCGAGAGTTTTGAAAATCTTTACCTCTCAGGATATTCGCTATTCCCCTGTTCAGAAACACCTTAAATTCAATTATCTCGAGACAATTCGTTCGAGAAGTAAGGAGGAAGAGTCATTGATCGAGTTGATTATCTCACTCATCAATTAACTTGGTCGTCCGACTAATCATGAAAATAAATTAATTAGCATGCGTTAACTTCGACCATTAAAGCGCATAATTTTTTATTGTTTTCAATCAATAATGTAAAAATATCGTATGACAAAACGCCAAGCTGATGTTTATTTTTAGTTTAAGTAAATAAATAAATGGAATTTTAACGGCGTTAGTAGAAATTTCGCTTTACATTAAATATTTACAATTCCACATGAATTCATTTAATTCATTTATCATCCATTTATGAAAATGTATCATCGCGGGGCGCTACTTATTTTTTTCGCGTTCTCCTTCAATACAATCAATGCGTGCTGCCTAGCTTGGGCCCTCACACCCATGCACATACACGTCCACGTCGCGCGGCGTAGCCCTGCCTCTCGCGGTGCGGCCGGGCACACCGTCACACGCACACCACCACGCGCCGCCCAGCCCACGCGTATTATTCGCTGTCATTAATTATTAATAACTCATCAGGGGTGCATCGGATCGAAAAACCGCTGAGGACTTTTTGATTCAGAATTTCGAGATCTACCACCCCTTCAGAGATCCTTCGACCCTTTTGGGACAGGCTGTATAGAGTGGCGCGACGGCGACGCTTAGGCGCGACAGAGTTTAAGGGTCGTCGTCGTGTTTTTTTGGAAAGTTATTTGAAATTCGATATTTTTCTATATATGGATGGAGGCGACATTTGGTCACGACAAAGTTCATCTTATTTTTCCGAAAGTCTGTAAAAAAAATTCTTTATACATGGATGATGGCGACGTTTGGTCGCGACGGGTTTCAAGGGTCGTCATCCTGTTTTTGAAAAGATTTTTGGGGTTTTTTTTTATACATGGGGGATGGCGACGCTTGGTCGCGATGGTCAAGAGTCGTCATCCTGTTTTTAAGGGAGTTCGGCTTTTATTTTCTTGAAGTTAATGTTTGAGAAAATTCCGCATTTTGAGACGCATGTGGTTTGAAGTGTTTCAGTGTCTTTGAGATAGAGAGAAAGAATAATTGAAGCATATATAAAAAAAGGTTTGTGCGTGGGAAAGATCCTGCAGGGACTTTCCCGTCGCTCTTTTGAGTTCCACATGTGGGAGGAATTTTCGGGGAAAACGCTGGGTGCGATTGCTGCTGAGTTTTAAGACAAATTATTTATGCAGAATTTAGGGAAACTCTATGATAAAAAAAAGGAGTGCGGCGACGTCGAGTGAGGTCTCTCTGTAAATGTAGACAGTATGTATTGGGTAGGCTTTTCCCGGAAAGGGAGTATTTACGACTACCATAAATCTAGAGGTACTTGTATACTACAAGCTATGCGCTTCGACGAAGGAAGATACCGGTATGTGCGTGGTCTGCAAGTACCTACTGTCGGCATTGCATAATTTTTGAAAGGGGGCGAAAAAAACGTTCGAGCATGAGGCTGGGACGTAACAGTCTCATCCATTGGCAATGGTAAAACAAAATTTGTGCCTACACATTTAGAGACAAGATTTTTGTTAGGCAATGCTTTATTCATAACCGTCCCTAATTTTTTGATAACTTGAAAACATTTAGCCCGTTGGATTAGAATCTTCTCAAACTCATTGAGTTCAAAGAGACCCGGTGGCACAGGCCGAACATAAAGATTATTCATAATGCACGAGGGAGGTATTTTATTTTCTTTAAATTTGTCATGACAGTACCGGCAGATATAATTATTTTCCTCAATCGTCTCCCATTTGTTAAGAAATTCTTGAAATTTCTGCCAACTTTCACTTTGTGATATTTTCGAAACCCTAATGCGAATAACATTATTGCCGATACATAACTTTTCACATGAAATACATGCAAAGCGTGGAACATCCATCGAACGTTTAGTAAACGCTCGAAACGCTAATTTCAAATTCGATCTTATGCGATTTTCATCGAGATCAATTTCTTTGAAATTTTTTTCGAAACTATTTACTTTCTCCTGAGCTTTTGTAGCTACTTGTTTGAGGGTTTCGGCATCAGTTTCATTCAAGCTTTTATCCAGTTTGCACAATTGCTTATTTATAGAAACGAGATTGTAAATTGCCCTAAGGATGTTACGTATAGCTGGAAAGTGTGGCGATAACAATTGCACCGCGAAAAATTTTGATGAACATAATTTAGGATTGATATAACAACCATGAGAATGTCCCCGTTTATCGGCATTCATGTTACTCGTACATTTGTGAAACCGTTCCAAAAAAGTAGGTAATTTACTCAAAACGCAATTCATGAAACACTGAAAATATTCTTTTAAATTAGAGACGACGTAAAACTCATTCGTTTTGCATGACTCATTACAGTTCCACGTCTTTTTCTTTTTTCTTATTAGGGGTAATATATTTTCTGCTTTGCCCTCAGAACTCATTACGATGGGCTCTGCTTGCTGATATAAATTATAAGTACTTTCAGTGAAATATGCTTCGGAAGAAACGGTATGCAACGACTTTCCAGATAATGACTCAACGTGATCATGCACGTTTGGAGATTGACAGCCTGCGAAGCGAGTCAAGCAAAATTCAATCTTCTCTTTTGTGTCTTTGAGAATTTTCCCCATGCGAGTGATGTACGCTTGTCTGGTGTAATAACACCACTGAATAATTCGTTCAGCCTCTAATCGACAGTGGACCGAATCGCCTGTTAAATGAGTTGATAAATTTTGTATATATCTTTCTTTCGTGTACTTTGTTTTAACCCAAACGGTACGGTTGACAAAAGTACAATATTTTTTTTTAATCCTACACGCCACTGCATTTTTGTGATTACGCTTATCATCCGAGTGAAATATTTTTTTATTTTTTTTTATTTTACAGTTCGTACGTGCTGCACGACAATCATTAACACTCTTTTCTCGGTTTTCTTTCTTTTGCTTGACATTTCTTTCCTTTAACGTATAATCTTTAATTTTGGTTTCGTTGTTATCTTTAAACAACGAAAATTTAGAACCTAACAACTTCACTTTCTTTGCCGAACACTTCAAGGGAAGGGCTTGTTTTTTTGGGGGAGTTAAAAACTCTCGAGATGAAATGGTTCTGTCCTTAACAGTACATGGAAAAGACTGAAACGTTTTTGATTCAAACATCTTTAAACAATGCTCGCGCATACGCATATGATCGTATGTAATATGCTGCGGGCTTTTTCCTAATACTATCGACACAGCGAATGCTATTGCGTACAACCCGCAATCATTACCATTTTGTTGTTGGTCGACAGACGGAAAAATAATCGAATTCTCTCTATCAAAATCATAAAAGGGAAAAAGTTTCTCCAAATAAATTTTGTGATATTTGTGGAGACTTTTACCCCCAATGGAGTCATAAATGAATATGTTTTCTGTGTCATAATAACAACATACCCAATGGCCATTTGTATGAGGCCCGTACCGTATCATATGAGCCGTACCCGGCTCATATGCATATGCGGCTCGTAAAGGCTTCAATATGCTCATCATCCAGTCACTGATTATTTGTAATGCAATCTGTAAAGACCTTACGGTCCATCGGTGCCAACTGAGTCATCATTCAATTGAAGTGTCTCAAATACAACGTCTTTCAACGTTAAAGCGCTCAAATGCTCTGCACCTCTGATTACTATAGAAGCAAAATGCTCTCAAGGTGCAGAAAATGCAGCTGCTAGAGGCGCTAAAAGCAGCCGATAAATTTGTTTATGGGCACTCGACAAAATGAAAAATTTTGAAAAAAATAGAAAAAAAATAAGCCGAATCAGGAAATAAGGAATGAAATAATAAAAGGATAATTTACTTCAGGAGCGCCGTAAAGGACAAGGAAATCACCCTGAAACAAAAGACAGAATAACTGTTCCACGCGTTATGTTTCCATATAAACTGCACAATCCAACAAAAGTGGGATCTTTTGAGCGAAAGTCCTAACAGACGAAAATGAAGCTAAGAAAAATTAACGTGAAATTAATATATTCAGTGCAAGTTCAAACCGAATTCGGGGAAATACTATAATTCGTACAGCGGGGCGATCTAATGACCGTTGCTTGTAGAACTCGACGAAGTAAGACGAAAAGTATGAATACATTTTTTTTATATCCCGCTTAGTTTTTGAGGTGTCGATTCAAAACAGAGGATGTTAAGGTTTTTGCGCTGCTATGATCTGATGACAGATCCTTGCAGGACTGGACCATACAGGACAAAAAATGAAAATAAAATGTTGCTTGAGCTTCTGTGTTTGGTTGGGTCTAGGGTTGTATTTGAGATTTTCTTCATTTTTCTTGGGCTCCTTTGTTTGGTAATGTTTTGAGTTGTTTTTTGGTCTTTCTTTCGTTGCTTGAATTTTAATTCGGAAGTTCCAAATCAAAGAGAGCGATAAGAGCAAGAAAAGGATGGATACAGTTTTGCTGACCTACTTTGTGTCAATTCCTATTCCTATTCTAGACCTATTTCGTGTCTACCTACACATAAAACAATTTAAACATAAAAAGCTTGTATGTAGAGTAAAATTCTATTATTCATGAGACAAAAGAGCTTGGACGCTGAAAATAAAAGTTTATGGCATTTCGGCGTCGCTGAAGATCCTGGGGTCGGAATTGCAAAATTCAAAATGGCGAATTTAAAGTAATTGATATTTTTAATAAAACTCGCAGGTATTATTATATTGTTCAAAAACTTGTGATACTCGAATTTTTGAGGTTGGTGATCACAATCCTAGTACAACAATTGCAAAATTCAAAATGGAAAATATGACAAAACTCGCAATTTATCGTTTAAACGGCTAAAAACTTGATACACGTCGATTTTAAAACCACTAATTTCGTTTCCAACGTGAAAATATGATTATAAATTGAAGTGGATTTCTGGCTTATCAAGTATCCGATCAGTAAAGTGAAAAACCACGAGATTTGACCTCCATGAAGTTGGCCCCCGATTTGATCCAAATTGATTTTAACTAGCACGAATCGTGTAGGAATGATTTGATAGAGTCTGACAGAAAAGAAAAATCGTTTGAGAGTTAATATTTTTCCGAAATAAAAAATGTTTAACTTCCGCGCAAAATTAGCCTCCAGATTTTTGTTAACCGTAACAAATGACCATTCACAATTTTTGAAGAAATCGTTTCAGAATTTATTATCCAAAAACGCAACCAACCACAAGGCCGTGTGACGCGTGGAACGAACCGCAGTCGTAAGGTACATGTAGTAAATATAGAAATCTCTCCTAAGGTACAACATAAATGATAAGATCGTTAGAAAGGGTTTGGGATTAGATAAAAGCATTTAAGAGTTTATATTTTATAAAATATGAGAGGTCGATTTCGTGAATTTTCAGAAATCTGGGTACTAACTTTATGCAAAAATTAAATTAAAAATATTTTCTTAGGGAAAACTATCAACTCTCAAACAATTTTTCTTTTCTCTCAAACGATTGTCAAACGATTCGCGTTAATTAGAAAATACAATATATCGGGGGCCTCCTAAACGGCTGAACTGATTTTAATGAAATTTGTTGCGTGTGTTCAAGGGGATTCGAGAATGGTTTAGATTTACAATTCGGTCCAATTCAAATTGTTTATTCAATTAATTTTGGAATTATAAAGACGTGTGTACGGGACAACGTCCGACGGGTCCACTCGTATACAGGGTGACATGCTAAGGGTAACCACCCCTTTTTATTTCGCCCCCCGTAAAGATAATCGGATGGGTCGAGGGTGATTTTTAAACGAAATTTTCTGAACTTTCTGATAGAAAATACGGCGTTCATTGGAAAATGATAGGTTTTGCTGCACAAAAGTGGCCACTACGAAAATAATGAAAAAACACATTTTTTTCTTGTAGAAATGAAGTAGACTTTATTCCGAATACGGGACACACGCGAAAAATGTTTTTTGAGTATCGTATCATTGAGAAAAGTCATAGCAAAAAGGCGTTTTATCGAATAAATTTGAATTTGACTGAACGAAACAACGGAATTGAACGAGCGGTACGAGAGTGATTTGCTGCGTCGTCTGCACGTTGACGACATATTTTTCAATAACCTGACATTTCTTAAATAACCTTATTGGCATTTCACACTGACAGATACAAAATTAACATTGGGAGAATGAACTTGAGCGCAAAAGACAAACCGACTTTGAGACAAAACACTACAGCCCTGTTCATTCGATTCCATCGTTTCGTTCAGATAAGTTTAAATTGGTATTATAACACCCAATTTTCACATAACTTTTCTTAATGATGCGATACTCAAAAAAAAATTTCGCGTGTGTCCCGTATTCGGAATAAAGTCTACTTTATTCCTATCAGAAAAAAATATGTTTTCACATTATTTTCGTAGTGGCCACTTTTGTTCTGCAAAACCTATCATTTTTCGATGAACGCTGTATTTTTTATCGAAAAGTTCAGAAAATTTCGGGGGGGGGCGAAATAAAAAAGGGTGGCCACCCTTAACATGTCACCCTGTATATATATATAAATATTTGTGCATAGGTTAATCCAGGTTCGAATAAATATATATACATAATCATGTTCGAGTATTTATGAAATTTCAAAAAATCCTGTCTGCGTGAATAGAGAAACGAAATGAAACAATAGGGATTGAAAACATCAATATTGAATGAAAGCTTGACAAAAGCTTTAGACAAGAGTGATCTTGAAATCTATCGATAGGAAAAACGTCAAAAATGTCTTTCTAACATAAAATTCCGAACATCTCTATCGACTAAGCTAGAAAAACAAAACAAAGCGATAAACAATAAAAACAAGGCACAAACTTTTTTGACAACTTTTTCCCAATAAGAGATTTCTATAAATCTCTATTGGCATGTCTAAATAAACAAAGTAAACCGATAAATCCACAAAATGTTCATTCCGTATCAGCTTGGTGAAAACTTCCATCAGCGAGAGCCTTATAATCAATCGGTGTAATAACTTAAAAGAAAACTTTCCAAAAACATTATTCAAGAAAAGCTCAGCACAATATTCATTAAAAATATTTTTCTGATGAGAAATTTCTATAAATCTCAATTGGCATGTCTAAATGAACAGAGTGAAGCGAAATCCAAAAACTGTTCACTCAGTAGTAGCTTGGTGCAAACTTCCATCAGCGACAGCCTTATAACCAATCGATGTAAATAGTTTATCGAATATCGAAAACTTTTCAAAAACATTATTCAAAAAAAACTCAGCACAATATTTATTGAAAATATTTTTCTGATGAGAGATAAACTTCGAGATAAACTTAGCAGAATATTTATTGAGATCATTTTTCTGATTAGAGATTTCTATAATCTCTATTGACATGTCTGAATAAACAGAGTTAGCGAAATTCAAAAAATGTTCACATCGTATGAGTTTGGTGAAAACTTCCTTGAGGGAGAGCCTTAAAATCAATCGGTGTAAAAACTTTATAGAAAACTTTTCAAAAATATTACTCAAGATAAACTTTGCACAATATTTATTGAAATCATTTTTCTGATAAGAGATTTCTATAAATCTCTATATTGGCAGGTATGAATAAACAGAGCGAAGCGAAATCCAAAAAAATGTTCACTTTGTATCAGCTTGATGAAAACTTCCCTCAGCGACAGCCTTATAATCAATCGGTGTAAAAAGTTTATCGAGAACTTTTCAAAAACATTATTCGAGATAAACTTTGCACAATATTTATTGAGATCCAAAAAATGTTCACTTCGTATCAGCTTGGTGAATACTTCCATCAGCGACAGCCTTATAATCAATCGGTGTAAAAAAAAGTTTATCAAAAACTTTTCAAAAACATTATTCAAAAAAAACTCAGCACAATATTTATTGAAAATATTTTTCTGATAAGAGATAAACTTCAAGATAAACTTAGCAGAATATTTATTGAGATCATTTTTCTGATTAGAGATTTCTATAATCTCCATTGACATGTCTGAATAAACAGAGTTAGCGAAATTCAAAAAATTTTCACATCGTATGAGTTTGGTGAAAACTTCCTTGAGGGAGAGCCTTAAAATCAATCGGTGTAAAAACTTTATAGAAAACTTTTCAAAAATATTACTCAAGATAAACTTTGCACGATATTTGTTAAGATCATTTTTCTGATAAGAGATTTCTATAAATCTCTATATTGGTATGTCTAAATAAACAGAGCGAAGCGAAATCCAAAAAACGTTCACTTCGTATTAGCTTGGTGGAAACTTCCATCAGCGACCGCCTTATCATCAATCGGTGTAAAAAGTTTATCGAAAACTTTTTAAAAAATTATTCAAAAAAATCTCAGCACAATATTTATTGAAATCATTTTTCTGATAAGAGATTTCTATAAATCTCTATATTGGCAGGTATGAATAAACAGAGCGAAGCGAAATCCAAAAAAATGTTCACTTTGTATCAGCTTGATGAAAACTTCCCTCAGCGACAGCCTTATAATCAATCGGTGTAAAAAGTTTATCGAGAACTTTTCAAAAACATTATTCGAGATAAACTTTGCACAATATTTATTGAGATCGAAAAAATGTTCACTTCGTATCAGCTTGATGAAAACTTCCCTCAGCGACAGCCTTATAATCAATAAAAAATTTATCGAAAACTTTCCAAAAACATTATTTGAGAACAGCTCAGTACAAAATATATTGAGACTGTTTTTCTGATGAGGGATTTCTATAAATCTCTATATTGGCATGTCTAAATAAACAGAGCGAAGCGAAATCCAAAAAATGTTCACTTCGTATCAGCTTGATGAAAACTTTCCTCAGCGATAGCCTTATAATTAATCGGTGTAAAAAGTTTATCGAAAACTTTTCAAAAACATTATTCAAGAAAATGTTAGCACAATATTTATTGAAAATATTTTTCTGATGAGAGATTTCTATAAATCTCTATCGGAATGTCTAAATAAACAAATTGAAGCGATAAATTTAAAAAATGTTCACTTTGTATCAGCGTGGTGAATAGTTCCATCAGCGACAGCCTTATAATCAATCGATGTAAAAAGTTTATCGAAAACTTTTCAAAAACATTATTCAAGATAAATTTAGCACAATATTTATTGAAATCATTTTTCTGATGAGAGATTTCTATAAATCCCTACATTGGCATGTCTGAATAAGCAGAGTGAAGCGATAAATCTAAAAAATGTTCACTTCGTATCAGCTTGGTGAATACTTTCATCAGCGACAACCTTATAATCAGTCGGTATAAAAAGTTTATCGAAAACTTTTCAAAAATATTATTTAAGAAAATCTTAGCACAATATTTAATGAGAATATTTTTCTGATGAGAGATTTCTATAAATCTCTATTGGAATGTCCAAATAAACAAAGTGAAGCAATAATTTTAAAAAATGTTCACTTCGTATCAGCTTGGTGAATACTTCCATCAGCGACAGCCTTATAATCAATCGGTGTAAAAAAAAGTTTATCAAAAACTTTTCAAAAACATTATTTAAGAAAATCTTAGCACAATATTTATTGAGAATATTTTTCTGATGAAAGATTTCTATAAATCTCTATCAGAATGTCTAAATAAACAAAGTGAAGCGATAATTTTAAAAAATATTCACTTCGTATCAGCTTGGTGAATACTTCCATCAGCGACAACCTTATAATCAGTCGGTGTAAAAAGTTTATCGAAAACTTTTCAAAAATATTATTCAAGAAAATCTTAGCACAATATTTAATGAGAATATTTTTCTGATGAGAGATTTCTATAAATCTCTATTGGAATGTCCAAATAAACAAAGTGAAGCAATAATTTTAAAAAATGTTCACTTCGTATCAGCTTGGTGAATACTTCCATCAGCGACAGCCTTATAATCAATCGGTGTAAAAAATTTATCGAAAACTTTTCAAAAACATTATTTAAGAAAATCTTAGCACAATATTTAATGAGAATATTTTTCTGATGAGAGATTTCTATAAATCTCTACTGGAATGTCTAAATAAACAAAGTGAAGCGATAAATTAAAAAAATGTTCACTTTGTATCAGCGTGGTGAATACTTCCATCAGCGACAGCCTTATAATCGATCGATGTAAAAAGTTTATCGAAAACTTTTCAAAAACATTATTCAAGATTAACTTCGCACAATATTTATGGAGATCATTTTTCTGATTAGAGTTTCCAAAAATCTCTATCAGCGAATCTTGACAACCAAATCAAGATGCCGAAAAAAATTTTTTAAATATTGTTTCCAATGAAATTTTTTTTCATGCCACTTTAATAAAAAAAATAGATCGGTAAAAATGAAAATGCATCTAATTACAATTTATTTTATAAATACCTGCTTTTATAAAAATGTGTGAGGGCTCTCCAATTTCGAGGATGAATTCGATGATCAAAACACTTTCGTCGTCACGATGCACTTTTTCAACTGCCGTGTAAAATATTGATGTGGTTACCATGGTTATTGATATCGGAAATATTGAGCGATGTCGGATGCAATCCATTGGTCGCTGCAAATGCTTTTAATGCTCCATATTCGTATGCTTCACCGTACAAAAGGCGCGATCCACATGCCGCTACAGATACTTTCAATGCTTCTTCTTCCGATACTTTACCATACGCTGAAGCGCTTGCAGCGCTTACAGGACCGTGCCCAAATACGATCGCACCGAAGCATTTGCAGCGCTGATTTGATCGTAACCATCGAAAATAACAACGTCAAACAACGATCATGTCGGATCCACAGGAGGTAAGAAAAAATGTTCTGTATTCAATACAAATATTCTTTCATTTAATTGAATAAGGAACTTGTTTTTATATATATTCTATATTATATATATATATGTATAAATATACAATATATAAATATACATATATATATATAATATAGAATATATATATAAAACAAGTAACTTATTCAATTAAATGAAAGAATATTTATCTAAAATATTAAATGAAAGAATATTATATATTATAAACTTGTTTTATATATATGTTCTATATTATATGTATATTATATATTATATGTATAATGTTATATATATGTATTGAAACGTCAAACGTCTCAGGTACTCTCATATCTCCCCCCCCAACCCCATTTCGTCCAACCGCCGCTCGCGGTTCCGCGCTCGCCGAGAAGGCTCACGTGAAAAACAAAAAAAAATTAGAAATTATTATGTGTAGCACACGCACGGATGATCTCGGGTCAACGACCGAGACATAAACAAAACACACAGACATACACCAACGCCAGCGGCGACAGCTGACAGCGAACAAGAAACCGAAAACACCAAAAAACTTAACATTTATAAACATTAATACTTAATAATCACGAACACAACACAGAAACGTGAAAGTCGACGAATACAAACACCGAAACACACAGACACGACAAGTCGGGGGAAAAATTTGGGAAGGGACAAAAATTAACAATATTAAGATAAACAAATGGCACAAAGGAAAGGGATATTTAAACAATTAAAACGGGGTATAAATAGGGGAGCAAGGGAACGAAAAGGAGACTTGGTCTCAAGAATTGAACAGAGCATTACATGCTGAATACTCTTGAGAATCGAAGTCCAGTGCACAATTGTGTCACAAGCTCGAATTACGGCATCACCTACGTGGAAGTAGTGTACCGACGAGGACGATCTGGCCCTGGCAGTAAGACGGTCTCCCGGTACGCGAACGAACGGACAGTGATTCGTATCAGAGTTAGAGTTTGGGAAAAACTCTGCGATACTCAGGGAGTACGAAGGCGAAAGCCTGAGGAAATCGAGGACTCGCACAGTCTTGAACAACTCGCGACACAGAAGCACCGTGCACGAAAGTGTTACACGCTCGATTTACGGCATCACCTACGTGGAAGTAGTGTACCGACGAGGACGATCTGGCCCTGGCAGTAAGACGGTCTCCCGGTACGCGAACGAACGGACAGTGATACGTATTCGAGTCAGAGTACAGGCAAAACTCTACGATACTCAGGGAGTACGAAGGCGAAAGCCTGAGGAAATCGAGGACTCGTATCGTTTTGAACGTCTCGAAGACACGTAGGCACAACGGAGATTAACTCTTCGTGAGTCAATATCTGTGGGGATCGTCATTCCAAGCGTTCCCGGCGTACTGTGACCACGACGAGTACTGAAGGCTCTAGGGAGTACTTACCTGAGAAGGAAGGAAAACAGAGGGATCAGGAAAACGTGCGAACGGCTACGAGAATCACGCGAGGGATTGACGAAAACCACGTTGTTTGACGGCTGTCAAAATCAGCTGTGCGGGAGAAAAATAGGTGCCGAGGCGTAAGAGAGAAGGAGCGGCAGCGAGAGACCGGAGAAACAAGGAGGACGTACGAATTCACATCACAGTACACGGAACGGACGTGACAACACACGCATCATACAATACAGGACAGCACTACACTACACCACACACAAAAAGAAAGACACCGTGAGTTTTACACAAAATTCATAAACGTAAACGCGCGATAAAGTTAAAATTATATAGAGCCGCGAAATACTATATACAAACATTGTTAGTATTTTAAGTATACGAATAAGATTAGTACGTAAGCAGCGCGATTACAAAGAGGAAACGAGACGAATCCTCACCGTGATACCCAGACGCGACAAGAACATTGTACACACACACTATTTATTGAAGAATATATCTTGTTTTACCAGATTTACCTGACGTTAAATTAATCTACTCCCTGATCGAGTCCGAACATATAAATTTAAGTGTAACCGAAAACAGCATACGTTACAGTATACATATATATATATAAGATAGAATATATATATAAAACAAGTTCCTTATTCAATTAAATGAAAGAATATTTTTATTTTCTTGAAAGCTTTTCGTGAAAAGTATTTTTATAAAATAGTATTAAAAAAATTTTTAATACTATTTTATAAAAATACTTTTCAAGAACAGCTATTATTTTAATTACTTGGCGTACATTTTTTACTTTTATTTATATGTTAATTTTTTATATGTAAATATTTATTATTCATATTTTTAATGATGTAATTTTTTTTCCAGAATAATCCAGAGACCCTTAGTGAAAAACAACCAGAGGCAATGGAGCCGGCTGTACCGGAGGAGCCGGCTGTACCGGACGAGCCGGTTGTACCGACTCTTCCATCGCCTCCGCCGGTATACCGGCGACGTGGCAGACGCGCCGGGCAGTATAATCGCCGGGTGCAAGCCGAACGGCAAGTCGCTCGAATTTTATTGGCGATGCTGCCAGAGCACCGCCCGAGGCGACGAAATCAGCATGGGCCCAAAAGTATTTAAAAATATTTTTATCTTATATATTTAATTCAATTTAAAACTATTAAACCTATTATATTACGTTGTTACAGATCACTAAGAAGAAAACACATCAATGGGAGCAGAAAAAAAAAGGAGAAAGAGAAAGAAAAAAAGAAAATCATATTAAATTCATGTAAACAATAAAAATTCATTGAAAATATTTGTAGAATTTGGTTTTTTTATTATATACCTCAATATTCAGCTCTGACATTTTCATTTTTCAATGATTTTCCTACTTTATAACATGACGAATGTGATGTATCTATCATTTCGATTTTTCAATGATGTGCGTACTTCGCAACATGACGAATGTGATATACATCTATCGTTATCAAATGTAGTAGAGAAAAAATCAGCTCGCCTTATGAGTTTACATATATAACCTAAACAATCCATACTTCAACTAAGCTCAATCGAAAGAAAAAAATATCATGCCATCAGTAAAATGTCATTACATTTTCGATTAGAGGAACAGGTTCGGAAATGTAAGTGATTGAAATTCTTGGTCAGCTGGAAGCCCATATTCCCGTATAATATCCGTAGCAGGTCTCTGACGTCAGGTTATAAAAAAATTTTTTTTTAATTACTTGCCCGTACAGCATGAAATATTACCACAATATTGTAGAAATATTCATTGCAAGCATCAATTCAAATTCATTGCAAGACATTGCATTTCACGCAATATTGCAACAATATCCCAGAAACATTCCAATGTCCGCTTTTGCAACTTTTTTTTCAATATTGCTGTAATATTACCTGAAATATTGCTGCAATGTTACGGGAAATATTTCTGCAATATTTCTCAAAAGTTTAGTTTTATTTTCGAATAATATTGTGGGTGACTTTTTATTTCAGGCAAATTAGTATTGAATAATAAGATTATCAGAATAGATAATATAGTGCAGGTAGACGAAGAAACATTACTAATTAGGCGCTTCTACGAACGTACAGGTTATATTATGAAAACCCACGCTCTTCGGACAACTTCGATCTGTCCATTGTTATTCTAAACGATTGCACAAGTGTTTATAATATAAATGAGGTACCGCAGAAGATGTGGATAATACCCAGAAAACAAAACGAGTTTTTCGCTATGCCCCTGAGACATTTTAAGAAATAAATGGTTAGATATTTTCTGAGAGGAAAATGCATGTATTGAATGTTTGTATTGTTCAAGCGTACATAAAACTAAATATCTTTTTTCATCTGACTGCATTTTTTTATTTATCCAGTTGTTAAATACTATTTTCATACTTAAATATAATAGTTCAGTGGACGTGTGCATATATAGCAATAATGATATATCATATCATTGAATATTATTATTATTATACTACTATGCCTCAGCAATAATCATTGTTGTGATAATTGAATTGATTAAATCTTCCTTAAATGGGTACTTGTTAATCATTTGTAATAACAATAATTCAATCCACGAATGTAATTATACGTAATATTAAAAATTGAAATCCTCTTGAGATGTTACAGTAATATTGCCTTAACGATGCTGGCAATATTAAGATGATACATTGTGCTGCAACATTACTGTAATATTGCAGCAAATTTCGAAATATTTCATGCTCCTGCAATATTTTGTGCGAAACCCAGCACAATATTTTTTGAGAATGTTTTTCTGATGGGAGATTTTGTATAAATCTCTATATTGGCATATCTAAATAAACAGAGTGAAGCGAAATTCGAAAACTGTTCACTCCGTATGAGCTTGATGCAAACTTCCATCAGCGAGAGTCTTATAATCAATCGATGTAATAACTTTATCGAAAAGTTTTCAAAAACATTATTCAAGATAAATTTAGCACAATATTTATTGCAATCATTTTTCTGATGAGAGATTTCTATAAATCCCTACATTGGCATGTCTGAATAAGCAGAGTGAAGCGATGAATTCAAAAAATGTTCACTTCGTATCAGCTTGGTGAAAACTTCCATTAGCGACAGCTTTATAATCAATCGGTGTAAAAAGTTCATCGAAAACATTTCAAAAACATTATTCAAGAAAATCTTAGCACAATATTTATTGAGAATATTTTTCTGATGAGAGATTTCTATAAATCTCTATTGGAATGTCTAAATAAACAGAGTAAAGCGATAAATCTAAAAAATGTTCACTTCGTATCAGCTTGGTGAATACTTCCATCAGCGACAGCCTTATAATCAATCAGTGTAAAAAGTTCATCGAAAAGATTTCAAAAACATTATTCAAGAAAATCTCAGCACAATGTTTATTGAGAATATTTTTCTGATGAGAGATTTCTATAAATCTCTATTGGAATGTCTAAATGAACAGAGTGGAGCGATAAATCTAAAAAATGTTCACTTCATATCAGCTTGGTGAATACTTCCATCAGCGACAGCCTTATAATCAATCGATGTAAAAAGTTTATCGAAAACTTTTCAAAAACATTATTGAAGAAAATCTCAGCACAATGTTTATTGAGAATATTTTTCTGATGAGAGATTTCTATAAATCTCTATTGGAATGTCTAAATAAACAGAGTGAAGCGATAAATCTAAAAAATGTTCACTTCGTATCAGCTTGGTGAATACTTCCATCAGCGACAGCCTTATAATCGATCGATGTAAAAAGTTTATCGAAAACTTTTTAAAAACATTATTGAAGAAAATCTCAGCACAATGTTTATTGAGAATATTTTTCTGATGAGAGATTTCTATAAATCTCTATTGGAATGTCTAAATGAACAGAGTGAAGCGATAAATCTAAGAAATGTTCACTTCGTATCAGCTTGGTGAATACTTCCATCAGCGACAGCCTTATAATCAATCGGTGTAAAAAGTTCATCGAAAACATTTCAAAAACATTATTCAAGAAAATCTCAGCACAATGTTTATTGAGAATATTTTTCTGATGAGAGATTTCTATAAATCTCTATTGGAATGTCTAAATGAACAGAGTGAAGCGATAAATCTAAAAAATGTTCACTTCGTATCAGCTTGGTGAATACTTCCATCAGCGACAGCCTTATAATCGATCGATGTAAAAAGTTTATCGAAAACTTTTCAAAAACATTATTGAAGAAAATCTCAGCACAATGTTTATTGAGAATATTTTTCTGATGAGAGATTTCTATAAATCTCTATTGGAATGTCTAAATGAACAGAGTGAAGCGATAAATCTAAGAAATGTTCACTTCGTATCAGCTTGGTGTAAACTTCCATCAGCGACAGCTTTATAATCAATCGGTGTAAAAAGTTCATCGAAAACATTTCAAAAACATTATTCAAGAAAATATTTATTGAGAATATTGAGAAGCACTATATTTATTGCGAATATTTTTCTGATGAGAGATTTCTATAAATCTCTATTGGAATGTCTAAATAAACAGAGTGAAGCGATAAATCTAAAAAATGTTCACTTCGTATCAGCTTGGTGAATACTTCCATCAGCGACAGCCTTATAATCAATCGATGTAAAAAGTTTATCGAAAACTTTTTAAAAACATTATTTAAGAAAATCTCAGCACAGTGTTTATTGAGAATGTTTTTCTGATAAGAGATTTCTATAAATCTCTATTGGAATGTCTGAATGAACAAAGTGGAGCGATAAATCTAAGAATTGTTCACTTCATATTAACTTGGTGCAAACTTCCATCAGCGAGAGTCTTTTAATCCATCGGTGTAATAACTTCGTGGAAAACTTTCCAGATCCGGAAACATTATTCGAGTACAGCTCAGTACAAAATGTATTGAGAATACAAAATGTTGAAAATGTTTTTCCGACGAGAGATTTCTACAAATCTCTGTATTGGCATGTCCAAATGAACAGAGTAAAACGAAATTTAAAAAATGTTCACTCCGTATTAGTTCGGTGCAAACTTCCATCAGCGAGAGCTTTATAATCTATTGGTGTAATAACTTTATAGAAAATTTTTAACAACATTATTCAAGAACAGCTCAGTACAATATTTATTGAAAAAAGGAAAAGGTTAAGTCGAAAAAGGTTAATGACTTTGACACTCAGCACTGACGTTTTAATTTTTCGGTGATTTGCTTACTTCGGAACATGACGAATGTGATATATATATCGTTTCGATTTTTCGTTGATTCGCGTACTTCGCAGCATGACGCATGTGATATATATATCGTTTTGAAATTTAGCGGAGAAAAAATCAGCTCAAATTATGAGTTCACACATGTAGCCTAAACAATCCATGCTCTAACTAGGCTCAATCGAAAGAAAAAAATAACAATTAATCGGTAAAATGTGATTACATTTTCGATTAGCGGAACAGGATCGGAAATATAAGTGATTTAAAATTTGTATTGACAGCTGAAAGCCCATATTCCTGTATAATATCCGTGGCAGGTCTATAACGTCAGGTCATAAAATTTTTTTTTTTTTTAATTACTTGGCGTCGAGACGCTGCCGCGTCTCTTGAAAATACATGTAAACTTTAGATGTATTATTATCGTATCAATAGTAAGCGAAGTATAAATTTTAGATGTATTATTATCGTATCAATCGTAAGCGAAGTAATAATAATAATAATTGGGGAGTTTTACTTGCACACCCTTTACGGGTTTTTACAAGCCACCCACCCAACTACTACCCATTCTGTCTTATCTCCTCGTACCTTCTCTGTTTTTCTGGGTGGGTGGATTTCCTCCAATAGACCTACTTTTTTATGTGGGTTCCGAACCACGAGAGAACAGTTTAAGACACTTAGAAAAAATCCATTGGTGTCGGCGGCGGGAATCGAACCCGGACCCACCGGGTGTGAGCCGGGCGCGTTACCACTAGGCCACTGCCTCTCATCGTAAGCGAAGTATAATATAATAATACATCTACATTTTAGATGTATTATCATACGATTACAAAATTGTTGTTCTATCAATGAGCGTGTGTCACGAATGAACAATTCGCTAAAAAAATAAAAAATAAAAAAAAGTACTTAGAGCGGGGATCGATCCCGCGCCCCTTCGGACCGTAGTCAGGCACGGTACCGACTGGACCATCTGATCACTTGAGGAATAGGTGCACATTCTCGTACTTGTTATTCGCGGCCGGATAGATGATTGGCTTGTATTCGTTTGCTCTTTTGTTGCTTTATCCCTCGATAAAAGTATGAGAATTAATATAATATTAGTAATAAAAATATATTTCCGCTTATTTATAGGGATTATAATGCATTTGGCATTAGGACGGGTGTGAGTGTAGCGGGAGCAATTTATTAGAAGAACTCGCGCGGGCCGTCGGGTGACGTCACGCGCGAGCCGTGCAGCCAGAAGCCAGCAGCCAGATCGCGTGTAGAGGCTACCCTCTCTCTAGTCCTCTTACGCGCCACATGAACGTGCTCAGCGTCCCCATGTATGAGTGTAGCTGCCGAAGCCGCGGTCGAAGTTTCTCGACCGCGCTCGGCTCTTTCCGACGGCGTCCGAGCGTCGCTTGCTCACGGACACGCGCTTCTCTGATTGTGTGATGGGCGCGTAGGGGACTAGAGAGAGGGTAAGTTCTACACGCGATCTGGCTTCACTGCTATCCAGGATGTTTTCGAAAGCCCTCGAGTAGATTTCAAAAATGGTGTTAATGAAAACTCGATAGCTATATCCCTTCTGGCTCAAAATCGGTGTTGAAAGTTTGTGAAAAAATGCAAAGGGGTAGGTAAGGAAAAATTTGCAAAAAACGATGGTCTGAATTTAAAAATCGGCAAAAAATCGAAAAATGCAGATATCCTAATGAACCAAACGGTATTCTGAAGCTATAACGATCGCAACAAGATGAGTACAAATTGGAGTTTGTACCTCAATTTAATAAAAATGGCCACCATTTTAGTAAACCAAGATATTGAGGCTGAAAATGATAAGAATTTATCGATTTTTCAAATTTAATTGAACAGTCTATATCGATGTTGTTTTTCCCGCTGATAACGAAATACACCGACATTTGATCGAAAATCCATAATTTCAATGCGGAAATCCCAAAAAACTTTTCTGAAGCAATCTAAACAAACTGAGTAAAAGAATAAAAACTTTGAGAAATAAACTTTTTTAGTCCCTTGACCCCCTTAAAATTGACAATCCAGTTAGTCAATGTTTTCATGATTCTTTCGTGGATGTGTCTTAGACAGATAAAGCAGATAATAAAAGTAATCTATGAGGAAAAGAATAAGGTGAACAATAGGAAAAATACTGTATTTTCGTAGCGTTTGCAACGATGCAAACTTCAATATCATAATATTTAAATATAAAAATTATTCTGATGTTCAAACAATTATAACCTGGTGGCCCAAAAAAATTAAAAAAGGGTAACTGTATGTATTAGAGTACAGTTTAACAAACGCATACGACTTGTAATATTGCTCATCTGTCAGGCAACAGGCAACACTACAGACAAATACTACATAAGACTACTATACTACTATAAGACAAATACTACAGCAACAGAAAATACTGATTATCCGAAAAAAAAATTTTTTTAAATTCAAGTCATGAATATACAAATATTCATTCACATACCGTCTAAAACTTTGCCGCGAGGGAGCTGGTTCCCTATATTTCGCTCGAAATAATCGCGCTGCCTGAGAAAATTTGTTCTCCGCTTGAGATAGGACGTTAAGATTGATTTTCAGATCGATTTTTCGCGAGACGAGGAAAAAGCAATCGCAAAACAATCGTAACACCGCAGTTATTTTTTATCATAACATAAAATATAACACATGACAGACGTAAACGTTGATACATGTTTGAGGAATCTGCGAATGTTGGTTAATGATTTCACGACAATATTATTCTAATGTAATAACTGCAATTATTCCGCTATTCAGAGAAAATATGGAAGGTTTTTTTCGTTCGATTTTCGTGAATTTTTTTATTTTAAAGTAACAAACAAAGGTCCATGCAGATCAGAATACAAGTAAACAACCAACAAGAATGCGAGGGTGTTTGAATCGGATTTTCCGATCGATTTACATGTATTATTTTTTTTAAGTAATACATCATTCCACAGTGATAAAGAACACATGTGAGAAGTTGCACGAATCATTAGATGTGCGAAATTTTTATTTTTCGCTCGACAAACAACCATTTTCAACATTTCAAACATTTTCATGCATTATTTTTTTTGAAGTAGTAGAAGAGTCCCACAGTGATAAGAGGAGTCTGAAGTTCCCATCGTTGGAACGCAACGAAAAAATGAAAAAAAAAATATATTGAGCAGTGTTTTCAGGCTTATTTGGATCACATATACATTAAAATCTCATGTAAAACATTTTAAAAAATTGTAACCCCCAAATCACCCCTATTTACTTTGCTGGCTTGCTGCTGGTTTGCTGGTTTGCTGGCTATAACTTTTTACATATTTTTATTAAGCTTAAATAAGCCTAGAAAAAAATTAGGAAAAAAATCCGAGTTCCGGAAACGCCCTTTCGAAGGGGTGAAATTAAAAAAAAATCCCATTCCCAAAGTTATGCCGTTTGCGGCTATAACTTTCCACATACTTTTACTGAGCTTAAATAAGCCTGGGAAAAAATTAGGGAAAAAGTCCGAGTTCCGGAAACCACCCTTTCGAGGGGATGAAATTAAAAAAAAATCCCATTCTCAAAGTTATGCGTTTGCCGGTAATAACTTTCCATATACTTCGATTATGCTTCAATAAGCCTGGGAAAAAATTAGGAAAAAAATTCGAGTTCCGGAAATCATCCTTTCAAGGGGGTGAAATAAAAAAAAATTCAATTCCCAAAGTCATGCCGTTTGCCGGCTATAACTTTCCACATACTTTCATTGAGCTTAAATAAGCCTAGAAAAAAATTAGGGAAAAAATCCGAGTTCCGGAAACCACCTGTCGTATCCCGAGACTTCTCGGGCGTGTAACCTCAAAATAGCGGGCCCCCCAAACTTAATAACGAAAATAATATGAACCGGCTGCTAAAGTACGACGTTCACGACGGTAAAGAAATAATACCGGAATTAACAAAGGCAGTATTAGACGCTAAATAAATGATCACGAAATAATGAAGGCCTTTTCAACAAAATGATAAAGGCATTTCCTTTGTTAAATAAATGATAATAAAATAGGCGAGGCAGTTCCCTAGCTAAATAAACGATAACAAAATAATAAAGGCATTTCCTGAGTTAAATAAATGATGACAAAATAGGTACGGCAATTCCCTAGCTAAATAAACGATAACAAAATAATAAAGGTAGTTCCCTAGCTAAATAAACGATAATAAAATAATAACGGCATTTCCTGAGTTAAATGAATGATAATAAAATAGGTAAGGCAGTTCCCTAGCTAAATAAACGATAACAAAATAATAAAGGCAGTTTCCTAGTTAAATAAACGATAATAAAATAATAACGGCATTTCCTGAGTTAAATAAATGATAATAAAATAGGTAAGGCAGTTCTCTAACTAAATAATCGAAAACAAAATAATAAAAGGCAGTTCCCTAGCTAAATAAACGATAAGAAATTAATAAAGGCAGTTCTCTAACTGGATAATCGAAAACAAAATAATAAAAGGCATTTCCTACGCTGAATAAATGATACGAAAATAATAAAGGCAGTTTTCCCTATCAGGTAGCTAATAAACAAAATAATAAAGGCATTTCCTACGCTGAATAAATGATACGAAAATAATAAAGGCAGTTTTCCCTATCAGGTAGCTAATAAACAAAATAATAAAGGCATTTCCTACGCTGAATAAATGATACGAAAATAATAAAGGCAGTTTTCCCTAAATTTACATGAAATAAGTTTTAAAAGATAATACATAAATGGTATGCCCGATACATGAATGCCGAGGTAGCAACACGCCCGAGGAATTCGCCGCAAAACTCGAAGACTGCCGCGATGTGACAATAATATGTTCGACGAAATAATCGCGATTTCCCAAAATAATACATACAAGACGATAGGCGCGACGAAAGGTAAGGCAAACAATAACGCTCGTTGCCGAGGGCCGAGCCGGCCCGTGGCGTAAACACGCGAGAGAGAGACAGACAAACAACAAGACGCGAGCGAGTGCGACCCTGAGCGCGAGAGCAGCGAGTACGAGGCCTTTGTAATAGCCCCAAAAATTTATCACAGCACAATATTTCGCGATTAAAACTTACTTTACGCGATCCAATACACATTATTTCGACTAATAAAAATTATTTGACCCGCTTCAACATTATTCCTCACACCGTACCACGGCACGGGGATTCAAACCATCATCCTTACAAATTGAGAATACGCGAGACGGCAGTTTTTATATAGGCCAGGGATAGGGGACGAGACACGAGGCTTCAACTCCATGTTTTATTACTGATCGGGGCTGTTAATAAACAAAACCCAATACATCCCGTGATGCAACAAGATAACCCAGCCCCTGATCAGCCCTAATTATGCAAAGGCCCCTCGCATCTCGGCCCGAATCTCCTTCCGCCGCCGTAATAGAGAAAGAAGACTTACCCCATAGATCGTAGCGAAGCACAGACTGAGGCTCGGCTAGCCGGCAGCAAGCGCGCGGACCCCAGCGCGCCCCACCACCTGTGCCCGGCCAGCGGCGCACCGCGTTTCGGCAGTGCCCGCGCGAATTTTTGGGGAACAGCGTGCCCCCCCGGACACCGTCCGATGGCAGGGCAATCGCTACCGCGAATTTTGATATGTCGCGCCACGTCGGGCGAGTTTCGCGCCTCACCATGTTGCCGTCCCGTTACCTCTTTCCCCGAGGACGCTGCCGGTAATTCCGGGCGATGGGTGGAGGCCTCCCTCACCCTGCCAGGAGCGACCTCGACCAGGGTGGTGGGCCCACCAAAATGACTCCACATCGCCCCGGAACACCCGTGTCCCACGTTAGGGGCGCCGTTATTGAACGGACCTTGAGATCGGGAATGCGGCGTTGGGGAATGGTGATAGCCCCGAGGCGCCGAAAACTCGCCCAAAGCCACGCAGGACCATCCATGACGTGGCGACGACCCCCCAAACATTCTCATGCACCTCGCCTGCATGCAAGGCAAGGTACGAAACACACTGCTGATAGTAAAGGCACGTTGATCGCACAGAGTGGCAGGCGACACCGAGACCACACGCTGCCACGCGATGCTCGTCGAAAACTCCCTCAAACGGGCTTAAAGATCGAATTTCCCCGATTATTACTTTCGAAAAAATAAAAGCCGGTTGATGGTCAAATCCCGACCGCGGCAAAGTGGCCTCCCAATTATACATTAAATTCCCCCGACCAAAAAAAATTAGATAAAGTAATTGCTCTTAACTCGCGTCTCTCGCCCCTCGCGATTTTCGCCAAAATATCCACGCGCTCTCTCTCTCTCACGTCCACCGCCACCACCTCCGTCAACTCGCCTACTCACGGCCAAGCCATAATTTTTCCGCAACTGTTGGGCCGCGCGTCGTCCCAGGGTCGTCGATCCGACCCTCTCGTCGACACTCATTCGTATAGGTGACGGGAGACGAAATGTCACGTCACAATACACACATAATATATATATCAATGTATGTATGTATATATATAATCTGCATATGTACCATAGTAATGACTTTCGTGTTACAAAAACACGAAGGAAAAGTTACAAAAAAAGCATCTTTTGATATCCAAGTAGAAAATATAAAATTACTATGACAAACCCCTTGATGATGATACATTTTCTGAGCTTACATTTTCAAGAATGTTTTTGACATTCCAAGTTATCCAATGTTCAGTGTACAGAAACAAAAAAATTGAATGATTTTTTAAAACACCATAGTGCGTGCATATTTGCGTGTGTGAGTACGTATTTTTGTTCCCTACTGTAAAACTGACAGTCATTCAACATAAACTTTTATAAACATACCCAGAATTCTTCTTTCTTCACTATACCGTTGCGGAAGCATTTTATTAAGGAAGCATTTTATGGCGTCTTCTCACTTTGGAAATTTAAAAAAATCGATTTTTTTTTTTTTTTAATTTTGAAAGTACATATCTTCAAAAATGTCATCTCGAAATTTCATAAAGATCGGACGAGTCTAACTACATTTTTTGGCGACCGTTAGGTGACTACCTGAGAGTACCCGGCGATCCCTTTCACGCCGCTCGGACGGTCCCTGTATATCTGACTCTATACAATTGAATAGCCGTGTTCTTTTGTTAATGTAGTACCCCTTGCTTAGGTATATTCTGTTTTCGGGTCTATACTCATGTAATAAGACCTTAACACGTGCATTTTTCAAAAGAAAATCACTCGGCAACGATGCTAAACTGTTATTTCATCAGTCTAATTTGAAACTTCGTAACGGCAACATCTCTGCGCTCAGGATTGTTATAATGGATAAAAAGACTTCGCAACAAAGTGCCACGTGGCGACGTCCAAGTTCGAAATCTAAAAAAAGAAAATTTCGTGGAGTGCTTCCACACCAGTCTGAAGCAGATACGAGTCATGCTAGTGCGAAAACATCCTCCTGCTCTAGCTGATGATGTTCAAGAGGTTTTGAAACCGATCTATGAAGAACTGACGAAGGACGAGTTACTGGAACGATGCCTCGGAGGAAATACCCAAAATAACAACGAGTGTTTCAACAGCTGTGTCTGGGCAATGGCGCCGAAACACGTTTTTACGGGAAGAAAAACCGTGGAAATTGCTTGCCAAACAGCGGCATGCATTTATAACGAAGGGCTACAACCTGTTTTAAAAATTTTGGAGGTGATGGGTGTCAAACTAGGCCCTATCGCCGTTCAATACGCCGAGAAACGCGACAGTGATCGCGTACGCGTAGGGAACCGCCGCAGCTCTAACGCTTCAAAAGAGACTAGGTCGAGACGAAGGGAAGCTATTTTGGACGAACACACCTTCTACGAAGAATCGGAAGGTCCATTGTATGGAGCAGGCATCGCTGATTAACCCGAGGTAAGGTTTTTTCATGATTTTTCTGCAACCAAAACTTTAAACGCAGTTATCTCAAAACAAGGTTTTTCGGTGCTTTGTTGATGAAATTTCGGAAACTATCCGGCCGATTGTCATGAAATTTGAATGACATATGCTTCATAGTTATGGCTATAGCGCATATCATCAGATTTTTGAAATTTTGATTTTAAGAATTTTTTTTTTACAAAAAACTGCAAAAAAATCGTGGTTTTTTTTTACTTTTTCGAAAAACGTGCGCCATTTTGTTATTTTCGCGAATATCAAAAATCTGATGATATGCGCTGTAGCCACTGACATACTGAATCTAAAACAGTTTTATTTTTTTGTTTCAGACGACCCGTCTCGGAGATACCATCAACAAGCCACGACCATAACATTTTTACACGGGTTTTTCGATGCTACTGATGTATTATAATAATTGTTTAAAAAAATAAAAAAAAAATTTTTTCATGTACTTGAAAGATGTGTTTATTACATAGGATCCGTTTTATCCCATAATTTTAGGCAAAAATCCTCGAAAAAAAATCGCAAAAACAGCCTATTTTTGAGGCGCTTAAAGTGAGAAGATGCCTTAAGGAAAATCTGAAATAAATCGAAGACGTTTTGCCGGCTCATGCGGATGAATCCACTCGGTATTCGTCTCAGAAATACCGAAGAGACTCCAAACGCCACGGTTCCACTGCGCTCCGTCCATGGTCACAGCATCGACATGGAATCCTGAGTTTCCGAGCAGAATGATGTATTCGAGTATGGGTTGGTGTAACACAGCACTCGTTGCAGCATTTTTGCTCAAGAAACATCCCAGTACTTGCACCCACTTTCCACGGAAGGGTTGGAACATGAATACTAGAGCGTGGTCTGCTCTAGTATTCTTCAAACGTTCAGGCGTGTATTTGCCAAGATCAACGAATCCACTGACTTTCATTGTTTGCCGATTGAAGGAAACTGATTCGCTGATCTTCATCTCGTCGAGAAGGACAACTCCTAGACAAGTCAAAAAGATATCATAAAATAACAAATGTAGGATGTACAAATTACATGCGATATCAGCAATACTTACCACGCCTGTTACACTCATCCATATCCAACCCTTTCCGACTCAAGCATTGAAAAACAGCATCTTGGAAGCCATATTTTGAGATATTCAGCTTTTGAATATATTTTTTAAGCGTGTCTTTGCACGGTAGAGGAAGGATGTTACGATCACGAATATGACGATACAATTTGCTGCTTTTAATGCTCATTAGAAGGTACTCGTACACCCAGTCGATGCTGTACCGAAGGCCATGAGCGCTAGTGGTATGAGCCGCCTGAAAAATCGTTGATACTGCTTTTTTCTGCAACTCGGGGAGTTGGGATATAGCCTCTTCCAGGGCCTCCTTCTTGACAACCGCACACGCTGTCTGAGCACTGGCCACTTCTGCCTTTAACTGCTGCGTCTAGGAGATGCAACACAACAGAAGTTTTAACCGTATAAATCACGTGGAATTACTGATGTTTACGATACGAATGCATCCATTTTTCAAAAGACATTCATACTCTCGTCCGATTGTAAGCTGTTTCGGATAGAAAAAACTTAAATAAAAAATTGCGGGCCTGCGAACGACATTCACGATCGAAAACATTGAAACAACATTGTGAACCGTTCACTATCACTAAAAACTTATTGTTCTTAAATTATAAAACGTCATTCATTAGCATATGATTTTGAAACTAAACTCCATTCTCTCGACAACATACAAAGAGAAATTTAATTAATATTCAATGTCAACCTTTATCAGTGTTTTTCAAGCAAATGACAAAATCGACTGAGAAATGAAAATAAAAAATTAGGTAACATGCCAAGAATATTGTAAGAAAATAATTCATACAAGCATAAAGGATGTGCTTGTATGAATTGTAATTTTGAATGTGGATGTGAGTGTTGCAGGTGAATGCGTGTGCATGGGAAAGCTGAGTGTCACTCATAGTGTTAAAAAAAAGTTTAAAGATTGAAAAAAACAACTGCGTACATCAGAATCTAATAGTTATCTTACCACGATATCCAATTGTAAATGAGCGATTATCTTGTCAGTTATTCACTGTTCTTCAACTGTAAGAAATCTTTGGCGGTGATCGCGGAGATCAAAACATATTCAGAACGAAATCCAACCGATTAACAGTGGGTGAAATTATATAGCGTATAGAAATTCGGTGTAAATTCGATCTGTGCAATGTTCTTGTATTATTCAGCTGTTGGTACTTAATCATTTCTATGTACTTCTTCAAAATCAAAACACTGACCTTCGTTAAAAGACGCTTGTATCGTCGCTTTTGATTAAAAATATGGTGTTTTGTCCGGGCGTATTGGGTGTTCACATTCGCTTTGCATCGAAATTCTTTCCTACGGTGTACACGCCGAATTTTTCGACAGTCCACACACCTTGGAGTTCGAGGTCGTTTATACTCGTTAACGAAAATCGTGCAGATTTATGAGCGGCTACGAAAAAGAATACTCGATACATTCGAGGATAAATACAATTTTCGTTTGCGTAACCAATATTTTTACATGAGTTTTTATGCATGCTGTTTGTATGCGAAAAATCATCACAACGTAAGCACCAAAAGAACTAAACATACATAAGATACACGCTGTGACAAATGCATCTATCACACGTGTCAGGTACGGCATCGTTTGATACGATACGCACAATGTCTGACAATTTTACAAATGGAAAATCTATTAATACCTTTGATCTTTTATACCAGGGCCCTGGCAAAATTTTGCTGCTGTCATCGCTTCCATCAAATCTTTCACATCTGCTAAATCCTTCAAAGCTATACCCAATTGAAAACGTTCTTGTTCTTCAGGTATCTGCATCTAAGGTACAAAGTCAAATCTGTAGTGGGCAACGTAAGACAAGAGGGAAAAAAATATAGATTTCAATATAATACTCACCGTTACAGAGAGTTTGTCATCGATGTAAAGGTGGATTCTCGTTTTCAACGTTGTTGGATCAACTTGCACAAGGACAATTTCGTTACGAGCTTCCGGAGAGAGTGCCCAACACCACGTTACGGGCAGGAAACTTCCTGCCACAGCATCTTGCAGGTCCGATATTGTGAGGTCATTTTTTTCCTGTTCCATATCGACGCAATCCGACGTGCCTACCTGAAAATACTAAAACAACCCTTCATTATAAACAAAAAACTATATTATTTTTGAAAAAACATTATCTTCTCCGATTGCATAGATTTTCTACAGACAAATGATATTTTCAGAATTTGGAAATAACATTTTAAATCAATGTGAGTATGAAACGTTTTTAATATTTGTTTTATACAATTCTTCCAGTAGTAGTAAAAAAATAGCTACATTCTGGAAATTAGTACTTTATTTCTTAGAGGGGAACGACAAATATGTTTTTATAATTTCTGTTATGCATGTAGTGCATGTATGTGTGTAGCATGTATTTACTATTTTTCGATTAAAAAAGTTAATACAAAAATGAAGCTCAATGGGATCTGTTATGAAGGGATCAATAAAAAACTTACCACATTAACATCGTCCTCTTCGGTATTCGGACAATTGTTTTGATTAATTGAAATCATTTCCAGAGTCACTTCTGGCGTCTCTTCCGAAGTCACTTCAGAAATGAGTTCGAAAGTGGCTGCCGATTGGACTCCAGCAGTGATTTCGGAAAGGATTTCAGTAGTCGCTTCAGAACTGATCTTGGAAGGAACTCCACAGTTAACTTCCGGTGGAACTTCCGGAGCCACTTCCGAAGTCAGATCTGCTACTCCCTGCTTCAATGCGGTGAATTTCTGTGGGATGGCATCTCTTTGTATGTCATATCGTTGACGGGGAACAACATGACTGATGCCATTGACGACGTACACATCCTTCCGGTGTATATCGTTATCTCTGAAATGCAACTCGCAGATGCAATCTAGCGCGCTGAAAACAATGCCGAGGGAGTCTTCCCATTGTTTTTTCTTTTCTTCACTCTATTTAGGAATGAAAAACAAAATTAATTAAAGTAACATTAAAGTTATGAATTTAAAATAAGCTACCTATTAACTTACCTTTGGGACTTTAAACAGAGATAGTTGGCGCACGCCATGTAAACCTTGTCGAACACCTGCCTTTCGACCGGTTTCGCACCGGGTCACGGCGCAAACTTTTCCCATGCTGCAAATTAATTTAAAAAACCCATAAACATTACTCGAATCATCAAGAAATTTTGAAAAATTATAATTTTTATTTATAACCCGAAACAACAATGATAATATTGAAACAACATTTTCAAATTTCAGAGACGACGTAATAAAATGTTAGGTTTCATAATTTCCACATAAGTTATTATACTATTAAAAAAAGTTTTACTTACAATTGAAGATATAAATCCCTTATGACACCTGCTGAAAATAAAAACACTTTGTCGATGGCTTTAAAATATGAAAAATATGAAATCGTACCACTGATAACAACATATATGTCATACAGTTGATCACAATAGAGCTTTGTTCTTTTCTAATTTCATGTCATCTCTCTTATAAACAGATAACTTCACCTTAAAGGTGCCAAATGTAGTCAGCGCCCCTTGTGGCGCAATTGTGAAGACCATTCAGGGTCCATGTTTTGTAACCATTTTTCCCTACCCCCCTCCACGGGAGTTCGGTCTCCTTTATGTAGTCTCCATGGTTGAGACACTTGCTGTACATGTGTGTGTCACTCGTCAGGTGGTAATCATAGTTAGGATAAGCAGTTGAATTTCGGTGGTTGTTCAGTACGAAGGATAAAATTTTGATAAAGCTCTTGGTTTTTCGCCTCCGTAGGGCTTTGTCGTCCCGTATTATCATCTGTCTCCGGAGCGGAAGCTTGTGGTAGTTCAAGACTGGGTATCCTTTCAGATTCCACATCAGCTTTGGTGTTTCCCTTGGATCGTTCTGCGAGGTGAATTAGGAGGTGCATTATCGAGTCCGATATGGCCCCGACGAGATATAGCGACCAACCATAGATCGTGTAAAGAGCGTAACCGTTGATAACTTGTAGTGGACACTCCACTACAAGTTTGATACCTCTAAAAACGAGTATCAAACCGATGATGCCAGCGCTGGCCCTGCCGAATTGGACGAAACGTCCGCATGTGTAGCTCCATGCTGACTCCGCGATCTGGCTGATAGTATTTTTGTCCAAGAGATTGGCGAACTGCATTCCTTGGTTTATTGTTGGTTCTCCAATAATACCTCGTGCTACGTTGTTGAGCTCAGCTGGTTTTTCGACGAGAAACATGATATGTTCCCTTAATTTATCAATGTCTTCTTTGGTGTAGATGTCACTAGATGCGAATGAAGCCGGGTGGATGTATTTCCAGGTTGGTTAAGTCATTGGCTTTATTACGGTCGGTGGTAAAGCTCCCACATGAGAAGGAGAAAATTTTTACCAAGAGTTTTCGGACAGGTAATAGGATGGGAGTAAGGTGTTAGAATTAATTTGTGTTTCTTTGGTAAAACACATGGTGTTTCCACATTTTTGGTAAAAATGTGAGTTCGTGGAGTAAGGAAGAAAGTTCCATTAGCACGAGTGACTAGTAAATGTCCATAACATTCGCTTAATCTGACGAATTTTACTTCTACGGGTATACATTTAATTATATGGATTACTTCACCTGCTAGTACGGTCATATAACCTGGGCCTTTCATGAGTCTATATGCGAATTCATCGGATGCTTAGGTTGCGAGTGAAAGACTATTTTGCAAGATTGGCGTTCCCGATTACATTGTTGTATAAGAATGTCGTGGTACAAAGATTTCATTTGTTGTCGTATATGTCGTTCTACGTAGATAAATTTTGAATTTATATAAGCAAATATGTCTAAATTAGCAGTAGGTAGACTTTTTCGAACGGCAAACATATCAACACGCAGGGTCTCAAATATAAATAGTTTAGAATGTTCGGTTCCAATTATTTTACATCCACAGGCTTGATCGGTTCCCCGTGCGACCAAAGCAAAAGTTACATCGGTAAAAGTTAACGAGTAAATTGTGTGTTTGACCCCAGATTCCATTACTTGGATTTTATCGGCTATACCGGTGAAAAGGATTCCATATGGGTCAAATCCACAATTCTTTCGAGGTGTCGCACTCCAGAAGGTGTGGCCACCGTCTGGGTCTTGACACGTTGTTTCCAGAAGCGCACAAATGGTGCCTAAACGTAAATGAATTTGATTTGATTTCAAACTGATTTGTGATGTATAGCTTTTTAAAATTATTTCAACTGTGCACTGGACGAGTACGTTGTCCCATGTACCGTAAGGGTCGGAATATGAAACCCCGATGCAGTCGCCGCTGTCCTTGACATGCCCTGCCAGTGTTAGGCTGCTTATGGTTGTGTGGTTAACCTTTATACCCGCTATTGTCGTTTGTTCAATTCGAGTAGTCCCATATTTGTGCATGTTTTGGCACGTGTTCGGCTAACGGTTTCGAGATATTCAGTCTGACCGTTACTTACAATTGAGACGTGCGAAGACATTCCACACTAGTAAACGATACGCAGACTTTCAATGTTACATTGTATGACTTGTGTTTGCGAATATTCGTTTAATTGAAGCAGTTGTATGAATTTTTTTGCAACTTCGATTTTAGGTATTGGTATGTTCCATTTGTTACGTCCACAAAATTCCTTATATTTAAAATCGAATAGTATCTTCTCCATCGAGGCGACTGCACGTGCCGCAGAGTCAGCACGATGGCAGAAATTTC
This sequence comes from Heteropelma amictum, assembly GCA_959613375.1. NCBI lineage: Eukaryota > Metazoa > Arthropoda > Insecta > Hymenoptera > Ichneumonidae > Heteropelma > Heteropelma amictum. Next base: position 6,898,934 of record OY390726.1, on the reverse strand, counting down.
GCGCTATATGCAGTCACCTCGACGCATTCTTTCGTGGCCTGACCGGATACTTAAATTTCCGCGATTCTCTCCAAGCTTCGATATGGAAAGAATCGCGAATAATAATTATAATTATTAAATAAAATAGAATTTAGGGTAAGTATGGAAGGGGAAATTTCCACTGACATGGGGAGGACGAGGACTGAGGTTCTCGCCGAACCATGTCAGTACCGAGCTAAATACGAAGTGATTCGTTCTCGGGGAAATACTCCGCATAAAGCCAGTCGCGGTGGCCATAATTCCGATAACGACAATCGGTGGCTCACATAGGCACATAAGTCTTTACGCGCAACTCGTAAATTATAAATAATCATTTTCTTTTATTAATTAATCCTTAATTCCGCCCTCGCGTTACCGCGTTGTACGATTCCGATCTATTTCGAAATATACAAAACCAATAACAACTCGACTTTATCCGGCATCAAATTATAAGTGTGCACGAGTGCGAGCGTACCTCCGGAGGATTGGCAGAGTGAGAGTGAGCTCCGACTCGGTGAGTCTCCGTATAAATTGTACACGGTATTTCTCTATTGTATACAATCAGTTTCTATAATTAAATTCAGATTATTCAATATACATTCCTATTCTTTCATTTATTTAACCCCAAAAATATCCTTGAGAAAACCGGGCCCGTACGGGACGAGAAAGCAGCCACGCACAGAAACAATAACCCGATATACTGGATTTGCTCAGCGCTTCACGTCGAAGACAGATCCTGGTGGCAGCGACTCGATAAATACCTTGCTCGCCCAATTTTCAGCGTGCCGTCGGCACGTAACACATTCTTCTACATCTAATAAGGATAAAGTGGTTATATTTATGCACTTGACTCACAGTCGTATCCCATCATGGGGTATACGGAACGAATGAGATAAATAGCCCATATGAGAAATAACGGTGCCATCTGTAAGGTGAAAAATAATGTTAATTAGTGTATTCGTAAAGATTATTTACGTGCTTACTCATTCATGTGTTGTTTTTTTTGCTATTGTTATAATTAGTATTGTTGTTGTATATTGCAATTTATTTGCGCGTAGGTGATTTACAATGTTCATTACTATTCACATAGGTACGTAATTATTTAGTGATTAACTCAGTGCCTTTCCTTGAAGTCGGGATCTTCATCTCCATTCTTTTTATTTCTCCCTTGTCGTAGAGACTTAGGGTTTATGTGTGAATAACGTAGACGATTTTCACATACGAGTCGAGTTCTTTTGTTTATCTACCTAAGTTTCCTAGGATTTTATGTGGCCCAGTATAATGATCTCCTAGCTTTCCTGGTTTCGGTCCTTTTAGTAAGTACACGAAATCTCCTACGTTAAAAGCCTTGGGACTTACGTTCTTGTCATTATATTTTTTTGAGCAATGTTTGGAGGTAACGAGGTTCTTATATGCTAGACTTCGTATACCGGTCAATCGTGTCACCAAATCCACCAAATACCAGTGGTAGTTAGGCAATTGGTCACATTCCCGAAGAGATTATTCTGGCGAGTTTTCTGAAGACAACGTCGTAAGGCGTATGTTTCGTACTTTCATGTATTCTTGTGTTGTACGAGAACATAGCGAATTCCAGCCATTGGTCCCATTCGTTGTCTTGATCCGTATATTTTTTAAGAATACCCCTAAAACATGACGAGATCTCTCAAGGGATCCATTGGATTGTGAGTGGAACGCAGTGGTACGATTTTTTAAATTCTGAACCGCTTTGCGATTCTTTGCATTAAGTTGCTTAGAAAATTACTGCCATGATCCATGAGCAACGCTTTCGGTGCACCAAATACGCATATAAACCGTTTGATGAATGCGTCAGCAATTGTAATTGCTAATGCATTAGGTAGTGGGATCGCGACACAATACTTAGATAACTGGTCCTGAATCGTAAGAATGTATTCATTTTTATTAGATGTTAACTGCATTGAACCTAGGATACCCATATAAATTTTTTCGAAGACTGTGCCTGGAGTGTCGGTTATTACCATTGCTTGCTTCGTCTTGACGCGAACCAATTTCTTTAGCTGGCAATCGAGGCATTGTTGAATACGTCTTTGTATATCGAGTTTTATGTTTTCCCAATAACATTCGCGTTTAATGCGGTTGTATGTTTTCGAGACCCCTTTTCGAGGGTCTAAAGGTTTCAATCTTTTGGGATCTTGGCTTTATGACCACCAATTGGTGCTTTGTGCATCTCGAAGAATACTGTATCTCGTTTCTCGATCGGTACGTATTTAAGAGTTCCCAAGCAAATCAAAATTTTGGTTTCGGTATCTCAAAATTTCTCTTTGATACCACTCAATACAGTATCCCAGGTGAAATTCTCTATCTGCGGACTACGAGCTATACTTGCGGATCCAATCTGTTGTTTGATGCAAACTTCTTTTCACTCGTCGAGAGCTCGGCTCACACTCCAATTTATACAGGGTGATTCATAGCAACACTGACAGCCAGTAACTACACATTCTCGACGATATACTGAGCATATGTACTTAGCTGTTTTTCAATTTTCGAAATAGTTTTCAAACAGGAAGCAATAGAATTTGGAAGTTTTAAGTCAATTACAGTCGTTGTTGTATACGCGTTCGCATATGCCTCAGTGCCGGATCAGCAAGGCTCCGATTCTAGACATATGAAGAACTGGCAGAGTTCAGGCAGAAAAGCATTTCGCGAGCGCGAAGGTCTTTTGTTCCATTTGAAAATAGCTGTTCTTTTCGATTAAATGGCGTATCGGCAGCTTGGATCGGCGTTTGTTACACGATGAATAAATGATGACACGATGCCCGCATCATTTATTCGAAAAAAATCATAACACGGTAATACGCGGATTTCAGGTGCATGAACGATACATGATCGAAGAATAAGAAGAATTAACAATAAGTGATTAAGGATGTTTCTGTGTTACGTCCCGAGAAAAGGATCGAGTATGAGTCTCGTGACCACCGGATTCGGAGCGCGAAGATTTGAATATCTTTCGCCGGAGAGTCTTTGTTGGTTGGTCCGCGACTCGCGAAATACAATGTTATTATCAATGTGGGTTTTTATACCCGATACTCTTCGGTGATGTTTCGAAAGTTCTGGATCGGAGAAATCTTTGAGTGATTTCCCGAATAAAATATTAGCCGATTTAACAAATTAACAGAGTTTTATTTAATATTTATATCACTATTGTATTACAAGTTTGGTACAGTCTACTATTTCTCGATAATAATTCGGATAATCGCGGATTGAGAGATCTCAGTCTCGTCAATCAAGTTTTAATAATTCGGTCGAAGTCCGGATAATTTCTAAGTTCATTTTTGTCTGGATTTTAACGGACGTTACGACGACGTGAACAGAGTTAAACTTTTTATCGAAATGAAGGCGTTGTTGTAACTTATACGGAGTTTATATAGTAAATTTTGATCTAGGTAGTGGGAGATGATTCGCGTCTCCCACGGATTAACATAAACGCATTCATACGCTATAAGATATAGGTCAGATTTGGTATGGGAGAAGATCTCCCTATTTTTAAATGTTACGAAGTTGTTATTTAAAGTTCATACATAGAGGTTTCGTTTTAAGAGTTTTTTATAACAGTGGTGCATAGACGCACGCATTGCGTCTAGCAGTCGTTAACCCATTTTTGGCTTCCGGGTGTTTGCTTTTTGAGTTCGAGCATTCGTTACCTTGGGTAGGGGTTATCGTAGTTCAAAAATAAAAGGCAGTACATTATAAAGTTTATGTCGTACCGCATGCGTGTATCGAAAAATAATTAGAAAAGGAGGAAAAGATGTTTGCTGTGGGAAAACACTTGAATAGTTTTTCTCTTGCCCTGTTTTAACTTTTACGACTTTTCGAGGAAGTGTCCACTGTCAATCTCAGAGGAGGATTGTTACTAAATTTATAAAAGAATTTGTATGCAGTGGCTTTTATATTGAGAAATAGTGAAAAGTAGGACGTTACACGTGCCGTGAGTCTTTGAAAGAAGGGTGTTTTACGACTGTCGTAAATTTGGGTGCACTTAGTGACTATATATGCTTCGCCGAACGAAGATACCAATAGACGCGTGCCCTGCAAGTACCTACTGTTGGTATTGCGTGTTTTTTTATGGGGGCTAAAAAAAAGAGTTCGAGCGTGAGAGCTGGGATGTAACACTGTATTTAAAAAAAATGGCTATAAAGTTTTGTTTTCCCGTGACTCACCGTTTCTACGGCATTTTAAATACTCGCCAGAATGTGATAAAATAACTAAAGGCGAGAAAATAGAATTTTTATTCAGTGAAACACTGTACGATTGTGGGGTGAGGTTGAAACCGCAAATTTTGGGATGTCCTCGATCGGCAACTTGTATTTTACCATCATACATGACTCCTACAACATGCAGAACACTTTGAGAAGCTGATTAAATGACCCAAGATGAGAAATGATCTTTTTTCCCATTAGAAAAACACACTGCAAATATGTAACTAGGTTCGACCTGCATTTTCGGCAGTGCTATCGTTCAAGCATTTTTTTCAACAATACATTGGCCCTGCAGGATTCGAAACACTTTAGAGAAGGTGATTGAACGATCAGAGATGAGAAATTATCTGTTTTTTTCCATTCGAAAAACACAGTGCAAATATGCAACGAGACTCAAGCTGCATTTTTCACAGTGCCATCAAGTAAGCATTTTTTTTCAATCGACCTATCGATCCTTCAGGATTCATAACAGTTTTGGGAAACCAATTGAACCATTAGAGATGAGAAGTTTTTTTTCTATCAGACAAACACACTGCAAAGATGCAACTAGGTTCAAGGTGAGTTTTTCACTCCGCTATCGAACAGACGTCTATTTTCAAACGATCTATCGATCCTACAGGATGCAGGACCCTTTCGAGAAGCTGATGGAACGATTCTAGATGGAAAGTTAAGCTTTTTTCATTAGAAAAACATAATGCGAAATGCAATGAGGATCGAGCTGCATTTTCGGCAGTGCTATCGACCAAGCATTTTTTGTCAACAATCCATCGACCCTGCAGGATTCAGAACACTTTACAGAAGGTGACTGAACGATTAAAGATAAGAAATTATATTTTTTCCATTTGAAAAACACACTGCAAACATGCAACAAGACTTAAGCTGCATTTTTCACAGTGCTATCGAATAAGCATTTTTATTCAAGCGATCCATCGATCCTACAGGATTGTGAACACTTTTGAAAAGCTGATCGAACGATTCGAGATGGGAAGTTATTATTTTTTCGTTCGAAAAAAACACTGCAAAGATGCAGCAAGACTGAAGCTGCATTTTTCATAGTGCCCTCGATCAGGAATTTTTTTTGAACGATCTTTCGATCCTGCAGGATTAAAAACACTTTAGAGAAGCCGATTGAACCATTAGAGAAGAGAATTTTTTTTTCCGTTAGACAAACACACTGCAAAGATGCAATTAGGTTCAAGTTGCATTTTTCATTACGCCATCGAACAGACATTTCTTTTCAAACGATCAATCGATTCTACAGGACCCAGGAACCCCGTCGATAATAAAAATGTTCCTCACTTCGAATGCTTCTGGTTACTTCTGAAGCAGCTCATACTGATCTGTCAAGTACTGTTTCAAAAACATTTCACAATAATATGTCAGCTAATGATAAATCCAGCTGAACACCGATAGTCGCATGATGAACGTTTATCGAAAAGAAAAGATAATGAAATTAGACGGCACTTAACGGTTATATGGACAACTTCGATAATAAAGAAACTTCGCTTATGCGCATTGTCGACTAATTGTAAATATATGTTTTCATTAATAGTAACTTTCAGTATTGTTTATAAGGACCTATTATACAGAGGTACATCAGGAAATTTAACAGTATCGAAAGATAATGAGTAGCAGCACGAAACTGCATGTAACGGCCCTATCCTATAACCATTTCTTTTCCACACAACACCTTACACATACAGCAACCCTGTTATCACTTCGTTCCCACACACATCAGCACCTCCAATTTCGCCACACAGCATCCCTGGGCCACGGTCCCACGGTCCAGAACAATGCAACTTGACCATCCCCTCCATTTCACACCTCCTCCACTTCATTAGCGCTAGTCCTAATCCTTAGTTCTTCTCCACCCGTTCAACCGTAAAGACCAGTTAATAAACGCTCTTACTTTCATTTCCGATTATCATTCATTTATTCTTTCCGTCATCGACCGTCACACTGCATCAATAAAAAAAGGTCCGCTTTTTCGGATTTTTCCCTATAGCAATTATTTGATAATTTTCTTCATAATAATATGAAATTACGCAGATGTTTGTGAAGTTGTCATTATTGAATTGAATTTTATAATTTACGAGTGGACCCGTCGGACGTTGTCCCGTACACACGTCTTTATAATTCGAAAATTAATTAAATAAACGATTCTAATTGGACCGAATTGTAAATCTAAACCATTCTCGAATCCCCTTGAACACACACAGGAAATTTCATTAAAATCGGTTCAGCCGTTTAGGAGGAGTTCAGTGACAAACACACGCACAGAAGAAATATATACAGCCTGTCCCATAATGGTCGACCGACCTCTGAGGGGTGGGTAGATGGGGTGATTCTGGACCGAAAAGTCCTCTTCCATTTTTTCCCCCGATGCCCCCCTGATTAGATATTAATTAATTAAGTTCACCCAATAGGACGCATCGAATAAGCGGACTACACGGCGAGTAGTGGTGTGCGTGCAAGCGTAGCAGCCTTGGAAGCGTGCGTGTAAAGCGCGAAGGAGTTTAATAGTGTGCGTGCGTTGGTGTGAGAGAGTGTGGAGCGTCGAACGTTTCCGAAAACATGAATAGAGCGAGGTAGAGTTAGTGAAGGCGCACAATGTTAGGAGGAACAATAAAAACTGATTGCGTTTGCAATCAGTTTTCGAGTTAATTGTTAAATGCAATAAAAAAAAAATGTCGATGATTTTGAATCGAAACTGAACGAAAATACAGTTTTTGATTGAGTTTTGGCAATTACGATTTACGAAGCTTCTAAAATTATTTATTGCTGTTTTTGAAACAAACATTTTTGGAAAAAATCTTTATTGCAATTTAGAGAAAAAAGTTGATTCTTCAATTTGTATGAAAATCAAATGCTATTTCCGATTGAATATTTTCGCCATACAGTGAAATTGAACTTTTCAAATTGCTCATTGCAATTAGAACAAAAATATTGCGATTACATTCAATAAAAAAATCAATATTTCAAGTCGTTTAGATTTTAAGAAAAAAAGCATTATTAACACTGTTTAAAAACAGTGGCATGAAGTTAAAAAACAGTTGATGATGACTTAAGGCGTCTTCTCACTTTGGAAATTTAAAAAAATCGATTTTTTTTTTTTTTTTAATTTTGAAAGTACATATCTTCAAAAATGTCATCTCGAAATTTCATAAAGATCGGACGAGTCTAACTACATTTTTTGGCGACCGTTAGGTGACTACCTGAGAGTACCCGGCGATCCCTTTCACGCCGCTCGGACGGTCCCTGTATATCTGACTCTATACAATTGAATAGCCGTGTTCTTTTGTTAATGTAGTACCCCTTGCTTAGGTATATTCTGTTTTCGGGTCTATACTCATGTAATAAGACCTTAACACGTGCATTTTTCAAAAGAAAATCACTCGGCAACGATGCTAAACTGGTCGTAAAAACCCAAGATTTAACAATAAAATTGATGACAGAATTATCAACAAATTACTCATTGGCAATTCGAAGAAACCTGAATTCTGTCGAAGATATGCGCAGGGAGATCTGGGCAGGATACTATCATAAAATTTCAACCGACAGCAACCCACAGCATACGTATTGTTCAGACTCATGGTGCAAGTACAAGAAAGCAGTGAAAAACAATCAGATAGAAACTTTTAAACATCCTCCTGCTCTAGCTGATGATGTTCAAGAGGTTTTGAAACCGATCTATGAAGAACTGACGAAGGACGAGTTACTGGAACGATGCCTCGGAGGAAATACCCAAAATAACAACGAGTGTTTCAACAGCTGTGTCTGGGCAATGGCGCCGAAACACGTTTTTACGGGAAGAAAAACCGTGGAAATTGCTTGCCAAACAGCGGCATGCATTTATAACGAAGGGCTACAACCTGTTTTAAAAATTTTGGAGGTGATGGGTGTCAAACTAGGCCCTATCGCCGTTCAATACGCCGAGAAACGCGACAGTGATCGCGTACGCGTAGGGAACCGCCGCAGCTCTAACGCTTCAAAAGAGACTAGGTCGAGAAGAAGGGAAGCTATTTTGGACGAACACACCTTCTACGAAGAATCGGAAGGTCCATTGTATGGAGCAGGCATCGCTGATTAACCCGAGGTAAGGTTTTTTCATGATTTTTCTGCAACCAAAACTTTAAACGCAGTTATCTCAAAACAAGGTTTTTCGGTGCTTTGTTGATGAAATTTCGGAAACTATCCGGCCGATTGTCATGAAATTTGAATGACATATGCTTCATAGTTATGGCTATAGCGCATATCATCAGATTTTTGAAATTTTGATTTTAAGAATTTTTTTTTTACAAAAAACTGCAAAAAAATCGTGGTTTTTTTTTACTTTTTCGAAAAACGTGCGCCATTTTGTTATTTTCGCGAATATCAAAAATCTGATGATATGCGCTGTAGCCACTGACATACTGAATCTAAAACAGTTTTATTTTTTTGTTTCAGACGACCCGTCTCGGAGATACCATCAACAAGCCACGACCATAACATTTTTACACGGGTTTTTCGATGCTACTGATGTATTATAATAATTGTTTAAAAAAATTAAAAAAAAAATTTTTCATGTACTTGAAAGATGTGTTTATTACATAGGATCCGTTTTATCCCATAATTTTAAGCAAAAATCCTCGAAAAAAAATCGCAAAAACAGCCTATTTTTGAGGCGCTTAAAGTGAGAAGATGCCTTAAGCGCCGCGCGAGTAGTGTTTGCGGACACTACTTGGATGGGTGATCGTTCGATTCCAGCGGGAGAGGGGATAAATAAAAAAAATCAATATTTCGAATTGTTTACATTTATTTATGAAAAAACACTATTTGCACTGTTTGATAACAGTGGCATGAAGTTAAAAAAAAAGTTGATGATGACTCGAGCGTCGCGCGAGCTCATTGTATTGCATGCGGATACTACTCATATGCGTGACCGCCTGAAAATTAAAAAAAAAATTGTGAATTAAAAAATACTATTCTTCACGTTGTTCACGAGAAGTTATTGAAAAAAGTACTGATAATTAAAAAAAAGCGTGGATTTCAGAAAGTACAGTAAACATTTTCAAATATTATTTCAATGCAATTGCAAAAAAATTGCGTCGAACGAATTTTATTTTGTATCATTACAATTAATATTCGTTTAGAGTTGAGATTAATTACATCCCGGCGTAAGCGATCGGGGATCGAGACCGAATAATTTTTTTATTTTTTATTGTTTTCACAGCATATAAGTGTCTTTCAAACAGTGTTTATCAGTGCTTTTTTCAATAACTTCACGAGAACAACGTGAAGAATTGTATTTTTCGATTCACAATTTTTTTTTTATTTTCGAGCGGTAACCCATCCGAGTAGTGTCCGCATGCAATAAGATAAACTCGCGCGACGCTCGAGTCATCATCAACTTTTTTTTTACTTCATGCCACTGTTATCAAAGAGTGTTAACAATGAATTTTTTCTTAAAATAACAAAAACAATTTGAAGCATAAACTTTTGTTATTAGTCCCCCCCCCCCTCCTCCAGGAATCGAGCGATCACCCATACGAGTAGTGTCCGCATGCAACGCGATAAACTCGCGCGATGCCAGAGTCATTATCAACTTTTTTAATAACTTGATGCCACTGTTATTAAACAGTGAAAATAATACTTTTTTTCTTAAAATCTAAACGATTTGAAATATTGATTTTTTTATTCAATGTAATCGCAATATTTTTGTTCTAATTGCAATGAGCAATTTGAAAAGTTCAATTTCACTGTATTGCGAAAATATTCAATGGGAAATGGCATTTGATTTTCATAGAAATTGAAGAATCAACATTTTTCTTTAAAACGCAATAAACATTTTTTCCAAAAACGTTTTTTTCAAAACCAGCACTAACAGATTTTGGAAGCTTCGTAAATCGTAATTGCAAAAAATTAATCAAAAAATGTATTTTCGTCCAGTCACGATTCAAAATCATCGACATTTTTTTTTTCATTGCATTTAACAATTCGTTCGAAAACTGATTGCAAACGCAATCAGTTTTTATTGTTCCTTCTTACATTGTTGCGCCCTCACTAACACTACCTCGCACTATTCATGTTTTTGGCAACGTGCGTGCGTTGGTGTGAAAGAGTGTGGAACACTCTCTCACACCAACGCACGCACACTATCGAACTCCTTCGCGCTTTACACGCACGCTTCCAAGGCTGCTACGCTTGCACGCACACCACTTCTCGCTGTGTAGCCCGCTTATTCGACGCGTCCTATTGGCTGAACTTAATTAATTAATATCTAATCAGGGGGGCGTCGGAGGGAAAAATAGAAGAGGACTTTTCGATCCAGAATCACCCCATCTACCCACCCCTCAGAGGTCGGTCGACCATTATGGGACAGGCTGTATATAAAGATTGAATTTCCGTTTCGTTAAGTACATTTGTGTTGACAAAATATCTATCGATAGAAAAAAAATTACAGTGCGTGTGAAACAAGTGAATTTCGCCGCAACGATTGGTTACGCGCCCGGCTTTTGTTGATCACAAAACAGCAGCAGCAACAGATAATTCAACAGCGAAAAAGCGTGGTTTATAAAGTTCTTCGTTATTTCTATTACTCGTGAACAGATATAATTAATTAATTTGTGTGACATACTTAAATATTCTGTTTATTTTTCTATTTGGTGTTCAAACGTATTTTGTTAATTTTTTTCTTTTGCTTTTCGCTTTTTCGCTTTGTGTTACTTGGTGTGTGTTGTTTTTTTTCTCGTGTGTGTGCGTGTTTCTCACGCCTAATAATTCGCGAACGATGGCGGATTATAGTAGCCGTGAATACGCCGACATGATCGCCGTGTACAGTCGGTGCAATTTTGACGCTCGCACCTCAGCCGAGCAATATGCCATTGATTGGCCGAGACGGCGTCAGCCAAATCATACAACATTTGCTGCGGCTTTCCGACGTTTAACGGAAACGGGCAACGTTATGCCACAGAGGACGAGGGACGGAGCCCCGCGCAGAATGCGGACTGCGAGAAATGAAGAGCGGATCCTAGAGGCATTCGAAGAGGATCCGACCCGGAGCCTTCGTGGAGTTGCAAGGATGCTTGGTCTGAGCTATAGCACAGTCCAACGCACGATGAACGCAGAAAAAAAACACGCCTTCCACTACACGCGCGTGCAAGGGCTGATAGCCGCCGATTATCCAGCGCGACTGCAATTTTGTCGTTGGTTGATCGAACGCCATGACGCTGATGCAGGAATCCTCGACAAAATTCTTTTTATCGATGAATCGAACTTCGGGAGAAATGGAACCTGAAACTCGCACAATTTCCATTCGTGGTCCGATAGAGATCAGAATCCGAATGTTACGTCAGAACGAGGGTTCCAACATCGATTTACATCCATAAATCTCTGGGCGGGGATTTGCGGAGGTCGATTGGTGAGAAAACTCCATTGATTTGGAATAAAGTATTCCATGAAATTGTATAAATTGTAAAATGTTTACCGTACTCAATTTATTTGCAAAAATAAATAAAAAAATTAATAATAATATGCATAATAGTACTGTTTATGATTATGATAGTATTATCAATGATCATAATAGCGTTATTCTAAAAATTGTAACCATTGTCGTAACAATTGTAATTGTTATCAATATTAAAGTACAGTTACACTACAATAAAAATGATTATACTTGTAGGTTGGGCCTTACCAGTTCGAGGGCAATTTGAACGCCATGAAGTATACTTGATTCCGCCGACGGCAATTAAAAAATATTTGTCGCCGTGGTGGTATTGGTGCTATAGATTTTAATGAGGTCGTGTACCATCATGATGGTGCACCGGCATATACGAGTCATCGGGTTCAGCGCCAACTTTGACGAATGTTCCCCGATAGATATATCGGTAGAGGTGGGGTGCAGAATTGGCCAGCTCGGTCCCTGGACCTAAATCCCCTCGACTTTTTCTTTTGAGGGCACATCAAGTCGCAAGTGTATCGTGAGCCTATAAATAACCGAGCCGAATTGGAAGAAAAAATAAACCGGGCTATAGAAAATACAACAGCAGAAATGTTGGAAGGGTGCACGGGCAGTTTATTAAAGCGTGCCCGATGCTGCATTGAGACAGGAAATTCTGTATTCGATATCCTCGACATACCTCCTCGAATCATTACTCGGGAGTCGAAGAATGAAGGTATTTGTATCATCGTAATATTTAAATCCGGCGCGTACGATCGACATAAAGTCGTCGATATCGATAAACCGAGCGACGTCGAAAAGGGACGACCATTAACGGGCAAGGGCGCGTGCGCCTAACGATCGAAACGATAGATCCCCCGCGGAGGGGTGAATAATCAAGAGCTCCTTGCGTTGCGCATCGATCGAGAGATTCCTTGTTCAGTCCCCGTGTCGTACGGACGTTGTTCCGAGATTGTATTGTTTGTACGGCGTAGTCCGTCTGTATTGCGTTTGTATTTCGACAATTTCGCGTCTGTGAAATTGCGGAGATCGTGAGGGCTTGATGTCTGAGATTTGAAAATAATTGTGCAACGATTGTATACTCTTCAACTCTCGAGGAGGAAAGTAGAATTCGACTACTGTCGACAAAAAGATTTGTGAGGCGAGAATCGGCGAGGTCTTGTCCCGTTGGTTCCGTCGATTTTCAAGGAAGTATCCGCCAACGCGAAGTGTCGAAGGATTCGACTTGATTAAAGAATAAAGGAATTATTCCAACAACCGTAAGTGTTGAGCCGATATTTATTTTTTCTCTTCGAGCATGCAGGTTTCTTGCAATCTGCGGCTTCTTGGGTCGACAACGGTTCCCACCCTAAAAAGAGAGTCTTGGCCGCGGTAATTACGAAATAAAACAAAATATGAGTTTGATAATCGAGCGCTAATCTCGGAAAATTAGCTGGCGCCCAACATTTTGTCTTTCATAAATATCGAATACTATTAACCAAGGGCCCTACCAGCCACTTACCCCGGCCGCGGTAGGTGGAGGAATATTATTCCTCTCTCGACGGCTCGAGAGAAATATTCCCGTCTCAGCATTCAGGCCCAAAGAGGCCACTTCGAGCATCTTCTTTAGTAATGGAGAATGAAATAAATCGTTAAATCCTTCCATTGTGTGTCGTTAACCTTTATTTTCTGCTAATGTATTATTAACTAATTTTCTTATGATGACAAGAGTTGAATTCGAATTCAAGGAGGAAAGCGGGAACATTTTTATTATCGACGGGGATTCACACTAACATTGTGTGCCGTTTAATTTCATCATCATCCGACTCATTATTACGAAAAAATGCAGCTCGATGCTCGTTGCATCTTCGCAGTATTTTTTTCGAATGAAAAAAGCATAAGTTTCCATCTCGAATCGTTCGATCAGCTTCTCGAAAGGGTCCTGGGTCCTGTAGAATCGATAGATCGTTTGAAAAAAAATGTCTGTTCGATGGCGGAGTGAACAATGCAGCTTGAACCTAATTGCATCTTTGCAGTGTGTTTGTCTAACGGAAAAAAAAATTCTCTTCTCTAATATTTCAATCGGCTTCTCTAAAGTGCTTTTAATCTTGCTGGATTGAAAGATCGTTTAAAAAAAATTCCTGATCGAGGGCACTATGAAAAATGCAGCTTCAGTTTTGCTGCATCGTCGCAGTGTTTTTTTCGAACGAAAAAATAATAACTTCTCATCTCGAATCGTTCGATCAGCTTCTCGAAAGAGTTCACAATCCTGTAGGATCGATGGATCGCTTGAATAAAAATGCTTATTTGATAGCATTGTGAAAAATGCAGCTTAAGTCTTGTTGAATGTTTGCAGTGTGTTTTTCAAATGGAAAAAATATGCTTTCTCATCTTTAATCGTTCATTCACCTTCTGTAAAGTGTTCTGTATCCTGCAGGGCCGATGGATTGTTGACAAAAAATGCTTGGTCGATAGCACTGCCGAAAATGCAGCTCGATCCTCGTTGCGTTTCGCATTATGTTTTTCTAATGAAAAAAGCTTAACTTTCCATCTAGAATCGTTCGATCAGCTTCTCGAAAGGGTCCTGCATCCTGTAGGATCGATAGATCGTTTGAAAATAGACGTCTGTTCGATAGCGGAGTGAAAAACTCACCTTGAACCTAGTTGCATCTTTGCAGTGTGTTTGTCTGATAGAAAAAAAACTTCTCATCTCTAATGGTTCAACTGGCTTCCCAAAACTGTTATGAATCCTGTAGGATCGATAGGTCGATTGAAAAAAAAGGCTTACTTGATGGCACTGTGAAAAATGCAGCTTGAGTCTCGTTGCATATTTGCAGTGTGTTTTTCAATGGAAAAAAAATATAATTTCTCATCTCTGATCGTTCAATCAGCTTCTCGAAAGTGTTCTGAGTCCTTTAGGACCAATGGAGCGTTGAAAAAAAATGCTTGATCGATAGCGCTGCGGAAAATGTAGCTCGATCCTCGTTGCATCGTCGCAGTATGTTTTTCAAATGGAAAAAAATAACTCTTCGTCTCTAATCGTTTAATCGACTTCTCGAAAGTATTCGAAATCCTGTAGGATCGATCGATCGTTTGAATAAAAATTCTTATTCGATGGCACTGTGAAAAATTCAGCTTAAGTCTTGTTGCATGTTTGCAGTGTGTTTTTCAAATGAAAAAAAAAAAGATAATTCCTCATCTCCAATCGTTCAGTCACCTTCTCTAAAGTGTTTCGAATCTTGCAGGGCCAATGTATTGTTGAAAAAAATGCTTGATCGATAGCACTACCGAAAATGCAGGTCGATCACCGTTGCATCTTCGCGGTGTGTTTTTTTAGTGAAAAAAGAATAACTTCTCATCTCGAATCGTTCGGTCAGCTTCTCGCAAGGATTCTGGATCCTGTAGGATCGATAGGTCGATTGAAAAGAACCGTCTGCTTAATGGCACTGTGAAAAATGCAACTTGAACCTAGTTACATATTTGCAGTGTGTTTTTATAATGGGAAAAAAGATGATTTCTCATCTTGGGTCATTTAATCAGCTTCTCAAAGTGTTCTGCATGTTGTAGGAGTCATGGATGATGGTAAAATACAAGTTGTCGGTCGAGGACACCCCAAAATTTGCGGTTTTAACCTCACCCCACAATCGTACAGTGTTTCACTCAATAAAAATTTTATTTTCTCGCTTTTAGTCATTTTATCACATTCTGGCTAGTATTGCAAATGCCGTAGACACGGTGTGTCACGGGAAAACAAAACTTTATAGCCACTTTTTTTTAAATACAGAGAAATCCCTAACAACTTATTGTTAATTCTTCTTATTCTTCGATCATGTATCGTTCATGCAGCTGAAATCCGCGTATTACCGTATTATGATTTTTTTCGAATAAATGATGCGGGCATCGTGTCATAATTTATTCATCGTGTCACAAACGCCGATCCAAGCTGCCGATACGCTTTTTAATCGAAAAGAACAGCTATTTCCAATTCGAACAAAAGACCTTCGCGCTCGCTCGCGAAATGCTTTTCTGCTTGAACTCTGCCAGTTCTTCATATGTCTAGAATCGGAGCCTTGCTGATCCGGCACTGAAGCGTATTCGAACGCGTATAAAACAACGACTGTAATTGGCTTAAAACTTTCAAATTCTATTGCTTCCCGTTTGAAAACTATTTCAAAAATTGAAAATCGGCTAAGTACATATGCTCAGTATACCGTCGAGAATGTGTAGTTACTGGCTGTCAGTGTTGCTATGAATCACCCTGTATAGCGTCAAATCAACGGTTTGTGATCCGTAACAAGTGTAAACTTCGTCCCATACAGTATGTACGGTCGGAAAGCTTTCACTTACATTTCATTTACACCATTTTCTAAGAGGCGTGTCAGTGGCTTTGCGATTCTCGGAAAATCCTTCATAAATACAGCTAAACCCAAGAATTGTCAGACATTTTTGACAGATCGTGGTGCAAGGAATTTTTCAAGTGCGATTAATTTATTGGGGTCTTGTTTTAAGCCATCTTTTCCAACAATAGGGAGGGAGGTTTGGGAGGTGGGTGGGGGTCGAGTGGGCGAGGTTGGGTGGTGGGAGGGGTTGATGACAAGTGTCGCCATCTAGCGATCGCGCGATCAATCGCTAGTCATTTTTATCGGCGTGATAATTCATGGATTTTTTTTATCGGTGTCTTATGCGGTTTTGTGGATTCGGCGAGGTGTGTGAGAGGGAAAATGGAGGCGGAGGCCTTTGAAATTTCACGGCGCGTGTCGACCGATTCCGTCGAACGTTGTATATATATATGAAGCGTTGATTTATTATAAGCTTTTTTTTCGTTATTGAGACTCGAAATTTCTCGGAAGTGGTGCGTGTCATTGCAAGACGGCACTTATCAAACGTTGATTATAAACTTTTGCGTAAACACACATAGAGAAAGGCGCCGCTATGACGCAGGGCTTTCTTTGAAAGGACGTCGCGGCGGTCAATCATCAAAGGAATTTTAGGGTGACCGAATGAGAGGGATCATTTTTCCGAGCTCAGTCTGATGCATCTTCGATCCCACGCGTGTGTGTCGGCACTATTGAATCTGTTTCTCCGAAAGATAGGCGCATGTAAAAAATACGCGGTTTTTCCCTATGTTGATCCGCGAGCATTAGGGCCTTAGGCCACCCTAGAATTTTCGAAAAATTAATTTTTTTTTTAAATTCCAAATGGTCCCTTAGAACCTCAAAAATGATGTCCCAGAAGATTATGGCCGGGAAAAACCTTTAGGTACTCGGTTTTCGAATTTTAGTACAAGGCCATCTGGTCCGCAGCGAGCTCCTTTTGTAAGCGCTAGGGGGAAGGTACGTTAGGGGACTAGAGCAGGTATACGGCAGATGTTATTGAAAATATTTATTTCCTGACTAGTCTAGACGAGTTTATCCTTGTTGAACGTCTCTTTTAGTTAGTTGGGCACAGCCAAGCATTTGAGAAGGACGCTAGTCGACGAACACTTGTTTTCCTCGATATTTCTGTGAACTTCCATTTCTTTTTCCCTGTATAATTATTGAGTTTTTACAATGAGTGATAAAGTAGTGTACAGTGCGAAGAAAGGAATAAAAACGTCGTTTTGCAATAGAAAGAGACCAAAAATATCTCGAAGAAGACCATTGATGGACTCATGGCAACGCGCTAAAGCTACAAATACTTTGGCTGAGTACGAACATAAGCCAGCTCTTGCAATTGAAGTCTATGAAGCTATCAAACCAATCTATGAAGAACTGACCAGTGAAGATCTTCTAACTCAGTACATCGGTGGTTACACACAAAACAATAATGAAAGCTTCAATTCCACTGTGTGGGCATTGGCCCCGAAATCCATTTCGAGTGGTAAAACAATCTTGGATGTAGCCACGGATATTGCAGTTTGTGTGTTCAATGACGGGTTTGTTTCAATTTTGAACATAATCAAAGCAATGAACTTGGAAATCGGCCCGAACAGCTACGAAATGTGCCTGGAGATCGACAAACAGCGCATAAAGCTTGCAGAAAGATCGCTGTCCGACCGGGTAAAAGAGGCAAGAATCGCTTGAAGATCAAGCAGAAATGCAAGAGCAGGAAGATAATCTGGAAGGCCAATTGTATGGTGCAGGCATCGCAGATTAAAGGTATTGTGAAATTATTCATGATTTTCTACTACTCAAAACTTTAAACGCGTTTATCTCAATACTGTATTTTTCAAGTTGGCCGGACTCGTAACTCAAGCAATTTTCAACCGATTAACTTGAAATTTTGAAAATATCTTGAAATATACATTGTCTATAGAAGTACGTAAGATTTTTTTTTATATTGCGTAGTTCATTTGTTATTAACAATTATCTGACAATTTTTCGGGCAAGTTTTTCACTTTTCACTTTAGAAGGGCGCCACTTGGCCAAAAATCAATATATCGCAAAAATCCTACGTACTTCTATAGGAATTACTATATATAATCGGGAAATTCATTTGCTCATTATTATTTTAAAAATTACAGGAGCTGTTAGTCCGGCCGTGGACCCCGAAAAAAAAGACGTCGTCGCAAAAACGCTGCACAGCCGCCATTTTGTAATAAATCGCTTCAAAAAATTATTGTACGCAGTCACTTATATAGATAATAAAATCACGTTTCTGTTATCTCGATTTATTTTGTAATTTTTCTGAAAAAAAATCCCCAAAAAGCCTATTTTTTTCAGCCTCTAGGGTGGCCTAACTAGGAACGAGGAGAGAAACAAAAGCCGTGTCGGCAACAAGCAAATTTTTTCGACATATGAGCTCGCTAAGCCATATAGGAATAGAACACATAGGTCCAATCATATTTCTCAATAAAAGACCGAACTATCAAAGCTCGAGAGAGACAAATAATGCATTTCTTTAACGCGCCATCATCCAAAGGGGCGACACGATGTTGACGCATATTGTAAATAGGAAAAGTGACGATAGTGGAAGAGAAAGAGACGTTGTGATACCAGTGATCCATCTCAGTGTAAATGAATATTATTGAGAGATGATAGCGGTAGTCATCAAAAGTTTTTATTTAAGGAATGAAATTATTAAAATGGGGGAGGGAGGCGTGCATTGCCAAAAGAAACGATGTAACGAGCAGCGTTTTAACGTGATCGTTTACATGTAACCGCTTGATTATTTATCAAACTGTTGCTATCGAAGCACGATTCACCGATACAATTCTAAATGCCGTCAAAGGGCGGGGAGGGGAGCAATCCATAACATTAATAAGAGAAAAAGTCTTTAAGAAGCCGCTACGCTGAAAACTGCAACACTTTCGATCAATCAAGCGCACAGTTCACAATGGATGTTCACGAGTATCGGAAAATAACTGATGCGTTGGAAAGAGCGTACTTTGCGCTCAAAAACAACGTTTCTCGCATTAAAATAGAAAAATTAACAAAGTCCAGCGATGTCAATATTAAACAATGCACCAAAATTCTAAGAACATTTCATCTCAAAACTGGAGAAAAATTGAAAATTCAGGCTAGTATAGCCAAGTTGCTATCGTTGAAAGAAAAAATTGAGCGTATCGACGCGCGACTGAGTGGTGCTGGGTTGAGTATCGAAAGCGGTGCAATAAAATGGGTTGATATAGAATCAGCATTTTAAGGTCGAATAAAGACGGGTGCTATAATCAATTTGAGCCACAAAGACGTGTCGAATTTTCTCAAAGATGCAAAAAAAGTGGTAGTGCGGAAATTAGGAACAATCGTGAGAGAAGAAAATGACATCAAGGTTAACGTTACTCTAGTGTGCAAATTTCATCTTTCGAAGATAGACGAGATCATTGAGGAGCAAAAAACATTTCAAACGAACGCGCGCATTTCGTTATCAATGGATATTGATGAATGGTTCATGGAATACGTGCAAACAAAACTGCTCGTAATACTCGAAGATTTTCAGGAAAAAGAATCGGGCTGGTCTTTGCATGAAATCGATCATCTACTTGTAAGTAATAATTCGTACACACCGCTGCTTGATTGCTCATCCACATTCACACTCATGCCTCGAAATATTCAACTGAAGCGGGCGGTTGTCAACATTGTGAACGCGGATGTGTATTGCTTTCTATGGGCTATAACTGCAGCCTTGTCACCCTCATCAAATTCACATCCTGAGAGGATGACTTCTTATCCACACTTTAGCGAAGTGCTTAATTATCAAGGATTTGATTTTTCGATGCGTTCATCGAATGTTGAAAACTTCGAAAAAGTGAATGGCTTATCGATTCATGTGTACGGTATAAAACGTGTAAATGGACGGAGCGAATTTGTGCCAGTACATCTTAGTAAGCAGATATCGAACAGACCTACGATACATTTGCTTATGATAGAAGCGATTGATGCGATCAACGATGACGATAATATCGAGAAAGTCTATCATCATTTCGCGTGAATAAAAAATATCTCAAGATTGGTGAGCATCCAAATATCAAAGAGAAATTGTCAAGCGTAGTTGAGTGACCGATGTTTGTGTCATTTTAAAACACCAGATATTCGCAATAGACATCAAATTGACTGTGCAAACGTTAATCATTATGTTGTGTCCCGGGATTTCGTGATAAACGATTTATCGCGAAAAAGGGATCAAGGTTCTGGGATTTTACCAAACGAGTGAAACTCCAACTCAATCTTTACCAAAAATAACTTGGATTTATTCGACTAGGTTGGTCTAAAATGATTAATACAAGTTGGTTTCGCCTTAGGACCAAACTCGTCGACGCCCAAACCCGGACTACCTGATCCTCGATGGATCTTTTGGCTGCTCCGGTGAATAATTTGTGTCGGCTTTTGCAATATTGGGTAATGCAATCACGCTGACAGTGTAATTGCCCAATATTGCCTACTTTATTTTAGCGATTCGTATTAGCCTTTTGCAATATTGAACAATGCAATGTAATTGCTCAATATTGCCTACTTATTTTGGCTACCTAAGGCAGTTGAACGGCCTCTGCAGTTGAACGGCCTTAACAGTTTATTAACCCTTGTGTGATGGAAGATTCCAGCACACAACATTCCTCCCCCCTGGGAAGAATAAATCTCTCCTGAGATTTACATTTTGACGGGTGTTTGGTCCTTCAGCTTACAATTTTTTGTTTGTTTGTTTACATGTTTGTTTTTTCATTCTTTTATAATTCTGATATAATATTTTTTCTTTATTATATATTTCCCAAAGTTTCCCATTATGAGGTAAGTTATACCTCGTATAATCTAGATTAAATATGCTTTTATTTTTTATGTTGAATTCGTACGTTGTTTCTTTTGTATGAATTTCCCTTTAAATATTGGTAGAGGTAGCTTGCGTTTTGATGACGCAGCTTCTCTGTCTTGAGTCATCCCGTTGGCGGTCGTTGGCTCGCTGTATATCGCGATTGCGGGTGGCTGTCTTTGCTTCCGCATGTACAAGTATATACAGGTCGCTCCGAGTATTATCGGTACAAGCGCGCCTAATGAACAACCACCAATCGCAAATTGATGAATCATTTCAGCATGTTTCGCGTTATTTACTTTTGTTTTTAATGTTTCCAGTCTTTCTCCGAATTTGTTTATTTCTGCTGGATCGGTAATTAATTTCTGTGGTAATTCTGAAATCAATGAGGTGTGCTTCAATGTTTGCGCATCCTCTTCCAAAAATGTTAAATTTATTTTAGGTATAAATTCTTGAAATATATCTTGGGTTGTTTCTCCCAGAGTTTCAAGTCTAAAACTAGGGGTGGTGACAGAACATTTTCCATCCAAGGCCAGAGTCCCTACACCCTTAAGTGCTACGTACTCTACAGGTCGTTGACCGCAATGTATGAGTAGTGTTTCTGACTCTGGTGCTACGTATAGCCATCTCCCCCGGTATTCGAGCGCGATTACGAGCGTGTTATTTATTACGGCAATTCTTCGTTTACAATTTTCGTATTTTGAATTATGCGTTAAATACATCCCTGTTTCGCAGGCTGTGCACGTGTGTGCTGCGAGTGCGGCGTGTTTAGGTGCGCAATAAAAATGTGAATTTAGATGTTTACATGTTCCTAATTCGGTTTCTGTTATAGGAAGACATGATTTTCGCGTTTTTTCGACTATAACAAGAGTGTTTGCTATTTCAATGAATTGATAGTTGCGTGCATCGATTTTTGCTGGTAAAGGGTATACTTTGTTTACGATGAATTCCTCGGGTCCCACGAGTGGTATTTTTACTACGAGGACGAGGTCAGTGTTGCTGCAATAAGAGCCTACTTCGCTCACCTCTAATAATTTTGGCATTTCTTCGCGTTTTATTTTTGTTGCAAACATGAGGCCTCTCGGAAGATGTGTAACTGCGTTGTTTAAATATTCGGAGAGCTGTCGCGGGGATAATACACTCGGATTGACGAGTCCCTTTGACAGTTCCACGAGGAATTGTACTAATTGTCTGACATCGCCTAAAAGGGATTCGACTATTAGTCCCAAAGTTTTTAATTTTTCGTCTAATTGTTGACGTTCGTCGAGAGCATCTAGGCGTGCTGATAGTCCTTGCTCCACCTTCGAGATGTGTTTGTTGAGCATTTGTTGATTTGCCTCTAATCGTGCTGTTGACTTGTTGAACAGGTGAACGGTTGCATCGAGGATTTGGATGTTTTCTTTCATCGCATCTTCTGCTGTTTCCTGTTTCGAAGTTATTTTATCGAGTCTCTCGTTTATTTTTGCAGCATCCTGAGCATCCATATTGCCCGTGATGACTTTGATAATTGACCCCAGCACTCTGTTCATCGTCTGCCGGGATTATGAGGTAGTGTTGGAGGAACGTTCGTTCCTCCCCCACTACCTCGTCCACCAATCCGTCCTCGTCGTCCTGATAGCCGACTGGGCAATCACTGTCCTCACTGTTGCTGTTCGTGATGGTCCGGGGCATGCACTCGAGCTTGGTGTGCAACCATTCCTGGCAGCCCCAATTTCCGCCCTCCGTCTCCCACTCGGGCTCGGTGGAGTTGTCGCGGCTTTGTGCCAGTCCGTGTTGTTTCAGGCGTGCCGAGACTATTATGCTGCCCTGGAACCATAGTTCCACCCAACATCCGTCTGGATGCAAAGATCGTTTTTTGATTTTGATGTTGCAGAGGGTTGCTTTCAGTTCCTGGTGAATTGCTTCGGTGGTGTCGTGGTCCCATACTGGATCCCCCACTGGTCCTGTTTCGTCCAGTCCGCAGGCAACAGCGAGATACGGGACTTTTAATGAATTGTCCGGGACTGTGTAACACTGGTCGTAGGTGATGGAACCCTGGCGTCCCCAATCCCCGAACCAAACTATTAGTTGTCCCTCCGTAATCTCGATGATGGTGCCCCGTAAAAACTGGCCTTCTACTAGGCATAAAGAGGCCCGGCCTGGGAATGCCTCCTCTTCGAGTATCGGGTATACACCTGGATACTCTAGTCTTGCCTGGCTGCACCATCTAAGCACACTTGTGGCTGACCCCTCTAACACTTGTATATGTGTTGTGTGAGGGGTCAAAGTACGCGACAATTCTTGTCCGTGACTCCTCGTCGATCTGATGTACCGAATAATTCCGGAAGTGCGGCTTCGGGCTTACCCAGTACCTTGCCAATGTCGCCATTTTGTTCCGTCGTTCCTATTTCCGTTTTTCCGCTCGTTTTTCCGTGGATGTTTTGCGGTTGTCTCTTTATTGTCTCGTTTCTCCGTGGATGTTTTTGCGGTTGTCTGTTTATTGTCTCGTTTCTCCGTGGATGTGCAGCGGTTGTCGTATTCGCGATTCTACTCGTTGTCCTTATATATTGTGACGCTTTCCGCGGGGGAAGGCGACACAATCCGGGGAACGAGGAGAAAGCGGGAAATAACAAAAAAACTGAAAATAAAACGAGAAATAATATTTTAAACGAAAAGGAAAAGGTATAATAAGAAAATTGGCTACGGTTTCGGCGCCAGCGAGTTTGTCGCGAACTCGCAACGACTACAAAAAATTATAGCAAAAACCGAAAGAAAAAAAAATAAATGTACAATTTTAAGACGCGCTCAGCGGCTGGGGAAGGGGATCTCAGGGGGAGGGTTCCCGAACGCTACTACGCCTCTTACGCTGGACCGCCGAGTCAACAAAAAAAGAAAAAAATAATGAGGAAAAGCGTGATCCTCGCGAAACACAAAAAACGACTCTCGAGCGCGGAATAACGACGAGGGGGATAATATGGAGGAAAAGGGCAAAACAGACGTCGGAGAATATGAGGGGGGATCGCAGGGGGAAACACCACCCACTTGTCGCAGGGAAAACGCAGGGGGGTACGAGAGAACGAAGCCTCGTGGCCGCTCGCACGCGATATCGCAGCAATAGCGAGAATAAAATAGAAAAAAAATGATCGGACCGATAATTAGAAGAGAGAACTCACGCTTTACGGCCGTCTCCTGCACAATCTCGCCCTACACTCTGTCCTTCTCCGTCGTCCTCTCCACGCCAATTTTCGTATAAACGTCCTTTCCACGCCTTTCTCTATCGTCCTTTCCACGTCTTTTCCTTTACACTCGTACTTTCCCGTCTTTTCCTTTACAAACGTCCTCTCCACGCCTTTCTCTATCGTCCTTTTCCGTCACGTCTCTTCCTTTATCACCTCTCCCACACTCTTCACGCGCAGTTTGTCACACTCTCTCACACTCAATTTATCACACTCTCTCACACACAACTTTTTACTCTCACACTCTGACGAGCTCGTCACTTGCTTTTCGGGTTTTGGGCTGATGAGGGAAAGTGGGAGAAATTTTCGGTGGGGCTAGTTCGTAGGAAAGGGGAGGGATGGCAGCACGGTGACTCTGCATCGATCGTAGATCCTTCAAGGTGCGCCGCGGGAGCGAGATGTCGTGGGATATTCCGACCCCGGGGGTCGATGCATAATTCCAGTTTGTGTTCGCTGTTGCCGGCCGGTGATAGTGGCGACGGCACGATTGCCCCATGTTTGATAAGTCCACGGAGAATGGGCCTTCTCCTTCGTGTTTCGACTTGCTTTCCCGACGATCGCGGGAGCGAGGAAGCGAGGTCTTCCGCCGCTTTTTCTCGATGCACCCCCGGGGTGGCGACGACGAGATAGGGCCCGCTTCGGCGATGATCTTTGGTGTGGTTGAGGTCCACCGCTGATGCTGCGCAAGGGGGGGGGGAGGACAGGAAGGGGGAGGGGGAGAACTGAAGAGAGCGAGAACGAGGGCGAAACTTCCGGCGTATTTTGCGACGTCGCTGTGCTTAAATTAATTACAAGAGGTACGTATTATCTCGCGACATTAGGGAACGGAATAAATTTATTCGGCGCGGTATACGGGGACCTCAAGGGGAACGTAACGCGGGGGAAGGAAGTGGAGGGGGGGCGTGCGTCGTGGACTTGCGAGGGCAGGTCGGGGCGATCTGTGGCGCAACGTCACAATATGTAGCCGGTGACGTCGTTTTAATTTCTCGGTTTTAATTCGGTGTGCTTTGAGACGTGTTTCGATTGATACTAATCGTTAGAGGCTCAACGGTTTTCCCGGATACCAATTTTGGATTTCCTCGTCGGTGAGTTCCTTGATATGTGTTTCGTGGATCGTATTGCCTTTCTTCTCCTTTTGCTTGATTTTTCCTATTTCTTGTCTCTTTCTAGCTTTCCGAATTCTCCTTTTCCATCTCCTTCCCATCGATTTTATTGGCGCGATCTCTATTGGTATTAATTTCCATTGTTGGTGTGATGTATTTCTGTTCTCCTCTTCATCACCCTCTAGCAGCCACCACTCTCCCATGATTCTGGATTGTAACTGTCCCTTTCGATTTCATTTCTCTCGCTCGAATTTACCTGATTTTATTTGGTTTTAGTTCCCCTTTATTTGACTGCCTATGTTCGATTTTATTGCCTTTGTTTGTCTAGCTGTTGTTCATTCTTATGTACTTTCTTTCGATTGTTGTGTTGTCCGATAACATCGATTCTTATATCTTCCTCATTTCTCTATCCGCGATTTTAAATGTACTCCTTGCTCCTGGTCATCTATTTCTTCAATGTAATTTTTTAATAGGCTCGCGTGGAATTTTCCCCGATCCATTTTTGTTTTTGGGTCTTCGAGGAGATATGTCGCTAACCCGACACATTTTTTTATTCGGTATGGCCCTTCATATATTGACATAAATTTGGCCATTCTCTGTTTACTTGGGTCCGAAACACTTAATCCCTAGCGGAATTGAAATCATGAAATTTATACTGAATTTATCAAGTAATATTCCGGTAACTTGACGTCAAAATATCTGAACTATGCCCATATTTTTGGTATATTTGTGAATTTTTCATACTTGGTTCATACTCTATCCATGCCGTAATTATACGGAAAAAGTGCGTATCATTGAAGAAAAATTGCTGTATACATAAAATAAGTTTACTCAAAATCGATTTAAAATCACCGTATATTATACAATTATTAAATTGATATGTACGATTAGACTGAAACATTAAAAAAATAGTTAAAAATAACAAAATATGATTTTGAAAAAAAAATTATATTGTTTAATATTTGCAGGGGTCGTACATCGAATATTGGACAACATAAACATAAAAATATCCTTTTTATCTTATTCTTGTATAACAGCCAAATACTAGCACTTAAGAAGCTATATCCGTGCTTTTGGTGTCAGCGTAAATACTTATCTTATTTTATGTGTATATGTAGAGATTAAAAAGAAATGGGTTTTTTATCGTACCAGGTACGTACTCAATGTAACTGTGAAAAACGATTATAAATGTAAAGTAATTATTGTTAGACAGATTTCGATCTTCTGTTTCGAGCAACAGTGAACTCGTCAGTCTTCGCTTTTCTGCGAGCGCGATCGTTTTTTAAGAAATCTTGAATCCATTTTCTGAGGTGTGTTTTCGGATTATGAACCCCTCGGCACTTCAGCTTTTGTGCATCTTGTAGTGCCAAACACAAATCTATTAGATCTGTGTATTCAGTTGATGTAATAATCCGTCCAAACAACTGTTTCTTGTTTTTTCTAGTGATTAAATTGTTTCGCTCTCTCGAACTCCAATAAGCACGCATCAAATGGTTCGCACGCATTCGCATTGTTTTTGCTGTTGCGGCATTCATTATACATTCGGCGTCAAGAGACATTTCGCAGATTGTAACCTTAAAAAAATCAATAATCGATTATAAAAAAGATAAAATATCCAAAATTATTTTAGAGATTAAAAATTATATTACTTTTCCATCGCTTTTTGGAGTAGATATGGCGTTTTTATGAGAGACTATATTTTTCTGTTGTTCAATAACGCTCTTGATGTCTCGTAAAACAACATTCCTCAATTCTGTCAGTTCATTGCGCAACATCTTCCGACTGATAGGGTGATTTTCGCTATTACTAGAAGCAGTCGACTCATGATCATCATGAGGGCTGGACAATTGTCTTCCTCTCAATCTCTTCGACGGAGGTTTTATATTGTGGCTGTGAGATTTTCGGAAGTTGGGTCGTGATGGCCCGAGAGAAGACTGTGAAGTCTCTCCAGAACTTTCCCGAAGTCGTTGTGGAGTATTTCTTGGCAAAACTGTGTTGAGCTTTAATGATCTCGATCGACTTGTACTTGGGTTCAGTCTGCTACGAGCAATCGAATCTCCCCCACTCGATGAGCTTGTAGCTGTCTTGCCTCTGGAATTATTTTCTGTTTCCGAAACATCGTTATTACTCGGTAATAATGAAGACCTTGGAAATGAACGTTCGCGAATAGCAGAAAGTGTTTCGTTGGTATCTCGATAATTTCTTCCCGCATCATCTGCATAGAAACTACCCTAATATCAAAAAATTAGTTTTAGTTATAAGCACAACCAAGGAATAATAGCTGTGTCAACTCGGCATTGAATATGTAATATATCAACGAACCGCTTGCTCTTGATCACCAAAATCTTCTGTACCAATATTTTCTCGATCTTTTAAAGTCCCCATGATCACTGAATCAATCTCATTTACTACAGCTTCAGGTTGTTTCGGATTTGATGATCCTGTAGTAAATATTTTAAGTATAAATTATAGGAAAATCATAGGATATAGATTATAGGAAAAGACAACTGTACAATGTCTATATATGAAAATACACGATGTGCATTATTTTGATGCTGGACAATGACAGTATGAGAGTACAGTCGTTGCGGGTATCTATGACCATACACCAGTTACGTTTTTTCATATTGATGACCAGAACTTATGAAATAAAAAAAATATTATTCATTAGAGTACATTAGACACGGGGAAAGTTTTTTAATAAAATCTATCCTCGAATATTTTATACGATAAGTAACGCATTCTCGTCAAATTAGAGGTTAGGATTGTTCAAGGAACATTTTGTTGTTTTGAAATATTTTTTTCATCATTACTATATTGAAGTATTTTTTAGCTGACTTAAATTGACATATACACAATTATTTATTCTATTGATTTGGAATAACAGCCCGAGCAAAGTACATTTCCACTTTATTTGGCGGGAGAATCTCAACACATACTATACGTTTATTATTTTTATGATATATAGCTGGGTGTGCCCTAAGGAACGGGGAGACACGCGCGCGCATTTTTAAATGTCACTCGCATCTGAATATAAATTATCTTGGTTCTCTTAGTTATTTCTCAAATAATTAATTGTTTCAGTACATACTAGAGTTTGCGGGTTAATTGTTTTGTTAAAAATGTTATAAATTTAGAGATGTATGATTTCGATGGCCAGATCAGGGTTTCGATTAGCACATGTAGGTATTTGATGGGACGCATGCGCTTTTGTATATTTTTAAACGCCACCAAAAGAAAACCTCACAGTTTAACGCAACACAACACGATGTACTGAATTGTGGTTAATCCGACAGAAATTCATTTTTCCTAACATCAAATTTGGAGTTGTCGTCAGTGTTGTGTAAAAGTGTATCACTGCTATACATTGAAAACCTGCTTTCATATTAATAATGTCGGAATATAATAGTAGGAAGAGAAAAAATTGGAATACAATCTACAAACATAACCTAAAAAAACTCAAGCAATATCGAAAATTATATCCTGACGACGTCACTTTCAAATTCCTGCCCAAGTTTACTCTTTACACTGAGGTAAAAAATACGGAAAGAAAAAAAATCCTTTTTTTAATTTTATATTATTTTACATACAGACTGAAAATATTTTAGGACTCGTCTGAACCTGACAATGAGCATATCAATGTCCGTATTTCTGAAAGTCCTAGAAGTAAATCAATGGATAATGATTGCGCTAAGTCGTTCCTGTTACACCGACCGCGTACGTATTCCATCGATATTAATTCGATGTGAAAAATATGTGTTTTTTATTAAGTTTTTGTTTTCGACTTTAGAAATGAGGTAAATTTAAGCACATCAGCGGTAGGCCGACCTAACGCGACACAACCCTCTCCAACTGGAATCGAATCGGAAAATAATGAAGAACATGCAAGTGATACCCATCATTCGAAGTCTCCGGATTTCAATACTATTAATGCTAGAGATAATAGTTCTCAGAATTTGAGTGATGAGAGTAGTATTCGTGACAAAAGTTCTACCGAAACTACGAGTTTAAATAACGATGGTATGAATAGCTTATTCAAAAGTAACGTTTTCAACATTCCAATTAATGCGTCTGCTGCTGTTAGTCCGCGAGATAATTTTGCATTCATTATAGCGATGTCAGTAAAACATAAGCTGAGTTATGAGTGTACATTAGATATTTTCAAATGGATGAATACATTGTACCATGTCAATTGTTTGCCGACCAATAAGACCAGCTTATGGGCAGCGCTAGGGCGCAATGAAAGAGCAATAACATCACATATGTATTGTAAGAAATGTAAGGGAGATTTAGGAATAGGGACTGAACCGCTCAGGGAATGCATGTGTGAAGCTAGTGGTCCGACTGAAAAGCAAAAAAAGAATGTTCATATTTTCTTAAGTGTAAACGTGCGTATGCAAATCACCTGTTTACTGTCGCAACCTAACATCCAGGAAAATTTGCAATATCGATTTACTAGAAATAAATAAAATTCAGATGCAATAGAGGATTTATATGATGGGTTAGAGTATCGTACCTTATGTGCAGATGGTAAGTTCTTGAGTAACCCAAATAATTTCTCTGTAACTTTGAACACGGATGGCTGCCAAGTGTCACAATCATCATCGGCAAGTGCATGGCCGATATATTTACAGATAAATGAATTTCCACCTCATTTACGAAAAAAATACATGCTTCTAGCTGGGATTTATGTCGATGATACTCATCCAATCATGAATCATTACTTGTACCCTTTGACAACTATAATGCAAAGCTTATATACAACTGGCGTTGAATGGAAACCGAGGCCATCCGAACAAATTACCAGTAAATTTATTGCAATACTAGTATCCGTTGACTCTCCCGCTCGTGCTGCAGTTATGAACATGAAACAGTTTAACGGATTTTTCGGATGCACGATATGTTATGCAGAAGGTGTGAGATACTCGGGAAAAACTGTATATCCTTTTTCCCAAAGTTTGGCGTTATTACGAACTAATACTGAATTGCGAAACGATATGATAGAAGTGAATAGAACTAGCACGATAATCAGAGGTGTAAAAGGAGTTTCAGCATTGTTATTATTGCCGGAGTTTGATATAACAAAAGGAGTAATACCAGAAAGCATGCATAGTGTTCATCTTGGAGTTGTTAAACAACACATGACATTATTGCTTACGAGCTGTAGAAAACCGTACTACATCGGTAACAAAACCGATGAAATTGACCAGGCTTTTTTATCAATTCAACCACATAATCACCGTTCACGTCTCCCTCGGTCTATAAAGAAGTTTAAATTATGGAAGGCGTCCGAATGGAGAAATTTTTTAGACTATAGTGTCGTTTGTTTGAAAAATATTTTACCGAAAGTATATCTTGATCACCTTTCATTATTAGCCGAAGCTATACACATTTTTAACAGCGATTCTATTACTCCGAACGATTTACGGAAATCTCGAGTTTTTGTGAAAAAGTATATGAGGTTATTTGAAAAATATTTTGGGCTTGAAAATATGAGTTTCAATATACATTTACTTACCCACTTACCTGAAACTGTTCAAAATTGGGAACCTTTATGGAGTCATTGCGCATTCACTTTCGAGTCGTGGAATCGTAGAATAATGAGCACAGTTACAAGTCCTCAAGGCCGTTGTCTCCAGATAAGTACACGATATCTAATGTATAAATATGTTGAACATGTTGTAACAAGTAATTCGTTAAGTTTTAAGACCAGATGCCTCATATCGAAAATGATCAACATTCCGATAGAATCCGATCACATCCACCAAAATATTCTTTGCAAAGGAAAATCAACTAATCGAAATCCCACGCTTGCCGAAGCGCAGGCTATACTCGCAACCGGATACGATGTGGAAAATCTTTTTTGTTATTCAAAAGCTATTGTCAACGGAATAAAATTCGATACGAGCACCAAAAAAAAAACAAGCAAACAAAGAAGTTTTGCAACTTTATTATGTATTGCAACGATATTGGTTTCGGGAGAGTTTTACAAATCGTTAAATTTCAAATCAAAGAAAAAAGTCAAATTGGAATTCTTTTTCAACCGTTCACAGAAGTTAAAAGCTCATTGAGAGTTAAATATATCAGTCGAGTCAAAGCTTCTAATAAATTATTATTTCTCAACTCTGATCATATTGTTAAGCCAGCTATCATCATTATTTTTACGACAAGGTGTATGTATGCGTTAAAATACCCGAATTCTTGGGAAACTGATTGACTTCACTATACTCAGTTTATAGTTATGCGTTTAGGTTATGTACATTATAAATAAAATATAATATAGAATTAAACGACAAGCATATATGTATCTGAAGTTCAGTTATGTACTCAAAACTTTTGCATAATCAATAAACGTGTCATTATTGTGTTAAAACATTTGATTGTATCAATACTTTTTTGAAAATATATTATACTTTTGCAGGGCAGTTATAGAATGAATATTTTATGAACAATTTTCCTGTTACACATTTTATGGGAGCATTAAAAAAAAATGTTAAAATGGTATACAATGAGTATGATTACCGAATTTTGCTGGTAAGAAATGAGAATGAATACGCATTATATAAGGTGTTAAAATAGCATATTACTCGATTTTTTCGGTAGAAAATAAGTATAAATACGCATTATCTAAGTATAAATTAGATATAAAAAATTCACAAATATACCAATTCTAGTCGGTATTATATGAGTAATATACTGACTTAATATAACAATATTACGCTACCAATATCATACCCGAAATATATCGAAAATATTGGTATAAACCGTTTTGCTAGGGAATGCCTTTACCAGCACTACCTCGCCTTCTTCAAATGTTGTCGTATAATGGTTTTGATTGAATCTCTCAGCTCGTCGCTTTCCTTTGTGGATTATTCTTTCTTTGACGAGTTTTATTTTGTCCTCGTATGACAGAGGATCATTCGGGTCGTTTTTTAGGGCGAGGATCCATCTTTTCCATATTCGATATGGCTTCTTTTTGGTTTGCAGTTCCCGAGGTGTGAATTCAGTTGTTTCGTGATGTGTATCGTTGATACATTCTTGTATTATTTGTGTCCATCGATACCAGCCGTTATGTTTTTCTTCGAGAAACGTCCTAAAGAATCGGCTAAGTTCTCGGTTTACACGCTTTACGATGTTTCCCTGGGGATGACGTATCGACGAGAAAATCCCGATAATTTCATTTTCTTTTAGGTAGTCAATCCATATTTTCGAAGTGAATTGGGTCCCATGGTCGAATTGGATTTGTTGAGGCTTTCCGTATTTGGGAAAATAATCCTGTCGCATCTTTCTAATGACCGATGCTGTATTTGCCTTTTTTAGTGGATACAAGACCACAAATTTTGTGAAAGCGTCAATTGTAACGAGAATATGTTTCACCCCCCCAGTCGATGCAGGTAATGGTCCATAAAAGTCGATGGAGACAAGATCTCCTGGGCCTTTCGGTACGATTATTTGCATCTGTGCGTAATTTGTCTGTGTCGCCACTTTATTGCGTTGGCAGGTATCGCAACTTGCAAGGATTTGTTTAATTCGTTTCGCTAAATGTGGGCATGTAAAATCTTCATCAAGCAAACGGAAAACCTTGCGCGCTCCCGGATGTCCGTATAGCTCGTGGCATTCACTCATGCACTCATTCGCCCCGGGATTTTACTAAAGATGTGTCGATACTTCGAAATGAGAGCCTTGAACTGTGGTCCCAAATAATCTTTTAGTAGAAGACAGCTCTTAATTCTCTCGTCAACTTCGCTTTCAGTTAACGCGCTGGTTTCGTCTCTTGTGATTTGCATTACACTCTTTTCTTTCTCTGTCGTTTCTGGTGGGTCAGGATTGTGTGTTTTTCTCCAATTTCCTTGTGTCAGAACGCTGACAGTTTCCCCTGCTACCTGGACAATGCCCTTATATAAATTTACAGTGACTTGTAGCGTCGCCATTCCATCTACTCCTAAGATTGCTTCTCGCCTTAATTTTGGGACGATGAGAACACTTATGTCTCCCTCCGTGGTGTACAGTCTGGATTTGGCAAGAATTTGTTGTTCGATTCTTCCACCGTTTCCTCCAAATGCTCCCATAATTTCCATCCCGGTGACCGGAAGTGTGGGGCATTTTTGAAGTTCCTTATTCTTCAAAAAGACTTCCTCTGAAATGCATGTAACCTCGCTGCCGCTGTCAAGCAGTGCTTCTACTTTTACATCTTCCAAATTTACTGTGAGGGTGGGACACTTATTGTGATGTTCTCTACTCATCCATTCTAATTTTTCCTCATTCCCTGGATCAAGTATTCTCTTGGATCTCCTAAAATGCTTTCAATCCTCCATGTATCCCTTGTTGTTATTATTTCCCCAGGTTTTCCCTCGTCCTTTTCTCCTCCTTCTTGTGTATTGTTGTGACCATGAACCTTTTCCTTTTCTGTTGCTGTCTTTTGTTGAGGTTACGTTTTGCTCGTGCCCTTGCTTCTTCCATGGCAAGTGTCTCGATTGACGTATTTCCCGTTGCGTCTCGGATAGGTTGCGTCGTCAAACCCATCGATCCGGGCGCAACGTTTATGCGTTTCCCTGGTCCTGTATCTTTGTTGTTATAGGTTGTCCCTGGCCGTTGTTCCATTCTGTATATTGTCCTTGTACCGGGTTCGACAATTCTTTTTCCTTCGGCTGCCAAATTGGAGCTCCAGGGTTCAGAGTTTGTTGCCCTGAGTTCTGCCATGTTTTTAGAGAGGCCTCAGTCCTCCATGGTTGGCCGAACTGTCGCCTATTATTATTGTTGTTGTTGTTGGTGTTGTAGTATTGTCGCCCTCCTCCGTGCCCACCTATTGGACTGCTTCTGAGTGATTTCTTCGTTCCTATACCGTCTAAACTCTCAAGTAAGTCCAGCAGCCCTTCTATTGTTTTTATTCCGCTTACGCGGACAGCAATTTCAATCGTATCGTCGAAATGATTCGCGAGCTTCCGGATAAGTTCCTTATTTGTATATCCTGGGCTTAACTCTTGCGATTTCCGACATACGGTCAATTCTTTCCCGATCACGTGTTCGTGCCTCTTGTAATAGCCCGTCAGCTGTTGTCGACTCCCATTGGAGCGAATTATGTCGTTCTTAGGACATTATGTTTATCTATGTGCGCTTTCTTTGATTTGATCGAGTCCCTGTTCGGGCGCCAAATGTAACGTCTTCGATTTCGTTATATTAAAATTTTAATAGATTCGAGACTCGATCAGGGATCAAATTAATTTGTGGACACACGATAGATAATATGATCCAGTTTTATTCCGTATTTCTCCTTTACATAACCTCCTTAGATCTACAAGTGTGTATGTGCATAGAAATTCGATGTTGGTTCGTATATTGGATACATAGGATAATTAGTGCTTTAAATATTTGGCCTATTTTAAATTCGGGGAACGCTTGATTTAATTATTTCGTAGTCTCGCTCGTTTGTTTACGTTTTTCTTCCGCCGCTTCCGCACGCGCTTGCCTTGCCCTGTGCTTTCCTTCTCTTTCCCTCTTTGTAGCGGTGTTCGTCTTATCGATGTGTGTCTTTGCTCTCGTACACTCCCTTATTTCTTTTCTCTTTTTCCCTTCTCTGGAAAGATCGTTTTCCTTACGCTTTCCCTTTCCTTACTGTGCGTCCAGTACTCGGGAACAGCGACCAGTACTTGCGATACTCTCCACCTCCAACTCCTCCACCTAAGCAATCTTACTTTCCTTGCGACCTTCCTTTCCTTACTATGCGTTCAGTATTCGGAAGTGACGTTCAGTAGTCGCAATTTGCTTGTAACACTGTGTGTTCTCTGCCGGTTGAATCTCCAGTCATCTCGTTTTCCTCACGCCCTTGTCTTCTTACTGCCAAGGCCAGAATCACAAGGGCACAATTAATGAAATTCTTTAGGATATTCCTTGGGCTCTCCTGGGTACATTCGCCTTTATTTCGGTTTGTTCGCTTCCTTGACACCCTTCTTACTACCAGGGCCAGTTGGGTGTCTCGGTCGCTACTTCCACCTTTACAAAGGGCGTATGTACTCGGTAACACGGCGTGTCCTTTTCAATCGACTCGTTTTCGCATCAATTTGCATGAAGTCACGCTTGTTAATGCTGTGAAACAAGTACCTCTTCCCTTGCAGACCCCCGGTATTTATACCTGATTTTCAATGTTTAAATTTCCCCTTCCACCCTTGCCTGTGTGACAATTCGTATGTATTTGTCTTGAATGTTAAATAAAATTATTGTTTTCGATGAAATTCCCTCAGTATGTGTCCGTGTTTTGTTTTCGCAGAATTCCGTTAGTGTGTCTATCTATGTATTTTCATTATGTTAGTTCGTCTGTGTCGTCATATCTTATGCTTTGGTGGTCGTCCGTTTGGTGTAGAGAGGCATTGCGATCGGTCCGTAATCGATTATGTCTCCATATATTTATGTTTCGTTTATTTCTTATATATGTTTCTATTTTCTTCCTTTTTAACGTTAATCTTTTTTGTATTGTCGTCTCTTTTCTGCTACATTCCTTTTTTCGCTCTACATTATCCTGAATTTCTTTAGTGGGTAATGTAGGGCTTGATTCTATTCGTATGAACCCGTATGCTTTTCCGTCCTCGTCCGATAATGTAAGTTTCCTTCTCTTCCTTGCTTTTTACCGTATAAGGCCCCACCCACTTGGGTGTGAGCTTGGCCAATCGTCCCCTCCTTAATGTTTCATCCTGGAGAAGAACTTCATCGCCTGGACGGTATTCTTTCGCCATCGCCTTGCGATCGTATTGTTCTTTTGCTCTGTCTTTTGCCCCTTCCACTCGCTCGCGGGCTCGTTGCCATACTGCCCGCAGGCGTTCCCTTAGCTCTGCCGCATAATCCTCATGCGAATATGTCAATCGCGGGGCCTGTTTTAGAGCCGTTGGTAGCTCCGCCTTCTCCCCGAAGATCATTTCATACGGTGTGATTTTTGTCACTGTGTGGGGCGTGGTGTTATATATGAACATCGCATATGGTAACCACTCATCCCAATCCTTTTGATCCTCTCTGATGAAATTTTTTAGATATTCGGCGAGAGTTCTGTGTGATCTCTCTAATGCTCCGTTTGATTGAGGATGATACGCGGTGGTTTGAATTTTTTCTATGCGAAATAACTCGCATACTCCTTTAAAAGTTGCACTCAGAAAATCTGTGCCTTGGTCCGAAAGGATTACCGATGGTGCGCCAAATTTGCATATTATTTCGGTCGCAAGGGCCTTCGCTACCTTATTTCCTTCTTGATTCGGCAAAGGTATAGCGAGGCTGTATTTTGATAATAAATCCTGAAAGGTAAGTATGTATTTATTTCCTTTATCCGTTATCGGTAGAGGTCCCACGATATCGACAGCGCACTTTTCAAATGCATGTGTTGGTGTGTCTGTCTTAACCATCGGGGCCTTTGCGTTTTTCCCCGCCTTATTTTTCTGGCATTTGTCACAACGCCGTATGTGGGCGGTGACGTCCTCCTTTATTCCTGGCCACTCATATTTTTCTTTCAGCCGATGCATCGTTCGTACAATGCCCTGGTGTCCACCTAAGGGGGAATCATGATATTTATGCATAAGCTCGGCGCGTTCGAATTTCTCGAGACATGTTGCGCCTATGCTGCAGCCATCTGCCTCGCTCTTATGGCAGGCATTGCCGCTCGGCTCGCGCGTAGCGTGGAGATTCTCCCCCGGCGCCGCGCTTCCCCAGACCGCTTCTGTGGCCCGAGGGGCCTCGCTGGCCGCGCGAGAGCGTTCTCTCTGTCCTTTTTCCTCTTGTGGTTTTGATCCGCTGTCTTTTTCCTCTCTTTCTTTCTCGTGCGCTCTCGCTCTCGTCAGCGCATAAATGCGACTCAAAGCATCTGCGTTGGTATTCATTTTTCCTGCTTTATATTGTATGTCGTAATCGTATTCTTCCAATTTTATTCTCCACCTCATTAACCTCGATCCTGGGTCCTTGACCCCAAATAACCAGGTTTATGATCGGTTACGATGATGAATTTTGTTCCATATATATATGGTCGAAATTGGTTAACTGCCCATACAATAGTTAATAATTCTTTTTCTGTGGTTGAATAATTTATCTCAGCTTTATTTAGTGTTCTGCTTGCGTAACAGATTGGTAAATCTTCTCCGATTTCCCCTTGTGACAATACAGCGCCAATTGCTTTATCTGAAGCGTCTGTTGTCACGATAAACGTTTTAGTAAAATCTGGATATTGAAGTATGGGTGCTGTAATTAGTGCTTTCTTCAATCGCTCAAATGCGAGATCGCATTGCTTGGTCAATTCGAATTTGATGTCCTTTTTGGTGCAATCTGTCAAAGGTCTTGCTATTTTTGCAAAATCTTTGATGAATCGACGATAATATCCTGCCAATCCTAGGAATGACTGAATATCTTTTACCTTTTTTGGTGTGGGAAAATTTTTTACGGCTGATATTTTGTCTTCATCCGGTTTTACTCTCACTTCGGTTATAATATGACCGAGATACTGCGTTTCTTTACGCATAAAT
The DNA here is from genome assembly GCA_959613375.1 of Heteropelma amictum. Taxonomy (NCBI): domain Eukaryota; kingdom Metazoa; phylum Arthropoda; class Insecta; order Hymenoptera; family Ichneumonidae; genus Heteropelma; species Heteropelma amictum. The sequence continues at coordinate 6,861,233 of OY390726.1, read as the reverse complement.
TTGCATTTTCGCGGCTGAATTCGAAGGTTAGCTGATCTTAATTTTGTCAGTACTTCTTTCAGACGTTCGTTGTGCTCGGTGAGCGATGCTCCGTATATAACGATGTCGTCGAGATATACGTAACATCTGATGCCTTGTATTCCTGTTAATACTGCATCCATTAGTCGTTGAAACGTTGGAGGCGCATTTTTTAATCCAAATGGCATTCGGTTATACTCGTAATGACCCATTGGTGTGGAAAAAGCAGTTTTCGCCTTATCCTCCTCTGCCATCGGGATTTGATGAAATCCTGAGGCGAGGTCCAAGGTCGTAGAGTATTTGGTTTTTCCCAACTGGTCCAATATGTCGTTGATATAAGGCAGTGGATAAGAGTCGCCTTCGGTCGCTAGATTTAATTTGCGAAAATCGACAACGACTCTTTTCCGAATTGTGCCATCGGAATCTGCCTTTTTTGGCACGGCGAGTAACGGAGCGTTCCATTGGCTCGCGCTGGGATGGATAATTCCATCCTCTAACATTTGTTGCGCTTGTTTTTGAACCTCTTTCCGGTGTTCCTCTGGTAACCTGTACGGACGCACCTTGATCGGCTTGGTTCCCGTTTTTAAGGAGATCCGATGCTCGACTGCCTCGGTACAACCCAGTTTTTCGCCTTGTAGGTGGAAGACGTCGGGGAATTCCTCGCAAATTTCGAGGAGACTTTTTTCCTCTTCCGGATTTAAATGCGAGTCCCCTCTGACCTCCAGTCAGATTTTCTCCAAGCGTTCTTTTTCGACTTCGCGTGAGATTTTGAAAATTTCTTTTGGTGTGCATTTCTCATTCGACTTAAGCTCGTATAAGTCGAGCTTTTCTAACTCGATCGTAGGTCGCGTAATGATTCGCGCCTCGTCGAGCGTATTTACAATCATTATTGGGCAGGTGTGTGCCTCGATTGATACGACTCCTTCTCCGATTATTATTCCGGCCTGGATTTCTTGTTTTTCTATATATCCGGTGCCTTCTCCCGGCGTTCTTGCCCATCGTAAGAATTCGGATCGTGAAGGTAATTCGACTTGCCTTGCACCATGTACGAAAGGCAATTTTTTCCCATAAATTTCGAATACTTTGCCACCCAGTATGTTGGCTTTGTGTTTCACTACGAAATCCATTCCTAGCAGTCCATCTACTCCTAATGGTACGTCTTTGTTGACCACATGGAATTCGTGTGTTAAGAGGGCCGCTGGAGTTTTTATCTCCAGTTCCGCTTTGCAGAACGCGCGTAACGGCGCTCCTCCTACACCGAGGAGTTCTATTACTTCATCCTCGATCGGAGTGTCGTCGCGCAGTTCGCTGACCCGTACGATGCTGCATTGTGCTCCAGTGTCGCAGCGTAACGTGAGCAGGCCCGCGCGCGCTTGAGCCGTCGGCAGATGTAGGTCACTGGCGTGAACGGCTGGGCCAGGAGTGCTGACTTGGCAGATTCTTGCCGGTGCATTAACACTCCGTGCCTCCGTTTTGCCATACAGTAGGTCCCAAATTGTTTTACGTCGTGAGGGATCCTGTGTTTTTGCGACGGTTTCCCGAGGCCCTTTGACCTCGGCCGCGATGAGCATTCCCACCGCGAGGGAACTGATGGTTCGTTTTGTTGCGGAATTGGTGCCCTTGTCTTGCGAAGGTCTCTGGCTGGTTCGACCAGCCTGACTTGACTGTTGTTGCCCTTGTGGGGGCTCGTTTTGCTCCCTTTGTCGTTTTCGACAATCCTTGAATCGGTGTCCTTTCTTTTTGCAGTAGTTGCACGTGATATCCGTTTGATAGACGGTTCTAGTCTGTGCAGGTAGACTTTGACGTCCGTGCGCTGACGTTTGTCCTTGTTGTGCGTGTGAGGACTGATATCCTCCCCACGATTTCCTTCCTTCAAAGGTTCCGTGACTACGCTGGCTGTGTTGATAACTGTGACTATGGTGGGTTTTGTGTCCCCCGCCATGTAAAAATTTTTTGGCGATGGTCTGTGTCGCTTCGACTCCTTTTTCCTCTTCTACGGCTCCTCTTACGGCGTCGTAGAGATTCGTGTATCCACGCGATCTTACTAACAATTGGTACTCTTTACGTAGACCTCGTTCGAAATTATTTAGAGTGAATCGTCGCAGTAATTGCTCGACTGCTGCTTTGCCGGTCATTTGATCGTCTACTTCCGCGGTACAGCTCGCAATTAACTCCATCATAATTGTCTCTATACGTTGTGCATAGGTTTGCACTGTTTCGTCACTTTTTTTACGGCAAGTGTGTAGTTCTACCTGTAATGCTGGTCCTGTGCGTTGTTTTTCGAATAAAACTCGCAATTCACGTTTTAAGTCGTCTATTGAGTCTATCGCTCTGTGTCGCAAGGCTGCTGCTGCGCGACCTTTTAATTTTAATTTCTGTATCGCGACGAGTAGTTCCTGTTGATCCTCGGGATCTACCGCCGCTGCAACGCACTCGATTGACTCTATGAAATCGACTACAAGCTCCGGTGCTGAAGCATCGAAGACAGGAAGACTATCTCTCGCGTCCTTCATGGACATTCGTGCCCTTTCGCGCGGCATTCTGTCCCTATCAATGTTTAATAAAGAAAACTCGTTCGAATCTATTTCTCGCGCACGCTCGGTTTCTACCGGATCGAAGGGTTCGTCTTCGTCCGAGTGAGATTCGTGCGTACTGGAAAAACGTACTCGCTTCGGAAATTTGAGTCTCGCGAAAGTTTCCGGTGATAGATACAAACTTTCCGCGCTGCTAGTTTCGCGTCTGCGTTTTTTGGGTTGCTCTTCGTCGTCTGAGAGCTCGTATACTACCCGTGACTCGAAAAATGAATCTAAGGACCGCGATAAATGACGGTTACCTCGCAAACATAAACGGTTATACCGTTCGTCGTCCGACATAAACGAATTCTCAGGCTTTAGAGGGTTTTAACAAGAAAAAATGTTCTGCCACTTACAGAAAGATGATCGCAAGTTGCATGTTGCTCTACGGTTGAGTTTCGCTCAGAATCTCGTTCTCTCTGGATGTGAGTCCTTGACAGCTGGGCCTTCCGTTGATCCTCGGGATCCTCGGGTTGTCTATTTGGTGCGACTCGGTCGCAATCGGTGCACTGCCTCACGTACGGCGACTCGGTCACTCTCTACGCGTTCTCGGGTGCCCGATTGTTTTGTTACTTTCAGCGAAATTGAGCTGTGGCAATCCCACCGCTGCCACCAATGTTGTATCCCGGGATTTCGTGATAAAGGATTTATTGCGAAAAAGGGATCAAGGTTCTGGGATTTTACCAAACGAGTGAAACTCCAACTCAATCTTTACCAAAAATAACTTAGATTTATTCGACTAGGTTGGTCTAAAATGATTAATACAAGTTGGTTTCGCCTTAGGACCAAACTCGTCGACGCCCAAACCCGGTCTGCCTGATCCTCGATGGATCTTTTGGCTGCTCCGGTGAATAATTTGTGTCGGCTTTTGCAATATTGGGTAATGCAATCACGCTGACAGTGTAATTGTCCAATATTGCCTACTTTATTTTAGCTATTCGTATTAGCCTTTTGCAATATTGAACAATGCAATGTAATTGCTCAATATTGCCTACTTATTTTGGCTACTTAAGGCAGTTGAACAGCCTCTGCAGTTGAACGGCCTTAACAGTTTATTAACCCTTGTGTGATGGAAGATTCCAGCACACAACACAACTAATAATTGAAAAAGAGAACAAAAATATATATTTCAATAAAAAAAAGGAAGGTAAAATCTTTATCCGAAAATCCAGGGGACAGGAAAATCCGTCCCCTGAAACGGGGGGCGGATGTTCAAAGCCGGAAGCCACCACATGGTGGCCGACTAAACAGAAATAGCTCCTCCGGGGGGACCTGATCGTAAAAAAGGCGACACAGGCCGAATAAATCGGCCTGCTCGCACCCCCAATCCAATTCCTGCCGGGATTGGGGGTCGTCCCCCCAGAGCCGGTCGACGGACTTCCGAAGTCGGCGTTGACGCTGCACCCCTACAGCATGTGCCATGAAATGTCTTTTCCAAAGACCGGAAGGCCACGGCGAAGCGGTCCGTTTCCGAAGGCGCGGCATTTGAAACGAGAAAAAAAAATTAAAAAAAAAATGTATATATACA